>VWZY01008577.1:0-35423 GCA_013399075.1 Chloroceryle aenea | reverse complement strand
TCCTCTCCTCTCCTCTCCTCTCCCTCATTTCCTTGAAGAGATCAAGCACATCATGTACATAACAGAGACAGTCACCACCAACACAGGGAGCCAAACCCTTCAGACCAGTCTCAATTTCAGCACTTCCTTGGGGCACCACTGAACTGATGGGGTCATCCCTTTTTTCTTCCAAAAAAGGAATAGTTTCAAACATGTACAGTTCTGGTACAGATCAGCATTTTTATTTGGTTTAAATATGCTGTATATCAGATTTCTGCTCTTTAAAAAAAGAAATACTGTTAGTAACAGCACTCATAAATCAAAATAAATGCATGGCTTTCTGACTCGCTGTACTAACGACTCAGCTCTTATTTTTGTTCCATATTTGTATCTCTTCTCACTGCACTGAAGCCAAATAAAACTGAACAAGTTGATATGGTTAAGTGAACATAAAGGAAAGCATAACCCTTGGTCTCCTTTGGCATTACCAGACAATTGAGTCAAAATACAATTTCTATTACAGATATATGGCATAGGTTAGGACATAAATAATATAGAAATGTTATAAAAAAAGAGCTGAGAGTTAAAAGACGTAAGCAGCATGTTTAGAACTGTACCCATCTGTTTCTTCAAATACTAAGGATGTAACAAGTTAGATGAAATAAACTGCTGTGCTGAGTTTGAGAGTCAGCACTATCGGTAGGAGAAATGGTCATGGAAGCCTTATATATAACTGGATTTTTCCATCTAAGTGTCCAAGCTGAACTCCATCTCAGAGCTATAAGGCCCAGCAGTATTTACAATTGTAAGTATATCTTTTGCTACTTTAGAAGTGCTATTGGTACCTCAATTAAGAGTCTTCTTGGATCACAAACTTCTTACCCTACTGTTTAAGCTGTATGCTTTCTTTTCATTTTAATTCCTTCTGCCCCCCAAAATAAATTGGTTAGCATGGCTGAAGTAAACAATCTAGCTTATCCTGAGATCAAGCTATCTATGGTAAATATTAGGTGACTGAGGGGCTAGCTCTTTACCCAACACACCCTTTTGGTCTTTTCACTTAGTCACACAAAGTTCTAATTTGCAATGATGTAAGAAGGGCATATAATCACACAAAAAATAATTTCAGCATCACATCATTTCTCATGGAGTCCTGTTGCCTGCTGATATTTGCAACTGTCTTGCTTTTTCCAGCTGAGGCTTTTTTTAACCCCAGATCTTAACATGCATCCAAGAAAAGATATTTTTACTGCTCATATTTTCAGTAGTCTAATAGGTTTTCCAGAGGCCTTATTAAAAAAATGTACAATCCAACATAGAGAAGAATCAAGGTCCTCAGATATGCAGCTGTGTTCTCCTATGCACCAGGTACTGGTTAACTCCTCTTTGCTAAAAGGAATATAGGGATAGAATTAACTCTCTTTAGTATTCATTAAGTTTATCTAGAAGCAGACATCTAATCATATAGTCAAGTGAAGACTCAGTGGAAAGCAGAGAATCTGGGTCATATTCATGAAGAAATTCACAAATCAAAAATGTGGAAAACTTGGGAAAGCTAGGATCCTGAATGACACATGAATGGGAGGTTTGAAGATGAAATAGCATCACTTCCATCTTTACTTGGATTGTAGGAACTGTAGTAGCAGACCATCCACCTGCACCAGGGATTTGTTACTCCTGTTCAAGTAACAGCTCATTCAGAAAGCCAACTGAAAGTCATAAAGCTTGTTTGGACTTTGTCTTTTGAGACTCCAGCTTCAGATAAGCTACCTGGTTTACAAAGAAGGACCTCCTCTCCTAATAAAGGAGGTCACAGCCTTGAGTATTGTTATCATATGTCAAATTAGGACAAATTGCTCTACTAAAAGCAAGGGCAGTGAGGGGAGGAAAAAAATAAAAAATGAAGAAGTGTTATAACCAAGAAAATATTATGCAAATAGAGGTGGAGTAAGAATAAAACCAGAAATGAGTAGACTATAAAAATGGGACTCAAACCCAATCCTTATGGTTTTATTCAGGGTAAGCTCCCACTGAGGGCAGCGAAAGATTTGAAAACTTCAGACTCAGACTTATGCAAGAGATAACATTTCTAATTTTGACGAAGGGCTGAAGAGACCTTCACATAAGACAGATCATATGTTGTCACCAAGTAACTTCATCAGCTACAGAGCAAGCTCTAAGCAAATGTCAATATGAAAGGCAGGATAGCTTGGGGCAAATAAAGAAGTCTCCCTCTAAAATTTCCACTAAAACAACTGTATTGTGGTTGCAAATTGATCTGTTCCCACAGACAAAACTCTCAGGGAGTTTCCAGGTAACTGGTATGTGGTATCTACTATATGGCACTCTTAGTCTAACTGGAAGATTACTCCATGGGTGTGGCAAGCTCATGTTCCCTTGGCCATTTAATATCAAGAAAATGACACAATATAAACTTAAAATTCAGCCAACTTGATATAAACTTAAAATCCACCCTCATCATCTGAAAATTTAAAAAAGATACCTTCTAAAATGTTGGTATAGTAATAGGATCTACACAGCTATATTCCTTATACACAGTGTTCTTGAAATAAATATAATACATAACCCTTCAAAGCACACAGCCATCACATTAAAAAAGCCACAATGCAGTATCCATCCATCTGTAACAGGATCTGTATCTTTAAACAGAACAGACCAATTTTATGCCAGATAACATTTGAGATTTATATATTGGTTTATGTGTAGCTAAATTTATTTATTTTTTTTAAATATTTTTTTCCTTAATGTTCTATCCACTTTCCCACTAATTTAGGCTTTATACAGCAGTAGGCATTGTATATCAAAGGATATATGAATGAAAGAGAACAGGTATATTTACAGTCTTTCATCACAGACTGATTTGATGCAGCTAGTGCTCAGTGTCTGCAGCTCTGTAGTTCCATAAATAATTGGCAATTACTGACAATCCTTTCAAAGCAAAAGTAGTGAAATCTGTATCAGTAAAAGAAAATTCAGAACATCAGAGACTTCTTTTCTATATTTTGTTCAAAACTCAGCAAGATTGTAATGGGAAGTTGGAAAATAATTGTTTATATTTAATACATAGATTTGAAACTAGGTATAAAATCTGAGAGTAGCGTTTGGTGATTCAGAGAGCAATTAAACATTTATTTTCTCGTATGGCTCAAGGAAGAAGAAACAGTTTTCACTGTTTTCATTTTATAATTCCCAGTTAATCTGAAAATATACTTTAGGTGTTTGTTTGTGGGTTGGGGTTTTTTTGT
Organism: Chloroceryle aenea; assembly: GCA_013399075.1. Lineage (NCBI taxonomy): Eukaryota > Metazoa > Chordata > Aves > Coraciiformes > Cerylidae > Chloroceryle > Chloroceryle aenea. The sequence continues at coordinate 32,178 of VWZY01008577.1, read as the reverse complement.
TTGGTTGTTTGTTTGTCTTTTTTTTAAAGAAAGAAGGAAAATAATTAGATATCTTTCATTATTTATAAGCATCATCTTACCTTACATCTCTTGGTGAGTTCTGTTTCTAGACGACTTTGGCAGGTATTTTAATTCAGAATTAGTTTCAGCAATACATGTCATAACATCTTCTCTTTAAAATAAACCACTTTTTCTCTTTTCCTCAGACAAAGTATGTGGGCTAAAAGAGCTGCAGCGTCTCTGTTCAAGAGATTTCATAGACACTCAGAGGCTTTCTTTCTACTGTATGAAAGTTAAATCTGAGTAAGGAAGGCATTTTTCCTGTCCCGGAAATCAGTATAACCAAAACCAATGCTGAGCTAATGAGAAATGTTTCTTCCATGTGTTCTGTTTGGCAGACACTGCAAGTCATATCAAGGAAACACGTGATGTTTATAAATACAATATGGCTCATGTTGTCATAACCTCTCAATGACAAAAAGAGCATTAGAAAAAGCAGACAGCAAAACAGCAGGAAAGATGAAATTTGTATCATTTGGAAGGTCTCTATCAGATAATAGAGACATTAACATTTGCTTTTTCTTTTTTTTTTCTTCCCAAAAGAAAACAGTCTTATAGCAATAGAACGAGTAAGGCAAACACATGGCAACTTATATAAATGCTGTCCTATAGGCATCCTAGCACTAAAATGCATTCATCCAATTTATTGCTTGAAATCTTTTCCAAGAAACACTTTTTTTTTTTCTAAATACCTTTATGTAGTTCAAGGAGCTGTAAATTTTTTTCAAGCTGTAGTATGCAATGAGCAAATGTAACTTTGGCAGCATTTGCAGCTTTTCTGTTTGTTGATGTTAAGAACACAAACAAGCTAATGAAAACAAGTTAAAACATCTTAAAAGAAGATGGATGTATGAGTACAGGTACCTTAAGAACAGAAAGGGATGATCCTGCTTTGTTATCTCTCTGTATTTCCTGCAAACCAGCACTGAATTTCAGACTCCTTGAATGTTTTCAAGTCCTGGGGAGATGTTTGAGGGTTTTTAGCATGTGCAGGGTTTTTTTAAGTTCAGAAATTGCATCTAACTCTAGAGAGTTAAAATTTTAGCAACCTGCTAGCCAGGCACTTTCAGACGAAGAATGAAGAGTTGATGTTGTGCAATTTCATTAATAAAAGCTATCTGTCACAATAGTTTACCCATCTTATCAAATGTCTGTCTCATTTTACTGTACAACTCATTTTAACTCAACCACTCTCACCTTGGCAGCCCAAACCCACATTGCTGCCAGGAACATCATCATCTTTTTGCCATTCTAACTCCCAGAAAATATAGAGCTTCCAGGTACCCCTGCAAACCCCAAACTCACCTCTTACTTAGCTTGTTCTAATTGTTCTTTCTTGGAAAAAGAGTCTATAAAAAAGAAATCCAAAACACCTCAAAGTGTACCTCAGTACAACAGCAGCCACAACAAGCATTCTTCAGATATTCTGGCCTCACCCATCCAGCTGAGTTCTGGAATAAAGCACTGACCTGCTATGGTTTTATGTAAATCAGGGAATTAAACAAGAACATGGTGGGTCTAGGACATTGTAAAACCACGTGTAACACACAGACTTTAGGGCAGGTGGTTAGGAAAAGTAAGGTTGCCAAGCAAAATATCCACCAGTTAGTTATGAAGTAAAAATTCCCTCCTGATTCTCAAAATTGGCGGACTGATGAGGCCCAAAACAAATCACTGCTTAAACCAACATTATTAGTAACCAACTGTGCCACCAGAAATGCACACAAGTTGCATCAACAGAAGGGTGAGATTATAATTTAGGATTCTTCCCCATTTAGCCACTCTATAAAAGGATGATGTAGGGAACGAGAACAAAAAAATAAGGTGGGTACATTTAGTGGAGAAATCACTTCCATTTGGAGTCACCAGGGGCTCACAGCAACAGCCCACTATAAAAGCAGCTGTGACACTTCCAAAGAAATTCAATTCATTCAGTAACATACAAAAATCTGCCATCTGTACTTTAGTATCATCTGGTTCCATTCAATCTACATACCACTCTGAATGTGAGAAGAGAGGTAACCTGGACTTTACACCCTGTAAGTCTGAGAAAGCCTTTTCCCCTTCAAATCTATGCAAATCACCAACATGAATTCTAATGGTAAAGACCAACATGGCTGAGTACATGCATTTGCACTGGAATTCAAAACAAAATTGCTGATAAACGTTACAGGCTGGGGTGAAGAAATAAATGAATGAAACGCAGGAGTGTAAAGATACCACCACCCCCCCCAAAAAAAAAAGCTGATACAGATTTTCAGTGTACATTTTGAGAAAAATAATAAACGTAAAAAGAGCATAGCCACAAATATTCAGTGAGGCAGCACTATGTGGCTACCATTTGCTTGAACAGCATTCAAGAAGGCAGACCTGTCAAAGAAATGATGCTCTTCAAGATGTAAACAGTCATGGCACATGGTACAGTCATGGTATCAAGTAGGCAAGTAAGGCACTCTGAAGTATATCAAGAGAAACAGTCCTTTAGAGCTTGCTTAGACCCTGAGCAAAATGCCTTTTTTCAAGCACAACCCATTCAGAAAAATCTATGAAACAGAAAGAAGACCAGGAAAATTAGAATTAATGGACATGAAAGCTGAGCAGTTTGATAGGACATCTGAAGCTCACAGATCCCACATTCCTCTCGCACATTCTGAATCTTCTTGTCCATATGGATAATACTTAATACTTCAAGTGTTACTGCCAATTCTTATACAGGTCTCACATCTGTTTGGTAGTTAAAACAGGTGTCTGAGCTGGCAGCTAACATTATTTTCTGAGATTATTTTGGGTTTGTTACATGGAAATGATTATAAATCAGGCAAATAGAAGTCTGAACATCATCAAACCAAGGGATAAAGGTTCCAAAGGGACAAGAAGGCAAACAGTAGAATAATCTGTAAAGGCAAACCTCAAAAAACCCAAAGCTTTAACTCACATATGACAGGAGATAAAACTGCACTCACACTATCACCATGGAAAAATGAATTTACAAGAGCTAATTCGTGATATTCTAAATACTGTTCTTTCAACCAGTCTGATGATAAGCTTATTTTCAGTAGGTTTTATGAAACAGTTATCCATGATGCATGACACACTATTTATTTACAGGAGTTACTCCCTACTTCCCGCTGTAGTGAATTTAGCACTCATATATCACATGAAACTTGAGATCAATTTTCCCCAATGCAAAGATGCACAAACACAAAATAAAGGATGAGAAGCAAAGGTTTTTCCACAACCTTATGGCTACCATGCAATACTAGCACATAAAATGTACGTGTTTCTCACTTAGTTCCCCACTTTTCCAACCCTTTAAATCTAGTTTGCTAAGGAAAGAGACAGGTAATCCATCTGCTTCTTCATGGTTGTCTCTCCCGACCTAATAACCTGTGAATCTGGAGGCAAATTTCAACCAGATTTAATTGAAGGGTAGAAAATGTTAGACTCCTATGTCCCTACAAATGTTGCCAAATTAGAGATTTGCAAGAAGATCCTACAATAGTTCTTCTGAATAGATAAAAAGTTGCAGTGTGTACTCCAGCTTTCTAGACTCCAGAGGATGAGCATCAGAAAAAACCTTATTACAACCCACTACTTGGGGAAAAGCCTCAGTTAGGATCTGAGCGCTGCTGCACAAGGAAGAACCCAACCAGAAGAGACACATCCTTAAACAAAGAGGTTTGATTGTTTCTGGGGATCAAGAAATCACTTGTTTCCATGCTCGCAACTTTGAAGTGCAGAAGTTCACATAGATCAAAGTGAAGACTTTGCACATTTCTCCAGAAATCCCCTCTGAACATCCTGTCTCTGACTTCAACTCTCAGACCAGAAAGACAATAAATTTGCCAGTGCAAAGAAGAAGACAAATGAGAAAACAGCTGTTTTGTGGGATGGGATGTACAGCATTTTGAAATGGCATCTTTGGCATTTCAGCAGAGCAAAACACAATATTCTATCATGAAACCACCGCTTCTGCAAAGGTCATCACTGTGTCACCATTATTTTTGTGTTATAGCCAAAAAATCATAGCATCATAGAAGGGTTCAAGAGAGACAGCTCAGCTTAAATCCCCTATCAAGTGTATGCATATCTGTTGTGCAGTACAGTATTTTAAAATAAGCAATACAAATTGTTAACAATTCTTGCACAGAAGCAGCACGTGTGTTCAGAACAACTCTTGTAAGGCAGTAAATACTTGGAAGAGGGCCAAAGAAGCAATCCTTGCTTTTGATTATATGTAGCTAACACAGTAGTTAACCATATCCGAAAACAGGTCTAGAGCACACAAATAAAGCCAAAGTAGATAGATACATAGTAGATTCAGTAGCCACTGCACATGGAACAAGAACAGCATAGCGTAACTTTATAGAGCCACAATGAATTGTTACATGAGTTAATGTCATCATGCACAATGACAGCATGTCGTGGCTTTGAGTATGAATGAGCTGTATTGGATACAGCCTGCTACTGCTACAGGAATGTAACTAGAATTGAAGAATTTCAGGACCTTAAAGAAGACACTAAAAACTATCACACCAGCTCTTTGAAGCACATCTATTTGCTCTCTCGTGTTGTGTGTGCAGCAGTGTGAATAATCAAGTAATTAGAATTCTGACCTATCAAAAGGACCATTTTGTAATTGAAGTACATAAATGAGAGGTGGTTGAGAATAGTGCCTGTAAATAAACTATTGCAATCTTTCTAAAATAATGAGGCCTCGAACTGTTGAAACAGCAGAAGTGCTTACATGAAATATTAATAATAAAGCAGCGAGACATGCTCAGAATTGATAATGAAACCAAGAAGCAAATGTAAAATTAAGCAAATCACTTCACAGGAAATTTTCTACACAGTTGATTCAGCTTTGGAGCACACAGAAAAGCCACAAAACAGGCAGGACAGTAGTGGCATTCCCTTCTGGCCCCATTGAGCTCATCTGCCTGTACCGTTGATGGGTGGGGAGGAGATGAGGTTGTGTAAGCTCACCACCACCACCACCTTGTGCTGCAACTTTAACTGTGAGTAGCACCGTGGACGAGGTGCTGCACAGTTCCATCTCCTGCCTTTTCAGAATCAAGGTGGGAAATCACAGTCCAGTAAAAGATAGAGACAGTGACAGAGAGAAAACAAATGTGTTTTAAATGCATTCTCTGTAGTTTCCCAATATAAAATGTTCACTTGAAAATGTAAATATACCAGTCCTTTTTCAGTACAGGTAGAAAAGTTTAGAAAAACACAAAACCATTTACACCACAATGGGTATTTATCATAATTTCCTATCTGAAATGGTCATTTACAAAGTGTTTCAATGTATTTCAAGCTAGGTACATCTGCTCAATCACTACAAAGCAATCCAAGCTGAAGCCTTGCTGGAGTGAACTAACACCATGAGACACATCACTGAAAAGGGTTTGGAAAAACAAAAGAAGTTGTATAAACTATGAGCACTGCCTGTGTCACAAAATAAGTAATTAAAGGCTATGTTTTTATTCACATGCTTTAATGCTACTAAACAAGAGCTTAAAAAAATGACAAAAAACAACCAGTTAATGCTCAGGGGAAGTAACTGGAAAAGGCAAAGCACTTAAGAAACACTTTGGTAAAAAAATTCCTCTTTCATATATGTGTGAATACATACCCTCAATTTTATGAATTGTTGTGTACATATTACAGCTAAGAATTTAAACATTTAACATAAAAGCTGGAGGAAAGAAGAGTATAAATGCAGCAGTAGTACTTACCCTTATATCTCCATTTACAGCTCTGGAAGTGTGATTAAATGCATGTGCAGGATCTTTGTTGTAAACTTTAAGGAAAGATCGGTCTTGGATATTCCTGGAATACAAAGAATCAGCAACAATAATAGATGAAAGTAGTTTTATTTACTTTGTTGACTGAAAGTCTCAGGTAACAGAAAACATAGTAGGTCTGCAGCCTCCTTACAACAAAAACCTAAATGCCATAACTTAGACACACACAAACAAACAAAAGCCTACTTTGATTCTCTTTCCCATGGGAAGTATCATTCTTTCACTACGACTCCACACCCACTAAAATTAGATAGTGTTAAGTTTCTTTCAAGATCCTGCCATAGAGCGAGAACACTTTGAAGACAATAGAGCTTCAACATTTACATAGCATTCAAAAGGATTTAGTTAATATTTACATGTTTTATTGTGCACTCCTCCCACATGAATTTTTGCTATTCTAAGAAGCAAGAATATCAAAAGAAAAGTAGTTTTTCTAACGGCAATTATTCTTGAGGCAATTTTAATTACCAGCTTGTTCACAAACCTGGAAAAAAAAATACACAAAAGCTAAAAATTCAGTAGCAGATAAATCCTTCCTCTAAACTTTATAATAAAGACAGGTTTTTGAAGGGAAAAAGCAGGAATTACAAAAACAACTAAGCAAAAGTTTTGATGAAAACTACCACAAATGGTTTAGGTGGAAAAACCTAAGAGAGTATTTTTATCTAGTTAGGACCCAACACTTAGCCACTGATTAGTTCCCCTTTCAACTACTACATTCAAGACAGAGTTAGATGATGGTAGTTCTCTATACTGTTTCAAAACCTACCTTTCAATAAATTTATGGCTTAGACACTTGCCCTGAGTTCTGCTGATGTCTCGGTCACATTGAATGAGTAGCAAAGCCTCCAATCTATGTTCACTTACATCCTTTCAAAGCTGCGATTCCTTTCACTTCCCAGTAGAGAATTTACTTACACATGTGACTGAATTCCTTTCCTCCAGGTGCAGCTACAAGTCTAGTGAACAGATCTTAATCACTGGGATTATCATTTAAAAATGAAGGAAAGGATTCTTGGGCAGGTCCAATTTCTTTCTTACAATGTCATATTACAATCAGTGATTGCTTTGAATGGGTAGCTAGTCAGAACTTGTGCTGCTGTTGTAGATGTCAAGTAGTTATTAAAGAAACCCCACAGCTTAAGAGACAGATCAGTGCCTTCTGTTTAAGAACTGCACGGCTGATGAGAAGATTCGTATTTATGAGTGTTTACTTGCAGACTGCATAGGAAAATAGCTACCTTGCAGAAAGTTCAAGTTCTTAAATTATTTAAGGTAACACAAACTGTTTTCCATCCTGAAACCACAACCCTTTTGCTTTGAGACTAGCATTGAGAGTGTCAGTTACCACTTTTTGCCTCAGACTTGGAAATACATTGCTGTTTCTAATCCAAAGCAAGCTCTCTCAATATTATTCATTTTAATAAATTTTATCTGCTGTCTTTTGTGTCTGATGGCTATGAGATGGTACCTCAACTAACTAGTGTTTGTTTTAAAAGCATTCTCCGTCAATATTTCTTGTAGAAACATGACACTTTAAAGTAAAACATTGCTGCAAGGCAAAGCACAAAAATACCAGGCATTTGATCTCTGAAGTGAATCTATTTCACCTTATGTTGCTATTCTAAGATAAACATTACTGATAACAGGTATATATTACTGTACTTTAATTATTACTATTATTTGCATTACTGTAGCTTCCAGATACCCTTGACATGTTCAAAGGCCTCATTGATCTGTGTGTGCTTTGTAAACACCCCAGGAACACAACCTCTTCAGCAGCTTACAAAGTGAATAGAAGACACAAAAGACAACAGGATAGCTGCTGAATGATAAAGGAGCAAAAAGAAACAAGAAAACCATAGTCTCTCTAGCCAGAGGAGCAATAAACAGATCCTGGGACCACAGGAATGCTCTGAGTAGGTTGTGCAACAGAGAGAGCAGGAAGGGGACCACTGCAGTGGCTTTTCAGATGTCTGGAGAGGACAATTTCCAAGTGCAATAGAACGCTGCCCAAGAGACAGTGTGAAGGCACTTGTTTGAAAATTAAAGACATGTACAATGAAGTTGGCATTATTCACCAAGTGGAAGCAGATGGCACTTAGTACTGAACAAGAAATGAAAAGTGGCATTGAAGTGGGATTAGAGGAGACCTCATAATGAAGACAAGTAGTTTGTATTTAATGAGATGGAAAGATACAGCCAGAGGACAAATGAAAAAAATCCATGTGATACAGTGTGTTTGTCGGACTAGGAGAATGATCTATGTTGCTTCATTTGAATAGGAAAGAGTGAATGAGATTCTATTCTATGATTCTAAGACTACCTGTGTCAATTGCTGAGACAAGACCATTTCAGCAGTTGCTATTAAAAAGCTGATGAACATGGTGTGTGTTTTTTTCACTACCTGGTGGGAAAGGAAAGGTTGCATCACAGGGATGCTATGCAGAATAGTCTGATATCTACACTGGATGCAGGTTCCTGAACCATTTTAAGAAAAGGACCAGGTTATGGGTTTAAGCAGAAAGATAGTGCTTAGTCCCCAGTGATAAAAATAAATAAATAAATAAATAAATTTAGAAAAGGGGAAGGAGTGTCATGGCCTAATGAAGAACATAAGCTAAGCTGAACCTAAAGTTCCACAAGACTATAACGGATAGAGGTACAGACAAAGGACAAGGAAGGAGGCCTAAGCTACAAAAAAGCACAACTGAAAATCAATGTTTGAGAGGAGGACCTCTCAAATGATACCTGAAAGGAGAGGAGAGAGACAGGAAGAGATCAGGAAAGAACAGCCATTGACACAAAGAGAGATGAAAGTTTCGAGAAGAAAAGTACATGAGAGATCTGAGACAAAAAGGTGTTCACAAAAGCTGCCATTTAGAGAAAAAAAGACAAGCTGGAATCAGAAGAATGAAAACCCAGACAGGTTGGAAATAGGTCTAGGACAGAATTAGAAGAGTAAAACTTCAGCGAATAGTTGTAGACTGCTCAGTCCAAGAAAGAAAGGTGATGGGGTTAAGGAGTGGAAATGTATGGTTTTTTGGGAGGCACAGAAACATGTTTGCAATGTAAGAGTAGGCACTTTAATAGAGTCGTAAATTAATTAGAAGACAAAGCAAGTGACACTGGGCAGAGGGGATCATGAGGCCTCTGACAGATGCTGAGAGCTTGAAAAGTTGATTGAAACACCTGTGTTTAAGACAAGGAAAAAAGAAGAGAATTGAAGACATGGGAAAGGAGAGAAAAATGATACTACATTTCATCTGTTCTCTGAGGGGAGACACTGTTGAGATCTTGTGAAGAGTAAGGAACAGAAATGAAGAAACTGTTGTGGAAATAATTGAAGGTGGTGAAAAAGCAGCCAGGTAGTGCATGCTTTGGACTCCATTAAGTTGGAGTTCCTGGTTATCTTAGTGGGAAGGGTGGCAGAACTGAAGGAGGGAATTTTGTTATGAAGGAAGTCAGCTGGGTCATGAGATTTCCTTTAGAAATGCTCTACAATACAGACATAGGAACAGAGGAAGCAGATGTTGGGATTGAGCCAGGCCTGAGGTTGGCAGAGTGACGCCTGCAGTGGGAGCAAGGGAAAAAAAAGGTGGAGTGGTATTAAGATGATCAACAACCACATTCTCAGGGGCAGGGAGGAGATGGAGTCATAAACTGTTAGTCTGAAACTTAAGGGAAGATGGAGGGATAAAGTGAGAGAGAAGGAGCTGATGGGCGAGATGATGGTTGGCAATAATGCTCTTAGCAACAGAGAGGTAGTAACCCCTATCTTGAGTTAATCAGTTGATTCGATCTTTAGAATAGACTGTTTGATGTGTATGAAACTTGAGTACATGATGAGTGATGATGATGCAAAAAAATCACATGGGTCTTAACACAGGCATCACAGTGGACAAACAGGGGTGTGGAGCCTGCAAAGTGAGGAAGATTAAAAAACAGAAACTGAAATCCAGGAGGCTGTCTAATGGCAAGTCACTGGATAGACAGCCTGAGGAGATAGAGAGAAAATGGAGTGCAGTGCTGTTCAAAGACTAAGAAGAGGAATGGGGGAACAGGAAGTGGCAAGGCTAGAAAATCTCCAACTTGCTCTTTTAACTACAACGTGACACTGAGAAGCACCTGAGCCACAGGATCTCCAGAAGAAACAAGGCAGCAGTGGACAGTACACTTCTCTTACATCACTTTCCTGCACTAGAGGCAGACTGGCAGAGAGAAAACACCTTTTCTGCATTCTCCTTCATCTTATGCTCCTCTGTCCATTCTTTTTATCACATAACTTCTTATGAAAAGGATGGCACAAAGGCCTGCTCTATTTCCTTGAACAGTTTTAAAGAGTGTGATGTGTCTGATGTGTGCCTCAGAGCTTTGTTGCTGCATGGTTTGAGGCTCTGTAGGGGTCCTGAGAACCTGGACCTTATGCTCAAAGAGCACAGACATGAGGGCTAAAGGAACATGGTTAATTAAGCAGCATGACTTCCACAAAATAAAGGAGAGCAAGGTGCACCCAGATGTTAATCAGATCATTTCTTGATCAAGGTCTGAATTACTAAAGGGAAGTGATTGCATTAGTTGCTGCATCTCAACATAAACCAGGAAGGTGGTGGTGCTGCAGTCACCAGTGTCACAGATCTTTGGCAGATGATGCATAATTGGCACTGTTGTGAGGACATTGGTGACATTCATATTTGTAACTTCAGGCTCAAGGATCAGGCTTTGTGTTGCCAGCAAAAAAACCCACCAACCTTTTTTTTTTCTGTAAATGTTTTTTTTGTGCTCTGTATTTATGTCTCAGTTTAAAATTGATGCAATATTAAATATGTGAACCTGTGTGTATTATGTGATCATTTGAACAAGGTACACCATTTATCAGTGGCCTATGCAACAGATACTGCACCTACAGTGCCAGACCAGACCTGCCATATTACTCAGATCCCACTGAACATGCCATTCTGTGTCAGGCTACTATCTGACAGATTCATATCAACTCCACTCCTTTTTATTCTGCAAGTGCACTGCAAAAAGAGAACAACAAACTCAACAGTTGTTATTCCATGTTTACTTACCTCACATCACACAATTCATAGTATATGTTTCTGCTCTCATCCTTGATGTAAATGGCCACACTGGGCGATTCCAGCATTTTCATTGTCAGCTGCTGGGGGAAGGCACTTACAAAAAGGGCACGAATTGTGTCTGTGCTTGTTATTTCATTTGGCATCCTCAACTGCTTTGTTTCATCTCCATACTGAAGATATAAAACACCTACAAACAAAATACAGTAGCAAGTCACATATTCTTAAGTGCACAGTAATGACCTGTGTTTCAAAATCCAGGAATACAAAATGAGAAGAAAAAAATCAACTCTCACTGCATACATAAAGCACATACAAAATTTCACTTGACAGCACACTACTGGTATAGAGCACAGAACAGCGACATGGTTGTGCCTTGATAAGATACCCCTGTCCCAGTACTGTGCTTCACTGAAAAGCCTTTTACTGTTCTTCAGATAGATGCACCAGAAGTTCATCTTAAGAAGGCTAATGGAAAATCCTAAACACACCAAATTTGCTTTGAAGTGGAAGGTGTTGGTTAATCAAAAGGGACTTTTTTTTTTTAATGCAGTTGAGGAAGAACTTTATCCTTTTATAGCACCCAGTTTTCCTTAAATATAATTTTTTCATTTAGCCGCACACTTACCCACCAAAACCCCAAAAAGAACAGACTTCCATTTTAGCACTAAGAATTTTGTATTTGCAATTGAATTTGCTGGCATTATATAGCGTAAAGCCCAAGGTGAAAATCCTAGCAGGAGTCAAATGAGCTCTTGCGCAAAAAGAAGAGCCATTTTGGATCCTTTTAGTTTTGCAGCACTGTTAATAGCCATCCTAGCACCTGGAGAGAAACATAAGTAATCTTAGATGCTGAATTGCAAAATATGGACATCCTTGTTCACTCAAGACAAAAAGATCACTATTTTGATATAACTAACTGTCTATTTTCAGGGAATGAGATGCTCAATAATGGAAAAACCATGGGTAATACAGACCAAGGACTCAGAAGTACTAAGTACCTCTTCCACAATGCCAGCGTTGTGCCAGGGGTATGATGACTCCCACATAACCCACACAATCAGTGGGTGTCTGTATTCCACTGGACAGTACTGTTAGCTTTGCTACAGCTCAGCCCCTGCCATCCCAAGCTTCAAAGCCCACCAAGGACTGAAGCACTGAGAAGAGCCATCTCAATCAACAGAAGAAATGAGACTGGACTTGATGGGGTTGATTAGCTCAGACCACGCCTGGCTCCCGAAGACCACCAAAAGGTCTTCTCACAAGAATCTCCAATATGGGAAGGCTTAGCAGCACCTGCACAGCAGGAAACAGGCTACCACTGGACTGCAACCAAACTAAAAGACTTCCTGGGATTCACAGCACTATGAAGTAAAAAGTGAGGCAAATGTTCAGCTGAACTACTTCGGATACAGAGTAATTGGGAACTGGAAAGCCCAGATGAGCATACACATTCAATCCATGCTCAAGGGACAAATGACCTGCCTGAGCATGGACTACTGAAAGCACACTGTTCTTTGTAAGCCATCTCAGGTGTCTCTGCATTGTGCTGGGAAGAAACACCTTTACTCTCTTGCTGTGTAAGGTGTAAAAAGACAATAAAATGGCAGATCATGGAATCACAGAATTGCTAAGGTTGGAAGGCGTGTCTGGAGGTCATCTGGCCCAACACCCCCACTCAAGCACTGCCTAGGTAATTATGCTTGCACTTAGGGAAGGAAGATTAGGATATTTATTTTTCTGAACACTAAATAGACTACACATTACCTAGCCATTATTTATTGTTAGATTTCTTTTATAAAATGGAGCTGTTAGCCTAATTTCCCTACTACTATCAAGAGCCAATACTTTTATTAAGATTGCAATCAGAACCTTTCTGAATACCACTACAAACTTTCGTTTTTCTTTGGCTGGAAAAATTGTTTCAGACTGAAAAGTAACTAGTTTTCTTCAAAGACTGAGGAGAGTTTTCATAAGAATTTTATTTTTAATGCCAGTATTTAATGAGTTATATGCTTCCTATTTTTATTTTTTTATTTTAATTTGATAAATCATACATATCTTTATGTTATTCCAGGTAAAACTGTCTTTTTAGTGCTCATTCAAATACTCTATGCAGCTAAATATTCTTTAGTATTCAGAAACTAACTATATTTGTAAAAATAATTAAGTACACGTTTTGAATTATTGTATTTACTTCAGTGTTGCAAGAGATGCAAAAATATATTCATTTTTGATTATAGCTTTCAGTTCTCAGGAAGAATGTTAAGAAGCTTTGATATTTAGTCATGAAACTTTCTTGGATTAAATGCCAAAAATATTTTTTTCTGGCTAAGATAACAGACTTTGCATATCAGCTTTGCAGTTGCATGTGAGTTTCTTTTCTATCCAGTTTACAAGTTAGAGTAGAATGCAGAAAATGGTGGGTTTGCATTTCAGGCCACTAAGAACATGCTGAATATTGAGCTTCTGAAACCATTAACACAAACGAAATGGTAGAGTATCATCCTTATACACAAGCCTAAATCATTTCACAACAGTCTTGACTATGTCTGTCCTCCAATACTCCTATAAAATATTGATCCAAAACAAAATTACAGTTGTATTTGGGTACAGGATTTTTAAAGCAAATATGCATGTTATGTTATCCAAAAAGACCATGCCTTAAAATAGACAGCTTTAACATACAGCGCAGAGAAATGTTTTGACCACAGTTTCACTGTAGGGGGAAGAGATTTTCAAAGGCATAATAAATTCTTTCTTCCTTATTCTCCCTTAAATCACATGCCCTTTAAAAAAGCTACTGCCTTTTCTCTTGAGTTGTCTGGTTCCATATCATGATACAGCAGTGCTTATGGGCATTTTCTATTCTATAAAACTAACTGCTCACTTCTAGAAATCTCATTTCAGCATGACAGAATAAAGGGACTAAAAATCCATTATTTTAAGTCATTGACTTTATTTTTACTCCCACACATTGCCTGGTTGAAACTTAACACCAAGAATACCCACAGGCCCAACTTCATGGAAGCTGTGGGAGCTCTGAGGTTTGTTTTACCTTCAGCTAAGAAATTACTCCCAAGTAGAATTAAAGCAAGAAGAAACAGAATATAACTCAGGCACAGCTTTTGTTAGGGCACAGTACATATGCCAGCAAAGCTGCTGGAAAGAAAATTAAAGTCAACAGATGTTAATGTCTCCATGACCCCAAAGTCCCTCTTGCACTTATGCTTCTGGTACAAGAGATTTACCCGAAATACAAAGATTTTGCCAAGTTTTCTAAACCACAGAACTGTGAAATGCTCTGCTGCTCTAGGAAGACAGGTGTGACGATCAATGTAAGGAAACTACATCATGCAACTGTTTTGAAACTGCAAGTCAGACAACACTGTGGCTACTGCTTCTAGGTGCTACTAGATACTGCCAGCTACAAAGCTTTCCCCTTCATTGCGCTGATATAACTTAGCTTTGGATATACCTCTGGAATTTCTGATTGTTCTTCAGTGTATGGGCAACAGGCCATGGAGCTAAACACAGGCCATAGAAGAAAACATTTATGTGTAAGCCGGGCCTTAGAAACTTAAACCTCTTTACAAATTGCTTCACAACATTCCTGTCAACAGAAAGGTATGTTTTATAGTAGGGGAAATTAAACACCCGAGAGGTGAAAGGACATGTTCAAAGAAAGGTTTACAAGCACAAACCTCAGATCTGATGATGATCATGTGAACACACCACTTGATCACCCTTTCCTTCACTGCATACAGATGTCTTTCAAAAACAAGTCTTTATGTTCCCCCCTTACCAAGAGTCAGTGACAGAAGGTCTTGAAAAATATTTGTAATTTCTCTCAAGGATGATCTACATGAAACGCAACACAGTACAATGTAATACGTGTAGGCAGTGCCTCCTGCACAAGCTGAACCCATCATCACTGGCTGTAGAGGGTGCCTGGAGTAGCCATGATGCACGTTTAATCCAGAGAACACAGCTCTAAGAACTGCCTGTGCTGTAGCTGCAGGTCAGGCAGATGCAGCAGATGCATGGTGAGGGGCTCAGCTCAAATATTGCTGCTGGGCCTGTAAACCTCCCCATCTTGGCAGCTGAGGACATGCCCACATGGCGTGAACCATACCTGAACTCACGGGGTCCAGGCTGGCTTTAAAGCAAGGAGCCAAACCAGCCCAGCACTGTACTCACACTGGTAAATCCTTTAGATAAAATTTTACCAAGTTTACTCCTGATAGCAAAAGCTGATGTTAAAAATTGGAGAACTACACACAAACGGGCACAGGACATGCCTATGCAAGCTCTTGTATCTGCACTAATTTTGCCCACCAGAAGCTGAGACCATGACCTCTGAAGAAGCCAGTAAGCCATGGCCAACCAGTTCCCAGACAAAGGTTCCAAGCTGGCTACTACACCTTCAAGTGGAAGTGTCTGCTAAAGACTACGTAGACATGTTTAGCATTTATGGACACTATAAGCAAGTATTTTACATAGGGGCATTTCTGTTAGTAACTTTCAAAGGGTCAGGAGCTAAATAGACAAGAAAATATCAATTAAATTTCTTGGAATATGTTGTCTTCCTCTTGAATAAACACAAAGATAGAGAGTGAGCTCCTACCCAATTATATTTGCTCCCTGTATAAATCAGCTGTATCAAATGCATATCACTTGAGTGGTGACTATTTTTATAAACCCTCTTTTACTACTAAACCATGTAGAAGTGATGCATTCAAGGGCAGACTGTGACCATTTTAATACTCCATAGCCATGCAGCATTAAAGTCACATAGGCCATGCATGACTTTGTAGTTCTGCTTCATCAACAATTTTTGTATTTGCTGTAGGAATTTTCTTCAATACTTCTGACGTTATTTCACTTATAAAGAGTTCACCACTGTCAGTAGAAAGTTTATGGGTTGAGCCATCAGCATGGAAGGGCACAGCTGGTTACAGCATCACACCAGAAATCCACCTAAGTGGGCTCTAACAAGCAGCTTGACCTTTTGTTATGTCATTAAGGCCTACAGTAAACAGGATCTTGGACCCATGACCTTAGCTAGTAGGGTTAAGGAGAAGAATGCCAAGAGGTCATTTTCTGGGCTCACTCCAGTTTGTCATTATCCGTTCCGTACTGGGGAGTCAAAAATGGATGTAATACTCCAGGTGCAACCTCGCAAATGCTGAGAAGAGGGGAATAATCACTTCCCTCAACCTACTGGATAAATTTTCCCTAGAGCAAACTATGCAGTTTTCACTGCTGCAAGGACAACTGCTAACATACAGTGACCTGTTATCAGCCCCTAAGCCCTTTCTGCAATGCTGCTCCCAAGCCAGTCTGTCCCTGCTGTGCTGTCACGCAGGGCTATTCTGTCTCTGCTGAAGGACTGCATTTGCCTCTGTTGAACTTCATGAAGTTTCTGCTATCCCATTTCTCTGGCTCACTGGGGTCCCAGGGAACGACCAGATGACTTCAGCACATTAAAAGCTCTACCAAACTTAGTGTCAGACTTGACTCTGCTGATGGCTCATTTCATCCCAACAGCCAGGTTTCTGATGTTAAAGTGAAAACCAGCTCCCAGTTAGACTTTAAAGCATTAAGCTCCACTCACCCTCACTGCTGAGGAACAGGCTACTTCTATGCTTCTCTGCCTGGCCAAAATCTTGCACTTCTTGAAATGCACGGAACTGCAATACAGTTTTTTAACTTGCATACTCATGTGCAAATGGAAGAATATTGTGTTTGTGTGACTTTCTGCATTAAAGGTACACTTATAAATTGTACCTAACACAAAAATTAGATCCAATTTGTCCAAGTGATAGTTCCTGTGCCAGCTAAGACCCATGGGACAGCTCCATCTGGCCTCCTAACTTTCCTCTGAAGAGTACTTTTGCCTGCACAAGCTATTCCAGCTGTCAGATCCTTCTTCCAGCAGACACTGAATTCTGAAAGCCCAAATTGCTGCTGCTAGATCAAAATAAGAAACGGTGGTAGAGCAGGATGAAGACATTGCACCTTCTGGGTGGGCATAATTTGGGGTAAAGAGGAAAGCCACTGCCACCTTGACTTTATTCAGTTTATCAGTTTGGACTCTTACTACTCTACCTCTTCCTTTATCTTCACCATTTTTCATTCTGGGACATGGTGAGGTACCATTTTCAGTTGAGTTGCCCTAGTATTACTGCAGTGAAAACAATTAATAAAGACTGTATTAAAGAAACATTTAATAAATATAGCAGTGACAGATACAGACTTGTATAGCTAATGGTTTTATTTAGTACACTGCACATCTCCTACTCCCCTACCACTGCAATGAACCCACTGGATCCATGCTGATACAGCCTGTTGCAATGGAGTCAAATTCAGCTCCAGTGTGACACAGCATCTAAAAGATACTGCTCATCAGCTTTCTTGTGGCAGACAGAATACGCTTCTGCTGAGACAGTATGTACTAATTAAGATTTTGCTTCTTAGAAGCATTTTTTGTTCAGGTACACACAGAACATTCTCTTACAGAAGGAATACTCTGTTAAGTAAACAACTAAGTGCATGAGTGCCAGCAAGGGAAGACCTGTATTTCACTTCTCCATATACCTGTCTTTCACAAATCATGTAGGGCAATAAATGAAACAGAAAAAGCTCACAGCTCTATGTTATGTTGATATGACTGGTTACTTTCTTTTCCTCTTTTTCATGCAAAATAATTCATGTGTGGGTTTTTTTTTTTCCAAATTCCAACTTCAGCTATAATCTGAAGAAATGTGAAAGAAGATAAAGTCTAGAAAAGCTGAACAGGAAAACTGCTGTTACCTTGGGATATTATAATGTCCTAGAGCCTATGTTTCAATTCAATAATTGGAACTAGTTGTTCCAAAGCCTGGATGTTTTTCCTATAGACCTGCCAGCCTATATGAATATATCTGACCATGACAGCAAATATTTACACAACCGTTTTGAATTTTGCCTACTTTGCATACACTGTAAAGAGACAAGATAGGGAAAATTTCTTTAAGGTGACTGAATACATTAAATCTATACTCAGCCTTAACTTGAAATGCAGTTCCCAGGGATTTCCTCTCCCATGAATTAAACTGAAGATGCTGCTGACTTCATCAGGCTTGAATCATGCCCTAAGGAATTAGGGAAGGCAATGCCACTGCTAACTAATCATAGACTTCTCTTACAAAGTCTATGGCTGTTCACACATCTTCTGTCTGATTTAACAAGCCTATTCTGATTTCTATCTCATAAACTAATTGTTATTTACAATTAGTTACCATCAATAAAATATACAAGACTTCCTTTAGCAGTTACATTTTTCTGTGTAAGTCTTAGGGTACATTGCATGCACATATATAGGGAGTTATTTCTACTACCAGGTGATAGCAAACAAGTCACTATCACTGTCTCCACAGAAGATTTCCTATGTGTAAAATTGTAACTAGAGCCTTGACTTTCTTTTTAATAGGCTTTGAGAAACACCTGCAAGAAGTGCTACAAAAGATCCAGGTGTTACTGTTAAAATCAGTAACACCATTTCCATAGAAGGTGGCAGCAAATTAATTAATGAGACACTAAAATCTGTGCTTTCTAAAACTTGGGGTTGGGAGGCTAACAAATAATATTCAGAATAGTCAATGATCGTTTAAGACCCTCCCTATGCCAATCCCTAAGCGTCTGTGTAATTTTACTCCTCTAAGTAATCCTGCCAAAGGCAAATAAAATGCAAACACTGTCAGGATAAAACATTTCTGCAGATGCCTCCTAATTTTAGGCACAAGTTTACCAGCATGGAGCCCGGTCATCCTCTGCTCCTTATTCATCTGGACTGAAGTGGCCAGGCACCCAGTCTGGCACACTCAGAGAAAGTACCTGCAACCCCCAAGCCACAAAGCTCCACTTTTCTCAGAGACTTCTCATATTTAAATCCTTGTGCATATATGGAAATCACTTCTTGCACCATATTCTTCCTCAATCCAACCCTGCACATACAGCCCAATCCTGTGGGAGCATCTGTGGCTACTACTGCAATCAGAGTTTGTAATCACACCCTGCCTTTTGGGGTTGCAACCCATCCCATCAACTGCCCTGACCGCTCAGTCACTGCAGAGGATGCCAGCACCTGCCCTTACAACAAACCAGGCCCATCGTTTGTACAGACATGTCACATAAGAGACTAAAAGTGAAAATATCTGTCAGTCTTCATTTCATTGTGAAGGTACTGGAGCAGTGAGAGCAGTGAGCTGCAGCACAGGCACAGGGTGGCTGCTGGCGTAACCTCGACGGGCGCTTCTCAGGTTCTGCTTCCTCCAGGCAAATTGCACGTGAAGTTTGCTGAAAGCTTTTGAGCACTTTCCAGATTTCAGCTGATTCTCACTCTGACAGTTTTGCTAGATAATTTTTTCCCACAGTTATTGCACTGGAAAAACTCCCAGATTTCAAATTGATATTTTAAAATACATTTAATTTTCTCTTGCACAGTGAATTAATATATTTTAATATATTGCTTTGTCTCCAGGCTGTAGATTGATGAGACAAGTGCTGATTTCTGAGGGACCTCTTAGCCAAGAAAGACGTTCATTTAAAAAACTGTGGCTGAGATTCTAAATGGGCTCACAACTGCAATACTATTTTCTGGGTTGACTCCACATGAATACCATGTCCTATTAGATTAGTCAAAATACCATGTGCTATTAGATTAGTCCTGACTGACAAAACAATGATGCTGGGGTAGCCAAAATGCATTACTGCTCCATGTTAATTCAGACCACAATATAAAAACAAACTGACTCATATGTAGTTAGAAAAATAGGAACCTGCAGAAGAATTACAATTTCAAAAAGAAAACATCAGGTTTTTAAAACAATGGCATTGAGTTATTAAATGTAAAATTAATAAAAATTCACAAAAACTTAGTAATTTTCCTCACTGACATTATCTTGGCCGAGAATCAAAACATAATTTGTATTCAAATGAGATTAAATTGAAAAAGTAATGGAGATGGAAAGGGAGCTTATTTAAAATCATGTGAACAGAATATATTTTCATAATGCTTAAAATCGAAGTTATAAACAGTTTCCTGTTTTTTTTAAAAATAAACACTCCTCTTGTACTGCTGGAAGTGAAAATAATCCCAATAGGGCCACAGTCGGCAGAGTCTCTAAAGTAAAATTTCAGAACATTGGTCATGGTGGTGTTAGAACATCCTGGCAGAAAAGACTAGAAAAGACATTACTGTAAAAGAAATGCACAGGATAATAATCTAAAACTGAACCGTTTTAGAAGCATTATTAGACTACCTTTTAAAACAAACTATTTTGCTATTAATAGTTCCTGGAACAACTTAAATCCCTTAAGCCATGTAGATAGCTCTGAGTCCCCCTGCAATACAAGGAAGAAAATGCTTCTTTTTAGTTTCAAATCTAAAACCTCTCAGCTGAAATACTTGGTATTACATTGCTTCTCTCTCTCTCTCTCTTTTTCATTTTTTTTTTATTGCCTTCTGTTTTGCCTGATCACTCTGGGTTAAGCCAGAGTCTTGTTTCTAGATTATGGAAGACTGGCTGAGACAGGGTGCTTTGCAGTGTCTCAAATCCTGGCCATGAAAAAAAAAAAAAGGATTATCTTCATGTGACTGCCATCCATTAGGACCTGGACAACACATTTCAGTATATGCAACAGATGCAAAAAAGGGTGTAGGACTGGAGTACATAACAGTGAGCTTCTGGTCCTCTCATCTCAGCCAAGATACTGTCAAACTGGAAAAAGCACAAAGAGGACAAGATAATCAAATGTCCAGGATGGCTTCTGGATGAGGAACAAGCGATTACAACAGCACTTCCTCAGAGTGGAGAAGAGATGACCTGAGGGAAGTGACAGGCCTACAAATTCAGATATGGCCCAGAGGGAGCAGATAGCAATCTAATGTTTACTGTCACTTTCAACACAAGGAAAGAGGAGGTAACTTAGAGCAGATAAGCAAATACAAAACAAACAAAGAGAAAAGCAATGGCTGGGTAGTAAACCAACAGAAATATGCTGCCAAAGTCACAGCTGCACTCTTGCAGATGTGAAAAATTTACATGGGTTCAAAGAGAGACTGAACAAATACCTGGAGGAGACATCTCTTGAGGCTTATTATATAGGAAGAAACCATAACCAGGAAATCCCTAAGCTGAAGATAGATTGAGAGTACTTGTGAAAGGATCATACATACACATACTTACTTACTCTGTTGCCACTCTTGTCTGGACTAGCTGCCTATGGTCCTTCTTGGAATCAAAATAGAGGTCCAGGCAGACTCCTGGTCTAATCTAGTACAACCCTTCCTATGTTCTTGTTACAAAGTTTACTTCTAGTGATGAGTACTTCAGTATTTTCTAGAAACAGGGCTCTTGTATTCTTTGCAGTTGTACACACCAACAGTGAGAAAGCTGTTTATAGCTGAGCGTTTGGGGGAGAAAACACTGCACAAACCCCTGGTGCATAGCAGGCCACCCTCTCTGATGCCAACAAAGTTTCCCAAAACTAGTTTATCAGTTCTCAGCTCATATCTGAAACAGAAGTTCAGAGCTGAGATACCCTACATGGGTTGCGATAACCATTGAATGCCAGCTGAAACCCATGGGGTGAAGATGGACTGTAAGTCACACAGGGACCTGCAAAGGCCCAATCACATCACATTGAAACAAATACATGTTTTCCAGCAAATCTCAGTGATGGAAGCCATGCTGAGGATGCCCAAGCCAGCAGTACATATAGGCAGAGATGAATCCTCTGCATGTACAGTAAACATACATATACGATATACACTTGTTCTAAACACCTCTAAACCAAACAGTCTTGTCCAAGTTGGAGTCTTCATAATTTCTTCCCAAGTGGCCAAATGGGCTCTTGGAGAGCAGCAGTGCAGCTCTGGGAGCTGATGTGGGCAGAGATCAGGCCCCTGTCCCCAGCCCCACTGCCCTACACTCACCAGCTCTGGGAGTGGCAGGGACCCCTTNTTTTGTGTCTGTCAGGTATTGCAATATTTGTGACAGAAACTGACTTGGATTGTTGACGAATGAGTAAACCACTGTGACAAGCTTACAAGCATGGTATGATTTAACAGCCCAGCCTTCAGTTTATGTTACTGTATGTTGGGAGACGAGCCTAGAGGAAAGCAGCATTTCAGATTATTACCTCTGAGCAAAAACCTGCCTTCTTCAGCAATCTGCACGTGAGTTATGCCACCTTCTCACAGCAGTTCAACTGCCCTCTGGTGTCTTCCCTCAAAAAAACAGCCTTTACTTGTGCCATTGATCAGCTGAGAGCAGATCTTGTCTCCAGGACAAAATCCACCGTCATAAAAGGAGCTCTATTTCACAGCTGGACTTAATTCAACCCTGAGATATGTGATGAATGTAGGAAGCAGAGCTGTCCACCTGTGCTGACATATAACTCATGTCACCGATGGAAGGGCACTGCCCTGAAGCAAAGGGCATCTCCCTCAGCACATCCATTCAAATCCTCTGCCCAGAAAGCCCCCACCATGCAAACACCAAACCTTTCACTAAGAGCTGGATCTGTCTGGCAATAATATCTCTAGGTTTCTTCCAGCTAGGTCTGGCTTTGAAGAGATGATAGAGTGAAAAAGCCTGTGTCTCCTGTCTGAAAATGCAACTGCAATCTTACATTAAGTTCACTGCCACAAAGTGTGCAGGCATAGCAAAAAGTATTTGCAATATTGAGTTTTAACCATTAGTTACCATTTCATGCCAGGTGCTACATCTTTCTCCTTGTCTATCATGTTTGCAGCACAATTTCAGATCTTATGAAAATAATTTCACCATTCCCCAAGTTACCCAGTACCACATAATGAGATCATTTTCAAAGAACAATGAGACAGTAAAAATAATGCACTACCAAAGTCTTTACTGTTTTAACCCCAAACTATTTTTAAAATAGTTTGAATGCACAAATGGAAAACACAGGCTAAAAGTTGGAGGAAAAGGGTCTTACCAAGTGATCTTTCCTTTGTTTGGTTTGCAGACCGCACCACGGGAAGACTTGCCCGTGTGCGGCTGCCCCTCGAAAAGGGGGTTGGAGAATCACCCTC
Organism: Chloroceryle aenea; assembly: GCA_013399075.1. Taxonomy (NCBI): domain Eukaryota; kingdom Metazoa; phylum Chordata; class Aves; order Coraciiformes; family Cerylidae; genus Chloroceryle; species Chloroceryle aenea. The sequence goes on along the minus strand of VWZY01008577.1, from coordinate 9,124 downwards.
AGACATGGCCTCTAAGGAATCCGCAGATGCTTCAGAGAGGTGTTCTGTCTGGTCACCTAAATTGGGCTGTGGGCTCTGGCACGGCTTTGGGCTTCTTGTCTGCAAAACAGAACATTTCATTATTGGTCTACTGAAACTGAACTGGGGCGGGGGGGGGAGGGGAGGGGAGAAGAAGGAAGAAGTCCAAACTTCTTCAAATACTGGTATGCTGAAGGTCACTTTAGTGTCGGTTATTTAGGAAAACAGTGTCCTTGGGTATTCTGCTATGTTTTTTATGATTGTACACCCCCATTGAAAATATTGTTGTTAAAACGACCCTGAAGATAAGACATATGCCAAGGAGAAGTATGACAATGCTATTCCTTGCTGCTAAAACAGCCACTAGAGCATAGCATGTCCACACACACACGCTTATGTTGACCAGCCTACTAAAAATCCTTCAAAGTACTCTGATGTAGTCGTAAGCTATAATTAATCTCAGTATATTTTACTTTGCCATCTGAGAAAGGTAAGGTCAAGCAGCAGAGCCAAAATAGCCTTCCAACTTTTCTAGCTGAAATCACAAACAATTATTTTACTTTTTGTTGCATCATCTTAAATCAGAAATATCTTCATTAACTGACCAAATTAGCTATGATTTTCAGTGTGCAATCATACTAGTATTGCTAAACACACTACCTGGAACAAGCTGACTCACTTGGGAGTGGAGAGAAATGGTTTCATTTATGTACTTTTACTGACTCTTCATTGTAAGATCTGCCTAATAAAACCATACTAAATAGGACATAAAATGTCCTGAACATTGTTTTGCTAACTGTAAGTGACATTGTAGGTGCTTTCTACAAAGAAGGGTTGCTTCAAGAAGCATACTTAAGACTCTTTAGTGAAATCCCCTCAACCACATGTTACCATTACTTTGGAAGAATAATTTTCTAGTCTCTCAAGAAAACTCTGTATCACAACAAACTGGAACAGACACTGTACGAGCAGAAATTCAAAGCAAAGCAAGTTTACTGTGTCCCAAAACCAGTATATAAATATGAACTTTATAAAGGCCTATAATCAGCACCAGGCACAAAATGTCATAAAACTTATATGCTTTTCTCTTCCCTATCATTTAAGGTCAGATGCTAGTACATTAAAAATCCCCCGTATTAAAAACAACTTCAACTCTAGGTTTGAAGATGCTGTCAAGATCCAGAAAGGATTTTGCTTCTTTCTGGAAAGCCAAGCTGACTTATCTTGCTGACATCTGGGTCCTTCAGTGGTTTTTCAAGTGAAATGAGGTGAGCTCGTTTCAGCAATAGCATGCATCACATAATATTCCCTGTGTGACCTTGAATGTTTGAAGAACTTTTCATTAGCTAGCTGTAGAGGCTTGTTGGTGCCAAGTTGCTCAGAAACTACAATAAATTAGACACAGCTCACAAGAAATATAAATCCTACAGAACTTTTCACTTTTGAAATACTAATATTAAAATATTAACCAATGTCCCACAGTGAAATTTTTCAAGAACACTGAATTTTTGCAGGACTTCAAGCTAGCAACATTTGTTCTTAGCAAACTAAAGCATGTTTTGAAGTGGCTCTGACACGGTCAGCACTAGTCTGCAGGTTGTAAATACAGGGACTTGTGCCTGAAAACGTACAGTGGTGGTAAGTGACCTGAAACACAGAGAAAGAATTTGATTAGTCAGTACTTCTTCAATCAACCTTCCAATATGCCTTGGGAACCATCACTGCTGAAGTGTTTTATTTACACAGGCATATCACAGAAATACTACCAAGCCAGGTTGCTACAGCTTGATAGTTCCTTGTTCTGATTAATAACTTATCTATATGAATCCATTAATAGAGAGCTGGAAGTCACATAATTTTCACTTAAAAAAAAATATATACTTAAAAATAAATGAAGATTAAAAAAAAAACAATAAAATCAACCTACAAAATGTCTTTACCTTCAGAGATTGTTGCCAAGGGGATTGCTTTTATTTCTTAAAAAAAAAAATTCTCATAATATGAATCAAACTTATTTTGCTTTGCTTTTGCTTATTTGCATTCCTCTGTCTTTTGAATCCCCAGATGTCATCTGAGATGTGCAGTTGCATGTATACACTTTATCAACACATATACAGGTACCTATTCAGGCAGTAAGGGGATTCTTCATTACCAGAAGCAATAGATGCAGCTTTAGCTGTGCAATTGTCCAGCGTGTCATGTCAATGTGCAGATGGAGCCAACCCAGCAATGCTGTGTTTCTCTGGTTGTCCCTGGAGCAATTCCTTAGGACCTAACATACAGCATCTCAGGTGTCCCTGGATGATGATACCATCATCACTATGACTAAGTGTGTTGGGTCTGTCTGAGATGGAGTGATTTTCCCTATAGCAGCCCTCATAGTGCTGTGCTTTGTACCAGTAGCTAGAAAGCTGTTGAGAACAAACCAGTGTTTTGGCTACTGCTGAGCAGTGCTCACACAGAATCAAGGCTGTATCTCCAACATTCCCCTCCTCACCCAGTAGGCTGTGGGTGGAAAAGATCTTGGGAAGGGACATAGCCAGGACATCTGACCTAAACTGACCAAGAGATATTCCATACCATATGTCTGCTCAGCAATAAAAACTCTGAGAAAGGAGCAGGAGGGAGGGGTTCGTTATTATGACATTTGTCTTCTGCAACAACTGTCACTCATAACGAAGTCCTATGTCCTGGGAAGGGGATGCACATTGTCCACTGATGGGAAGCAGAGAATAAGTATTTTGTTTTCCTTTGCTTCTGTGTGTGGCCTTTCCTTTTGGTTTATTAAATTGCTTTTATCTTGACCGATGAGGCTTTTCCCCTCTTATTTTCTTCCCCTTCTGTCCTGCTCAAGAAGGGACTGATAGAGCAGCTTGGTGGGGACCTGGCATCCAGCCAATGTGAACGCACCACACTGAAACAGACCCCTTTTGGCAGCCATCATTCCTCACCCCAAATACTGCAGAGGTTTAGTAGAGACTCACCAAACAAGGCAGAACACATCGCAGATTCTTCTCAGACATGAAGCCTAGCCCTCCTCCTAACATAAACCAGTGCAAACCCATAGTAATTCCACTCTGCTAAGTGGAGTAATAGAAACTGAAAACCAAAGCAACGTATTAATGAGATCCGCCATATATACATATACTGTTTATGAAAGGCTTCAAGTCATTCGTCATGCTTAACTCATGTAAACACTGTATTTCAGGAGTAATTCTGCATTTTAAACAGATTATTAAAAAATCCTCAAGCCAGCAAGAAGAGTGGCTATTCAAGCAACTGAGAGATATGAGAGATATGATAGGAAAGCTTTTTTATTACTGCTAATGAGCACTGGGTTGGATGCTACTTAACAACCAAGCAGATTCCTAGGCAACACTTCTTAGGTAAATCAGCCCATGAAGTGGAAAGGACAAGCAACATTTGTGGAGCCATAACCTACAAGGACTTCTAAAGGTAAGTGAAGAAAGCATAGCAGAAACCTTCAGCACTATCCAAACTCTGTAATAATTATTCAGCATGTTGATTCCAACACTAAATACAATAAGTAAGATGGATGGCAAAGAAATATATAGGTTGCACCATATTTTTCTTTTTTTTCACAGAATGGTTCACTAACATATTTTTAAAGTATTTGAAAGTTTAAGCTACTATTTCAAGTACTTTTCAGGACCAAGCACACAGCATAAGCATTTAAAAAAATAAATATTCACCATATAGCCCATGGTGACCCATCAAAACCCAACTAGAGCTGCAGAGTAGACTGCTGCTACAAGCGTCAGGAGAGCTCTGTAGCTGCATGTTGCATAAACCCAGTGAAATCAATGAATGGGACATCACCACGGCTGGGTGGCTGCTTTTTTAATATATCTGCTAGCAAAGGGAAAAACCATACTATCTGACAGAGAAGAAAACTCAAGAGATGCCCACTAAGGGGTGGCACTATCCAAAACCGAAACATCTGTAAATAGATACTCCACACAGGCACACAAAAACACCAGCACGTTCCAAGCCAAACCTTTGGGATAAATCAGAAACCAGAAGGTTTAGAACAGAGCCATTGGTCTCTCACTTTCCCTCTGTGCCAATACAATTTCCTCAGTCAGCCATGGCCATTCCCCCTCCAGTTATATGTAAGGAGACATCCCCCTGCATGCTTCTTTGTGAAAAAGGCTTCATTTTTTCAGCCATCTGAGTAGAGCTGAACATCCTTGAGGACTTTTCTGATGAAAGATCTTGCTTATGCTGGTTCCGAGTAAGAAGCTCAGCAGAAAGGCCAAAAATAAGGTTCACGGTTCTGGTGAAAACTTCCATGTTTGAAGATTACTGTTTTATTTAGGATGTATAATATTACTGACAAGGCTATAGATCCTTGTAGCCTTTTCAGGGTATCTGTGTAACAGATGGAAGTAGCCATTGCAGTATCTTCCAGCTACTCTTGGGATTTAATCAGGAGTTGAAACTGTGGTTAATTATGCCTCATGACTGGTGTCTGTCTGTTGCAACTTGTCCAAAATATGCACTTTCAATATATCTACTTTATTTATTTCACTGACTCAGAAAAAAAACATGCAAAGCACAAGGCTCTTTGAATGCAATAAAATTTCAAATAACTAGGAGTGAAGTCAAACGTAGATGAATAAGGAGAAGTGCAATACTGCAGAGATGTCAATGTAATGAGCAGTCATAGGGCACCAGAGATGTACTTCAAGTCACATGCATGCTTCTGCCTCCTGTCTTCTGTTCATATTTGCCTCACACTAATCCTTGTGCCTTTTGTTCTGCCTGGTTTTACAGCTCTGCTCTTCATAATGTTTTTCTATGCTCATTTCCAGTTATCTTCCAGACTGATCTATATAATGGAAACCTTTTTTCCTTCTTTCATTTTTTGAAAATCTGTCCTGCAAATTTGCTTCACACATATTCATAGATGAAAAAGAACTAAGAAAAAAAATCCCATGACCCAAAGAAGGTTTTAATTTCATCTCTTGATCAATTCACACTTTTATTTCCTGTCTCCAGGAACTTCCTTATCCTTTATCTTGACTGAAAAGTATCTCTTCAGGAGAAGAATCTTATCATACACATCTTAAAAGTTGCTAGCACTCCTGGCAGTGTACAAATTTCAAACACAGGCATAAAAAAAAAAATACAGCACTAATAAAATAACTCTTTCCAATCATGCGCTCTAAAGAACACACTTAGTATAGGCAAAAAAACCCCCATCATTTGAGAGTCTTCTTGACATTTCAAATAAAGAAGAAAAATAAAAGACCAATGAAACCTGCTTTTCTTGACCTTCAAGTAAACTATTTCTCCTGTGACATGATGAAGATGGCTACAAGCTATGTGACAGGCTACAAATATGCATATAAACAAGCTGCATTTAATGTATGATGAGTTTATTAATTCTGAAATACTGTCACAGCATGGGAGCTCTTACTACTGCAACAATCATATTTCCTCCTCGCACTTGTGTCAGATCCAAATTACAGTTGTCTGAAGGAAGGATCTGCTTTTTCCAAAGATACAGTCTTTGGGGTCCCATACTATCAAAACTACATAGTTTTGCTTGTCTGGACATGCTATTAATGACATACTGCTGTTGCAGGGAAAGTGAATACTACCCACATGTTCTTATTTTCAAGCATTTATTGTAACAGTGTTTTCCACTACACTTTCTCAGCGAAGTTAAATGCTTATACATGTCTGTATAAACTAAAGTTCATATTACATCTGTGCAATTGGATGAATTTGGATACTCTCTCACTGGGGGAACTAGGGGCAGGGAGATGATTCAGCAGCTGAATGTAACATAAAACCGTCTTTCAATAAAAGCTCCATTTTCTCTGTTATTTCACCAGTATGAGATACAGAAATCTATGGCATTTTCCTTTCAGACACCATCAGTTGGAAATGGTACTGTGCAGCAGCAGGCACACGCCAGCGTCTGTGCTCTCAAGAGCTGAAGACAGGAGACAGGCAACCGCCCACTTGACACCATGAAGACTCTGTAGGAGTTATTTATACTCACTCTACCCTGATGTCTATTCATGGGCTAGTGGATGTCTCTGGGTTTACTGCTGTATTTTAAACACAGACGTTTCACTGTTTTCTGATGAATGAATGGCAATGAGTTACAGAGACAGTCCTCACTCAGATCACTCTCGGTTTGGTGGCAATACTAATTTCTATGATATGAACAACCAGAAGCCTTCCCTCCTTGATAAGGAGACACAGTGTCTGGGCCATGGCTGCCAACCATTCCTAGCACTGAACCAAGTACCCCACTTGCCTGCAGCCTCCCTGACTCTACGGCACATTCTGCATTGGATGCTGCCAAACTTCCCCTTTGCTGTGATGCTACTGGCCTCCTGCTCTCAGCGGTTCTGAGGAGATTCTGAGCTCACCATACTCACCACACGAGCAATGCAAGCAGAGCACAAACCACAGAGCCCTCCCCAGGCTGCCTGCAGTGCAGTAATTCAGCAGAGCAATGAGTTGAGTGTACGTGAACCTGAGGTACAGCCCCGGTGCAGATCTTTTCATGCTCTGAGGAAGGGAAGAAACTGACCCCCAAAGAATTTCCCAAGTAAGGTAAAAGAGGGTGTTTCCCTTCCTTCCTAGCATGAATGAGAAGGAGAGGAAGATAATGCAGATAATGCAGCCAATGGCACCAGGTGTCACCGGGAAGTGCCGCATCAAAACCTGGCAATGCTCAGTCACAGGCACACATTACCAGAGCTCATCACTATGGCAGGGTCAGGATACTGCACTGAGTGGTTATTTTATTCAATTCTATGAATTTATCTGAAGGCCAAACTCTCTGCTTATAACAGGATCTTTATCACCACTCTGTATTCACTGATGCTGACCCCAGTTTTTCATCTAGTAGGAAAAAAAAAAAAGAGGTATCAGAATTTATCTGCTGCATTTTTAGGTTGGAATGATACTCAAATCATCCTAAAAATTTGCATATTTTCCTAGGAGCCTTGCTAGCTCCTGTTGGTGGCCAGCTGCATGCACCCTGCTCTGGCAATCTGCCAAAAGACATTTCCTTTAATCCTGAGTGCTGTGAATTACAGAGCAGGACATACGCAGGCTGCTGACTCCACTTTATCCTTCACAGGACCGTGGCTCACTCTTCAACAGGGTGAGCCTCAGATTTAGCAGAAGAAGTTTTCCATGACACTCTGTTATAAGTGACTGACATGAAGCAATGTCTGCACACTTTCGTTTCTAACTGTACGCCTGTTTTTCAGAAGAGCTGTGTGTTTACAGTAAAGATATTCATTAGAAGCAATAAAAGCTGTAGGTGCTCAGCACTTACACTGCCAGACCTCTTATTCAGATGTTTAATTGGAGGAACTTGCATTTGAAAATGTTGCCCTAAGGAACTCAGCAGCCCATCCAAGAGCAGCTTAATTGGTCCAGACAAGTCCAGACTGAAATATGCAACATGCTGTGGCATCTCTTTGGAATACATGAAATATCAGAAAAAAACAAGCCATCCATGTTAAAGTGTAAAAATACTTCCCAGCATGTTTCCATGCAAATCCAAGTTTTTCTCTTTCTACAAGTGCCAGCCTGAGATTTCAGGGCAGAAAATGAAGGAAAACAATAGACAGAACTAACAGTCACCCATTGGTAATAGGCAAAAATCACTGAATGAAAGCTTTCATTTGAAACTAAATTCATATAACTCTCTTCTTTATTCTAATGCTATGTGACACAAAGTATTTATCTGATCACCTCAGTATTTTTGCTCACAGCAAAATTTGTTCTTTCACACTGTCTGTCTATACTATTGCATCATAGTTTCAGTTTATTACTACTTTGTTTAAATAAGTTATCCATAAATTCCAACCTGGACATCAACATTTGTCTTAATTAAAATCTTATGGCAGTTTCAGTTGGAAGCTAGTTCTCTTTTCCCTCCTAAAATCCCTCCTGTGAAGTATTCACGGGCCAGCATGACTCCTTGTTCCATCCAGGAGATGGCTGCATTTCATCAGCAGTGGGTGAGGTAACTCCTACCTACACAATCCCCAAAACTGTCATGAGAACTGTGAAGATTAAAAGGGATGATTTAAACAAAACTGCCATTATGCTGATTAAAGGGGAAAGATTTTTACATGCTTAAAAACACATGCGGGGAAAAAAAAAAAAAAAACAACCAAAAAAAACCAGATGCCTAAAAGTACCTAGGGGATAGTGTGTTCTGATTCAAGAAAATTATTATCTACCCATCCCTGTTCTCCCACACATGTCCCTAAGGAAAATACGAGGAGGGTCTGGTTTTGTGGTGTCAGTTTCCCAAAGCAAAGGAACACAATGCAGAGCTCCTGGAAAAACCTGTTTTTTCTGTGTTTCTACAAGCTAAGAAGGACTTCTTAATTAACATGGTATTTTAAAAATAAACTAAAAAAAAGAGCCATCAACATGAAGGCTGGTGAGGGGGAGTGAAGTCCTCAGGGAAGGGTGTGAGCTGCCGTCTGTGTGGGCTGGCCCAGCGGGTGCTGTCAGCCCCCAGTAAGAAGTACAAATGCCCAGGAAAAGCAAGCGGGAGGCAGAGCTGCCTCTGGCAGCAGCACATCCATGACGATGTCTGGGACTTATTTTTAGCCTCTACTCATTGAAGTAAACGTGATGAAGTGCTTATCAGAGCTTGTTGTTCTGGCACCTGGGGAGAGTTAGGGGGCTGCTGCAAGAGACATGCTTTCCACTGTGCCCTTTCACTTCTTTTTCCCTTGCTTGAGGCCATCTCCTTGGCAAAGAAGGGAGAAGCCTTACTGCTCTCCACACCTCAGACTCTCCCACCTTTCCCTGTGGTTGGCATGTTTATTGGCCTACTTAAATTCTGTAAGTGGAAAAAAAAAACAAGCTGGGAAGCAACAAGTCAGGTGAAAATAAACAACTCAGCACACACTCTGCAAGCTTGGAGGCCTCATTCCCGGCTTGCAGCTCATGTTCACAGAATCACTGAGGCTGGAATAGACCTCTAAGATCATTAAGTTCAGCCTATGACCCAACACCACGACATCAGCTAGACCATGGCACTAAGCACCACATCCAGCCTGTCTTTAAACAACTCCAGGAATGGTGA
>VWZY01008576.1:149712-164207 GCA_013399075.1 Chloroceryle aenea | reverse complement strand
CCTGCTGGACTCTCCACAGTAGTTCCCTGTCTCTCTTGACCTGGGGAGCCCAGCACTGCACCCATTACTCCAGAGGTGGCCTCACTGGGACAGAGTAGATGGGAGGAGCTCCTCCCTCAACCTTGGTTATGTCTGTGTCTTTGAGAACACACCTGGATGTACAGAGCATTGCTTCTGCCCTTCAGATATCTCTCTTCCCCCAACCCTTTGCAGATCCCTTTCTTAGGAAAATTATTCAAAACCTGAGACTGTTGACACTCGCCAATGAGCTGGTTCTTGTTTCATATCCTGGCTTTGGTGGCAGTGCTCTCCTGCGGTGGCTGCTGACCTTTTAAACGACACAAGGCTTGCCTTGGGGAGCTCTCTCCAGCGTTGCTCTTGCAGAAGCAGAGCTGTGTTGGCATGCTGGGCACATCCGCAGCCGCCGCAGCAGATTCCACAGCTCTGCCTTCCAAGAAGACAAAAAAAATACCCAAAAAAACCCAACCAAAAAAAAACAAACCAAAACCAACCAACGTTGCAACAGCACTGTGAAAGAAACCACGGCATCTTAATTCCTCTGCCCACGTTTGAGACCACGCACGAGCAGTTGGTATGTTGTGCTGATGCCCAGAATGATGACAGGACTCTGAGAAATGCAAATAGAACCCAGATTTGGGGTGAATTGGCTGTGTTTGTGGTGAGGATGGTAACTGGAAAGAGAAGTTCTCGTGGAAGGCTTCCACAAAAAGGTGCACGCCAAGGAGAGAGGCTCCGAGGCAAACGATTGCCACTGACTTTCAGCCTTGCAGAGCAGGATCCTTGATGGGTTAATGACCTAGTTCTGTGAATATTTATGCACACTGCTTTAATTCTGTGCTCAGCTGAATAGTTCCCACTGAATTTACTAGAACCGCTTCGTTAGAGCCTCTTTAGAGGAAAAAAATGGAAAGATAATGACAACTTTCATCCTCCTACATGGAAGGACAAACTCTTCCAGTTCTCATGGTGAAGCAAATAGGCATATGCTTGGAATTGTTTAGAAAAGACCCAAAAACAATGGACAGGTTTGGAGGGAAAGTCCTTTACCTTCCCAGGCTTTGCTCATGGGGTGCACAGGACGCGGGTTTCATTGCGTTGTTGCAGTTGGGGATGGAACAGGATTGGCTTTCGATTGTGAAATGAGCTGATTGTCTCTTTTTGGTGAGGAATCATCACTCCCTGCAATCCCCCTGCTCACCCACCAAGCAGAAAAGACTCTCTAAGGTTTTGGTTGGTGGATTCAATCCAGTAAATGAGTTGAAAACACCAAGAAAATCATAGTTTGTCTTTTAAATTAAGTGTGGTACCACCAGGATGCTACAGCTCCGTGAGTAATTCAGAACACTGGAATTTCTCCTGGTTTAGACAATTATCACTCAAATTATCACAATTATCATTCTAATTATCACAGTTATCACTCGAATTATCACAGTTATAACTTGAATTATCACAATTATCATTCTAATTATCACTATTATCATTCTAATCATCACAATTATCACTCGATCAGAGAGCACCAAGAAGGCCAAAAGGTCAGAGATGTGGAAGGGCTGATGGACTATTCTAAGCATTTTGTGCTGATTCCAAGTCATTTTGTTTCTAGCTTTGTCATCTTACTGGAAAGATGGTAACAGGCTGTGGGGATGATCTGGGTCATAGAATCAAGGAATGGTTTAGGCTGGAAGGGACCTCTTCAGGTCATCTGGTCCAACCTCCCCCACAAGTGTGTTTTGGACCTTAGATACCTGACCTTACACCAGAGATACCACCAGCTGAGTTCTTCCAGGACTGTTGGCTGCTTTCCTTGTGGGTTTACAGCTCCCTGGAGGTACCAGGCACTGGGAGGTCTCCATTCCACATCCCACTGCTGAGCCTGGGCTGCTCAGCCTGTATTTGTGTGCTGGTGGTTGCTCCTTCCCAGCCTCCCCTCCTTGCCACTGACCTAAAGCAGGTTTGCCAGGCACTCTCCCTGCCTCCTCTTGGCAGCTCTTAATGAATATATTGAAAAACACCAGCCCAAAGACTGATCCCTAGGTCACTACACTATTAACCTTTCTCCCTGCTGAGAATTGGCCATTTATTTCTATTCTCTTTCCTATCTCTTAACTTGTTTTAATCCATGACAAGCCTTTATCGGTCACCCACTGGTAACTGGGTTTTCTCTACAGCCTCTAGCTAGGTGGGGACTTTATTAAATGCCTTTGGAACACATGAACAGGTCATACCCCCCAGGGCTCCTTTCGATTACCTCTCTCCTGCCCCGTGGCAGGCTCCCAACAAGCAGAGGAGATGCAGATCCCAGTCAGTGCTGGTTTTCAGGTATCCTTTGAGAATTCAGCAGTTTGGAGGTGCTGCTTTTAACACTTTGCTGAGAAATTTGGAGCTATCAGTCATAGAATCCCAGACTGGTTTGGGTTGGAAGGGGCTTTTCAAGGTCATCTGGTCCAACCCCCCTGCAGTGACACATGGGAGGTGACCAGAAGTCATATAAAGCTTTTATAAATCTATCTTGCCAATATCCCTGGGTTTGAACCGTCCAACCCCCCTGCCAGAGCAGGGTCACCCAGGGCAGCCCACACAGGAACAGATCCAGGTGGGGCTGGAAAGTCTCCAGAGAAGGGGCAGCCTAGTCCAGGCTCCCTCACCCTCATGGTAAAGAAGTTCCTCCTCATGTTGAGGTGGAACCTTCTATGCTCAAGTTTATCCCCACTGTCCCTTGTCCTATTGCTGGGCACTGCAGAAAGGAGCCTGCCCCCTTCCACTTGACACCCACCCCTCAGATATTTCTAGGCATTAATAAGATCCCCAGAAGCTGTTGGGTTTTGTTTTGGAGGACAGCCAAATAACTGAGCTGACCTCATTAGTTTCGGATTAAATGCAACACAATTTCATCCCCTGAAATGGTAATTTTCAACATATGTTTCCTCTCAAAAGGTATCTTTTTTTCCCCCCCTCACTTAACATTTATCCAGAATTCATTTCCAGTCACTCTGAGAACAAGCATTAAAATTTCTCTCAGGAAATGTTTTCAAATTCTTTAGCCTAAAAACTATTTGAAAATCTCATTTGAATTTTTAAACAGGTTTTGTGCCCCAAATGACTTTTGCCAAATGAAAAATCTTCGCTGGAAAAGTTTTTCCCAGCTCCGGGGCAGAACTGGGTCTGCGTGTGGAAGCATCTGATGGGTGAGGTGCTGTAAGCTGGGAACTGTGTCTCTGTGAAGGGTGGGATGGGGCTTTTTGAGGTAGAAAACCAGCGCCATGGGAGGGCAAAAGGTGATTGCAAATTAGTGCAACCTTCACCTTAATTGTCAAAAGGTAACTAAAGCACCACAGGTATGGGGGAGGAGCAAAATATGGGGTAGGGACATCAAGGTTAAACAGAGAGAGCTGCTGTCATGCATTACCAGCATCCTTATTTCATCCCTTCTCCTGACACCTTGGGTTAAATCATGGTTTTCTGTCCATTTAATGAGACGCCTCCGCACGACACAGACCCTCATGGCCAGTGGTATTTTCTGCACTACCTTAGATTGCTTCCAATGCTTTTAGTTGGAAAGCTGGTATTTGGGTACCTCGCTATCTCCAGCCAAAAAGATGCTGCTCTGTGCTGTTTGTTCTCCCACTAAGGACCAAAGATCTGGATTTTACGAACCCACCACGTGGCTGAAACCACTTGCAGACCACAGAGCTCTGCGCAGGACTCTGATGAGAGCCATTCAGAGCTTAGATCATTTGGAATGCTTTAACCCACCCCCAAAATACTAAATTCAGTGTGATGCATGTGCAGCAAAACGCTCGTGATCTAATGAGAGCCCTGGAGCCTGGGTCACTGCCTGGCAGCGTGTGCCTCGTCCCAGGAGATGTTTTGGCACGGAGAGGCTCTGCCTTGGGGTGGTCGATGTCACTGCTTTGGCCAACCACAGAAACAAAGCAGAAAACAGCAGCAAAGATCCCGCTGTGTTCAGAAAGTTCAGGAAATTACTGGCTTAAGGAAATATGATTTCAGTCTTCAGAGCTCTCCTCTGGCAGCGTGTGGTTCCTGTAAATAGAAAGTCGTTTCTGCTAGCGGCAGAATTCCTCTCTTTTTGATGCTGAAAGCTCATTAAAATCTGATGTTAAACAATTAATGCTCCCAGGGACAAATTGTTTCATGTACCAGGACTTTCTCTAGCCAGAGGAAAATACAATATGCCAGGAAATTACAGGGCCCATAATAAACTCCACGCTAGCAAAATGCTTGGTGACATTCCATTTCCAGCCCCAATATTTTTACAGGATCTGTCAGAATCCATCTGTGGATCCACCAGCTGCCTGCTGATGGCTTAGCCTGAGAAACTCTGTCCTCTCAGAGTTTACTCTGAGCTTTGATGGGTGAAGAGTTAGGATTAAGTGTGTTTATGCACAGAATTAGTATTGAAATTTAATATTCGATCCACAGGTTTGGTATTAGAACAATCTCCTGTCAAATTTTGGGGCATATTGCCCTGCTCTGCACCCGGGACACTGGTCACCACCTCTCTGCTGGGCTTTGCAGCACGGGTTGGAACCATGAGGCAGGCTCTGCTCCCAAGGGACAAGGGACAAGAAGAAACAGCCTCAAGTTCCCCCAGGGGAGGTTGAGGTTGGAGCTGAGGAACAATTTCGTCCCCCCAGGGCTGTCCCAGGCTGCCCAGGGCAGGGGGGGAATCCCCGTGACCCCTGAAGGGGTTTCCAAGCCCCCCGTGGAGCTGTGGTGCTGAGGGCCAGGGGTCAGGGGTGCCCTGGCAGTGCTGGGGAATGGTTGGACTCAGGGATCTCAAAGGTCTCTTCCAACCTAAATAATTCTATGATTCTTTGAGAACAGACAGGGAAGACTAAGGATGCTTTGTCTGCATGTTTGAAACCTGCCATGACCATCATTCATTAAGCAAAGTCTTATTTCTGTGCTCCAAACAAGCATAGGAAGAAGAACTAATGGAAGACCCAGTTAAAATATACTAAATGCGTAGAAACATCTCCCCCAGCAATGTCCAGCTGCCTGCATGTCCTGCAGATGAGGATGGCAACCACCTCCCACCCCTCTCCTCTGCAGCCCCTGTGCTTGGCTCTTTTCCTGAACCTCAGGCCCAGGCAGAACAGAACTGTGCAGCGACAGCTTTTACCTGTGCAGCTGAAAGCAGCAATCTAAAGAGTTCTGTGGAATTGGTGAAACTCAATTTAATGGTTTTAAACAGGATAAAAAACCCCAACCCCCACCCCTCTATGTAGTGGCTATTTGCTGAATTTAGCCCTGAATATTCAAAGGAATTGAACCAGAGAATTTAATGGAAATCCTGTTTTAGATGGAACCACATTTTCCCCACTATCATCTTAATAAAAACAATAAAAATAATAAGAAAATTACTTAGGCAAAATGCCACTTCCTAGTTCTTGCATTTGGTGTCATTGTTCCCCTCTCTTTGTCCTTAAGGATAGTTTTCATGCCAAAACCTCCAGCCTTTTATGACCCAATTCTAATGCCTCCTCCTGATCTGGCCAGTAGAGTGCTTTTTTAGGGTTTTTTTGGGCACAAACTGTTGCTCCATAGCTTCCAGTGCCACAAGGAGACTGAAATTCTCGTTTCCCTGAATATTCTCTCTAATAAATAGTCCTGGTGATTGGGGCTGACACCGACATGCACCAGAGCAGTTGTCCCCTTTTAATTCAATCTCTTAAATTTTATAAGATGCTATTTGATCTATTTATTACTTTTTCACCCAAGTTTTTATTTCTCTTTCCCTCTTCAGTAAACTGAAATGAAAATTTCTTTTCCCTATCATCTCAGATAATTCCTCTTCGTGAGGCACGATGAACTTCTCAGTGGTAGGATGGCACCTGTCATTAAAAGCTGGCTTTGGGGGTACCCCATGGGCACCCCTGGCAGGGACCTCCCGAGGGGTCGCTGCTGCCAGGGCAGGTTTCCTGCAGCCAGGGGAAGGGGGAAAACTCTGGGACAAATTCTGTCCAAAGAGGTTTAAGTGGCTGGGAGCCCAGCTGAGCATCGAGAGCGGCTGTTGGGAATGTGGTCAAATCCCATCTGGTTTGGAAAAGTCTCTGGTTTAAGTGCTGTGGGAAGATTGGATTGTTCAAGAAATGAATATTTTACTTATTCTCCTCCCCAAGTGTTGTCTTACCAAGGAGATGTAAAGCACCAAACTGGGAAGGTGAGGATTCCTGTCCCACCCTGCTGGACGTGACCCATGGGCCCTTTCCCCTCCCCACAGCAGCAGCTGTTGCCAGATGTTTCAGAAGCAAGCGTAAGTAACTTTGGGACTCGTCCTTGCTCGCTTCCCTAAACCTGCTTTCGCCCTCTGAGAAGACAAGTTGTTTATTACATCCAACTTTTTATTTACTTTACTTGCCTCAAAAGGGGAAAAACTGTTATTAGGATGTATCCTTATGTCACAAATGTGTCGTGTCCCCCCCTTATGAAGAGTACTCTTCCACTTACAGCACCCACCAGCCTTTTTCTTCTGAGAGCTTTGCAAAATCCCGGTCATTATCTCGGTAATAAGATTTCTGGCCCTTTAGTCATCCAGAATGGGATGTGACAAAATCAACTTGTCAGTCCAGACTGATCTTAGCGGTGAGAAGAAAATATCATTTTTAGACCTCAGGGTTTCTTTGTGTCTCTTGTGGTCTACAGAGATAAAGACACTTGTCTTGGCTACAAGATTGCACAGGGTCGCATGAATAAATTGGCACAGAAACCCTCTCTGTCCTTCTGTGCCTTATTCTGCCTCCTTCTTCCTTTTCTTTGGAAAAAGCCCCGTGTGGACAAGTTAAATGAGAGAATATCTTTTAATCCTCAGCAGGCTGATGTCACCTCATCTTTCCTATCTTCTGAGGTTCCTCAGTCCCCGAGGTCTCTCATGGTACTTGTCATTAATATGATGCTTTCAGACACTCCTTGTCTTCTAAATTTGGGTGGGTTTTTAATTGATCAGTTTACTCTGGATTATAAAATGTTACCAGGCTGTTTACAGCCAAGTCATCTACTGGAGGGGTTTTATTGCATCTCCTTCTGTGAAGCAGTTTGAGATGGCCTGAGAGCAAACCCTGATGGCTGCCTCACTAATGCTTATCTACTGAGATTTGTTATCTTTCTACTCCTCATCTTGGCTCGCTCAGTTTGTGCCCGTCTTGGGCAGTGTCCTCATGGGTTGGTGCTTACTGGATCTGATGTGAAGGGAAGATGCCATTGTTCCTTCTGCTGGCTTTCTGATTCATGGTAGCACTGATATTTTTTCTTTTTTTTTTCTTTCCCTCCCCCCTCTACCTGGATGTGATGCTCTAGACAGCCTGAGCCCGTGCCCTGAGCTTGGTGTGCTTCAGGGTGGGGAAAGGTCCACCTGGAGCATTGGGTGGGCACCACGTCTCTCTCCTTCTGGTCTGACTTGTGCTAAAGCAGCTCCTGACAAGTGATGAGACCTGAAGGATGCTCTAAACCCCTGAGGAACTTGTGGTACAATTGCATTAACCCCACAAGGGGTGGTGTCTGTTTTCATTGACACAACCTGGCTTCCCCCTGATTAATGAACAGTGAATGGTTATTTATTCCTGAGCCAAAAAAAAACAATTAAAAAAAGAGAGAGAAGGGAAGAAAAGCAGATGTGTAGCAGAGCAGATTGCTTAGAATAAACAAACACTGGAGCCTGGGAGGCTTGTGTGTCTGGCACCTCTCTTCTAGCTCTTGATGTGCTCTTGACTCCTTTTAGACTCAACCTGCTCGGTGAGTATCTTCACGGGGTGTACGTGGAGGGGTGTTGGTGTGTGGACATGTACACCGGGTGCTGTGCAGCCCACAGGCTGTGCTCGGAGTGGATCCAGTGGGAAGCAGACCCCAGCTTGGCCAAAATCAATTGCCACTGCTAGTAATCAACTTGAGCATGTTCTATTAATCATATGTAATTCCACATTTGGTACTAAACCCTTGAGGCTTATTTTTCCTCTTTGGTTTGGCAGTAAATGCTGTAAAACTAAAGCAGTTTGACTGAAGACCCTCTTCCTCTGCTGCAAAAGGAATAGTAAATAGTGAGGAATCACAGCATCATGATGGTGTGTGAAGCAAATCTCTGTCTCCTCTACTTCTCCGTAGGATCCTGAGGATCTCTTACACCACACTCTCCAGTTAAGCCTTATTACTGGTTTGAAGTCCATAGGATCCTGAGGATCTCTTACACCACACTCTCCAGTTAAGCCTTATTACTGGTTTGAAGTCCATGCCAAAAAAAGGTGACTGCTCTCCTGTATCACAGCCCACGGGACAGCGTGGTGGGACACCAGCCTCTCCCTGTGTCCTACCTTGTTCATTTGGAACAGCCTGGGGTCTCCTCACCCTGCAGCAGCCCAGGGGGAGCAGAAGGTTCCTAGAGAGGCACCTCAGTGGAATATTTCCCTTCCCGTGTTCAGCTCTGCACACCTTTGTGTTGAAGCCAGCTCACTTCCCAGGCATTGGAGGGCTGCAGACGGGTGACTCGAGACATGATGCTCCTAATAAAGCTGGGATGAGCGACTGGCCTATCAATCAGAATGGAATCCTGTTAAATTCTGGTGTAAAATCAATAGCCAACAAAAATAAACAGCCTGGGAAATGGAGGCTTTGATGCCTCAGTGAGCACAGAGCTGCTCCTGAATGTGCCATGGAGCTGCCACTGTCCTGGGCATCTCGGCAAGCTCCCACCAGCCCTGCTGGCCACCCCGGTGTCCTTGCTGGTGGTCCCTGGGGCTGGGTGTCACCTTGGGTGTGCAGCCGAGGAGAGCCCGTCCTCATCCCACGCCTCAAGTGGAGCTGAGCAGTTTTGAACAATTAAAAAATACATAATTACAGTAATTAGCTCATGATTTGCAAAATGCTTGTAAACATGTTAATAATTCAGCAGCGTCTACGTCGCGTATGGTTAATGGGGCAGGGGGTATTAAAAGGCATTAATGATTCCAGGAAAGCCTTGTTTTGGGGTATTCACAGCAACTGCATGGTTTGCAAAAAAACCCTGTGAAGATAATTCTTCTGTAAACTACATTTTTAATGTCTCACTTACTGTTCACTTCCTTAAAATCATCGGGTGGGACGAAAGATGTCTGGTAGCTTAAATGATTTTGTTATCAGACCCTACGCTGTGAAAAGTCTGATTAGAGCTGCAGGTAATAAAATGAAATATAAAATATTTAAAGCACAGGCTAACAAAGTAGTCTGCTTCTGAAAGTGATCTTTGTGGGATGTCTGCAGTGAAAAAAAAATAACAAAAAGTAAAAAAAAAAAAAGAGGATGACAGCTGAAATATATTTTCCCTCTATTCCGTGGTATGAGGAATGAAATCCAGGAATACATCACTACATTATGACTGTCTGTGGATGCCAAGATCCTGCAAACAGCTGCCCATATTTTAATGCTCTGCTCTTCTGAACAAGTCAACAAGCTACAAATTTAATTTGGCCTTTTCACGAGCGTGTCTGAACGCCCCGGGAAGATGCACAGGCAGAGGTTTGATTTAGTTCATATTATTTTTTTTTTATTTTTAAGACTGTGACCCTAAAAACTCATATTCAGCTGCATAACTTTGTGCTGAGGAATAACCAGCCCCATCAACAGAGACGTTTATTGGACTGAAGTTGCACATGGGCTTCAGGATTTAGATAATTAGATGGAAATTCAGATAGAAGAAGGGAAGGGCGACCACACACCTTGGAGTATTGGAGCTGCCCACCGAGTTAAACAGGATTATTTCATTTATGGGTACTGCATGGCCACACTTCCATGGTGGGAAGAGGATGTTTTGATCTGTGGTTGAACCTCTGGTTCGTTTCTTCAGGATTTAGCTGCAGTTTATCTTATTTTTCTTCTTGTGCTTATGAATTTGCAGCACTTGCAGCTGTCTGGAGGGCATTGCTTGCTGGTGAGCAGCGAGGTTTCTCTGCCCACTTCGCTGAGGAGTTTTTCCAGTGCTGGTTGTTTATGTTCCAGCCTGAGTGCAGACACAAGCTGTGTCTCCACAAGCAGCATCTTCACATCCCTCATGAAGTCATTTGCCCTGAAAGAGACAAACCTGACCATCCCCTACCTGAGGAAAATTAAGCTGTATTTCATTCCTTTGCCACCAAAAGGGTAGGGGCAGTAGCAGCCAGGGTGACACAACCTCCAGCCTGTGCTGTAGCCAGGGAGGTGGCCAGAGTCACCAGATGCTCAGGGTCTTGCCTCGCTGAGCCATGGACATCTTCAAGCAGGGGGATTTCACAGGGCGTTGCAAGGGGAAGTCTGGTCCAGTGCTTATCCAAGCTATTTGTTTTCCCCTGGCTCTGTCCCAGTGGATCTTTCCTCATTGTGCCTTGGCATTGCCACCGCCTGCTGTGGCTGAGCACCTCTAGATGAGTTTTCTCCATGACCTTCTTTTATAGGTGGCTGATTGATCCATCCTTCACCTCCTCTTCTCCAGGTGCTTTGCAAGTGCTGATGCAATGGAAGTGAATGACATCCTTGCTTTTCCCTTGCCCGTGGATCCAGTCACCTCATTCCAGCAGCTCATCAGCACTGGGCATGGTTTGTACATGGTAAGGTGACCCCAGTTCCCTTCTTGCCTTTCACAGGTGTCATTTCCAGGCACCTGAAGCTTTGAAGATCTACAGTCTTCCCAGAGGCTGAGCTGGGGTTTGCCTTGTTGGGAGAGGAAGCAACATCCACCTTTCTCCAGCCATGGGAGAGCCTCCACTGGGAGCAGCCTCAGGATGGAATCTTCTGGCTCCTTCAGCATCCTTGGAGCCTCCTGTGGTGATAAGTCCACTCTGGCCAATGCTAAGTGCATCAGCTGATAAATCAACCTACAGGTACTCGACTTTCCAAGGACCATCTTTCATTGTGCTCTCTTTTTCCAGGTCACAGACTGCTGGTTTGCATGGCTTTGCTCTGGGGTCCTGCTGGTGGATTTGCCTCTGTCTCCACAGCCCCGGGGCTTTTCCCATCAGCAGTGCAGACCTGCTGCCACACGGTGCTAGGTCGAGAAGGCTAAGGTGGAGTGTTTGCCTTTGACCACGGTGTTGGTTGAGCTGCTCTTCAGGTGAGTAACCCCAACTGCTTGCTTCCAGTGGCATTAAAGTGCCTGTTCTGTCCTGGATAGGGAAGTGGTGAAGGGACTGATGTTTTGTTGTCCTCTGGGAATGTTCTACACGAGGGGTCTTTTGCTGTTGTTGTTTTTTGCAGTACAGAGCAGCCGTAGCTGTCAGGTACTTGATCCTGACCCATAAACCAACCTTCCCATCCTTTGTTTTGCTGCAATTTCAGAAGGCTTAAACCATCAACCCCCGATCACTTCGTAAGAGGATTATTATGAAGTACACGAGTAGTCTAATTAAATGTATGTCGTAATACCTGATGAGACTATGGCTTTGGAGACGGAGCAGCATTATGCAAAGACACAATGTAACTGGGTTAATAACAATCAAGTGATTAATGTAGTGCATCTCAGTCGAGCCCGAAGGAGAGCAGGCTGAGATGATTAGCACGGGAGCGCACCGAGCGGAGTGTGTGCGAGGAGGCTGAGCAAACGGGGGGGAGCTTTATCAGGGTACCCAAAGATAAAGATGTTTCCAGGAGAAACTGGATTAGGGAGCTCGCTGAAACTAGCCCGGAGGAAGTGCTGATGCTCGGCATGGCTGTGTTGCTGTCTCTATAGTTGCAGGGAGGTAATGTTCATAATGGATGCAAACAGAGGATAAGGAGCTGAAATAATTCTGGGCAGGAGGGTTTTTTCAGGCTGAAGGAGGAAAGTGAATTGAGCAGATACCCAGCTCTTGACACCTGCCTAGGTCAAAATCTGACTGGAAAGCAAAATCCAGTAAGAAGGCTGCAAGCACTTGGCTGCACTTGTCCTCTCCCAGGTGAGCAGAGAGGAGATGTGAGCCTTCCTAAAGGCCAGACTTATGGTTTTCCACCCATACTGTGTCAGCAATGTGCTGGGATCCTGGGAGGGGGTATGGGTGTCTTCTGCTTCATGTGATGTTCAGTATTTTATTGCATTCTCAGTAAGTTCTAGAAGTTCTGTTGAAATAAATGAAGAAGCAATTCTTCACTGACAGCAACAGGATCATAGAATCGTAGAATGTTTTGGGTTGGAAGGGACTCTTAAAGGTCATCTAGTCCAACCCCTCATAAAAGGATCAACAGATTACATGTCCTCATTTTGTCCAGTTATTTTTCAGTATCTAAAGTATGGGGGGCAAGAGGATGGGGCCAGACTCTGGTCAGTGGTGCCCAGCCACAGGACAAGGGGCACTGGGCACCAACTGGAGCCCAGAAGGTTCCAGCTGAGCAGGAGGAGCAAGTTCCTTGGTGTGAGGGGGTGGGAGCCTGTGCCAGGCTGCCCAGAGAGGCTGTGGAGTCTCCTGCTCTGGAGAGATTCCCAACCCCCCTGGAGCCTGCGCTGCTGGGCCCCCTGCTCTGGGTGCCCCTGCTGGGTGGAGCAGGGGGGTGGCCCCAGAGCATCTCCAGAGGGCCCNAGGTTGGAGCTGAGGAACAATTTGTTCCAGCCCCTGCAGGGCTGTCCAGCGCTGTCCCAGGCTTCCCAGGGCAGGGGGGGAGTCCCTGTGACCCCTGGAGGGGTTTCCAAGCCCCCCGTGGAGCTGTGGTGCTGAGGGCCAGGGGTCAGGGGTGCCCTGGCAGTGCTGGGGTCATGGCTGGACGTGATGAGCTCCAAGGTCTCTTCCAACCAAAACATTTCTGTGACTCTGTGATGGACATAAGAACTTGCAATAATAACTGAACAGCAGTCACTGAAAAGGAGACAAAAGAAGTTTTTGGTTTTTAAAACTACAGATTTTAGGGCACTGAATTGCCATAGGAAATATCACTCCAGTCACCTGTGGGCAACATGTAAAGAAGAGTCACCCTGTGCCTGGACTGGGAGTAGAGGGACTGAAAGAATCAGTTTCCACTCCAAAACTGGAGGTGGTGTTATAAGGGGAAGGGAAAATGTGTCCACCTGAGATGTAGAGGAAAATATTGCTGTGGGGCTGTGGTTTAGAGCAGGTGATCTCTGTGGGTCCCTCCCAACCTCACCTGCTCGGTGGTTTGAGCACGGGCAGCCTGGTTTCTCATTTCTGCTGTCACTTCCCATCTTTAAGGGCATTAGAAAGGAATTTGAGCAAACTATTTTTAGTCAGGCTTGAAAGCCACCTTTTCTTTACCGTTCCATAGTTCAGGCCAGATTTTTGTGGGACAGCTTTGATTCTTTTTCCTTATTTTAAATCTATTTCTTTTTCTTATTCTTTTTATTATTTGTTTTTAATTGTTACTCCCTTAAATTGCAGCCTTTCTTTGTTCAGTGACATCCTCCTCGTGCCATCCCCTCCACAGAGGGACCCTCTTGGCACGAACCCCTCCTGCTCTTTGTAGTTTTGTGCACAGATGTTTGGTTTTCTTNCTGCTGGGCCCCCTGCTCTGGGTGCC
The DNA here is from genome assembly GCA_013399075.1 of Chloroceryle aenea. Taxonomy (NCBI): domain Eukaryota; kingdom Metazoa; phylum Chordata; class Aves; order Coraciiformes; family Cerylidae; genus Chloroceryle; species Chloroceryle aenea. Next base: position 150,728 of record VWZY01008576.1, on the reverse strand, counting down.
CCTGCTGGGTGGAGCAGGGGGGTGGCCCCAGAGCATCCCCAGAGGACCCTGACAACCCCACCAGTCTGGGATTCCATGATCATTGTGGTCCAGTGCTACTGCTTTCAGAGTTGGCAGCTGCTGCAGTCACTGAGAATTAACTGTCGTGGTGTGGGGACTGACAGTGGATGACCAAAGAGGATTTGTGTTGTTCCTGGATGCAGAATTCTCTTCTGTGGTTCAGTGATTTGTTTTACTGGCATGAACACTGACGTACTGTGAGGCAGTGCTCAAGAGATAAGCGATGCAGAAACAGCCAAAGTCCTCCCTGGTCTTTCTGGTGCTAAAACCATCACACTAATGCAGGACAGGGATTGTGGCAGCCTCGGGCTGTAATCCACCTACTGCTGGGACTCCCCAGCACACCTGAGTGCAGGAGGAAGGATCAGTTGTCTCGTGTGATGCCTTTCTGCAAAAGAGCAGAAGTCTGGTGAGGAGTAGATGAGGGGCTTGGGCTTGTGGAGCCTGGAGAGCAGGAGGCTCAGGGGAGCCCTTCTGGCTCTGCCAGCTCCTGACAGGAGGCTGGAGCCAGGGGGGTCGGGCTCTGCTCCCAAGGGACAAGGGACAGCACAAGAGGAACCGGCCTCCAGCTGCCCCAGGGGAGGTTGAGGTGGGAGCTGAGGAACAATTTCTTCCCCGCCAGTGTTGTCCAGGGCTGTGCCAGGCTGCCCAGGGCAGGGGGGGAGTCCCCATGACCCCCGGGGGGGTTTCCAAGCCCCCCGTGGAGCTGTGGTGCTGAGGGCCAGGGGTCAGTGGTGCCCTGGCAGTGCTGGGGGAAGGGTTGGACTGGATGAGCTCCAAGGTCTCTTCCAACCAAACCATTTCTGTGACTCTATGATGGACATAAGACCTTGCAGTAATAACTGAACAGCAGTCACTGAAAAGGAGACAAAAGAAGTGTTTGGTTTTTAAAACTACAGATTTTAGGGCATTGAATTGCCATAGGAAATATCACTCCAGTCACCTGTGGGCAACAT
>VWZY01008576.1:115033-127992 GCA_013399075.1 Chloroceryle aenea | reverse complement strand
CCTTGAAGTCCTGCAAGGCCCTCAGAAGGTCTCCCCAGCTGGTGCCTTCTCTACAGGCCGAACCCCCCCAGCTCTCCCAGCCTGGCTCCCAGCAGAGGGTTTCCAGCCCTCAGATCATTTTGTGGCCCTAGACACACAGATCTAAAAGCAGAAGAGAAATTCCAAAGGCAGGTGTTTGAAATGACTGTCAAGTAACCACCAAGGTGCTTCTGAAATGAGTCAGAACTGAATTGGGACTTACTGGGAGCCTTGCTGCCATCCAGCACTTCCATTTGGCCATCTGTAAACTGTGCAGGAGAAGCCTTCCTAGGGACACCAAGCATGGACAGCATCGTGCTGGCCACCCCTGCGCCCACGGGACCTGCTCAGCCCAACAGCTTTCTGTGGTCCTCAGGAAGGTGATGCCACCCAGCTCACTGGCAGAGGGTGGCCAGGAGAAGGTGTTGCCCCCCAAGCTGGTTCCAAAATGTGATGGTAACATCTGCTGGGAAGCTTTGGTGTGCTGAGGATGAGGATGGTTTGACTGCCTGGGGCAGTGGGAGAGTGAAGTGCAGCCCTCCAGCTGCTGGTCAAGTTAGCTCAGGTTCCTCCTTCATTATTCCTGGAGCTTTCAGTCTGTTGCCTCCATCTAAGTGCTGCCACAGAGGTCCTCACTGTTCTTCCACTTTTTTCTTGGGTCTGTTCTTGTGGTGGTCCTGCTCTCGTTGAGTTTCACCTCAGCTCTGAGAGGTTCAGCAGCCCCTCTGCTGCACCATAGCTCCAGGTACTACCTGTCCTTAAACATCCTGATGCAAACATTCCACCCCGGTGTGGTTTTCACTCAATATTGCCTGTGCCTCTGATTTGCTGAACATCCTCTAGATGCTTCTCCAATTTCTTATTTTCCTTTCCTCTCTATTTCACTGCAGCTGCCTGGGGATATGGTGATGATTCAGCCTCCAATTTACCTGATTCATCATGCTAAATCCACTGACAAAATCTGCTTGTTTCAAATCCTATAATACTCTGCAAGCAATTTGTTTTCCAGCCAGAATGTATTATGGCTTTTAGGACTTCTCACCAGTTTGAAACTTCATCCTCAATAGCATTACGGGTTTGTTTTTTTCTTTTTATTTTGTTGCTGTTGTTTTTTTTGTTGCTGCTGTTGTCGTTCGGTAGGAACAAAGTCCTAGGAAGGATTTTCATCTTTTTCTTTTTCCCTTCTTTGTATTTTTTTTTCTTTTCCCCAGGATTAAGACTTTTAAGCCTCAAAGTGTCTATTTCAGTGAGTAGCGTTCAAACCCCTTCTGAAACTCTTGGGTTTTGGGTTTTTTTCCCCTCAGGCTTTAACATCAGTCCGATTGTTTTAAATGTCAGTTGTGCTGCTTCCTGTGTTGTTATTATTTTTGCCAGTTTAGATGCAGCAGACTGAACTTGCACTGTGGATGGAAGTGACAGCCTGCTCCGTGACATCCTTGCTTGGCTGATGTTTTCCTTGAAACAGGCGGGAGATCAGAGGGAGGGGGTCAGCATTTTGGGGATGAAATGTGTTGGCTCTGGGTAGCCTGAGATCACAGGGTCACAGGGTGTCAGGGGGTGGAAGGGACCCTGGAGATCTTCGAGTCCAACCCCCTGCCAGAGCAGGACCATAGAATCCAGCACAGGAACAGACCCAGGCAGGTCTTGAAAGTCTCCAGAGAAGACTCCACAACCTCTCTGGGGAGCCTGTTCCGAGCTCTCCTGACAGTCCAAATGCTTTTCCTTTTTTCCTACTCCAGACCCACTCTTGGCTCACATCAGCTATGGCCATAAAAACTTGCTTTTAAGTCAAATTATGAAGGTGAGCTGCAAAACTGCTTATCCTGAGCTTGCCTGACCCCTTTCTCTCTGAGAAAACATCGCTGGCACACTAAGACACGTACCACACCTGACCTAACTTGCTGAAACTAGTTCTCACTTGTTTCAACACTGGAAGTACAAAGAGCATTAAAAAGTGAAACTCTTAAGCCCTTTTTTTTGCCGTTGTTCTCTTTTACTAACCCAGCGAGCTCAGGATGTGTTTGCGGGTGATTGGACGAAGTTCAAAAGCTGGATGCCTTTAGTCTTCAAAAACTACCCACCCAAACCCCTGCTCTTCTTGAAACGGGAGATCTCCTTTGGCAGTTGTAAATTTATGGCCAATTTTCATGTGATCCCCTCCGCCGCCTTAAGGCAATTTTCATTTTGCTGTGGCGGTGGCTGGCTCATTATCCACCATTCCTTGCTGACCTCAACACCTCGGAAAATTACTTCAGTAATAATTGTTAACTTAAGTAGCAGAAAGTCGGGCAGTAACTATGTGTCTTGGTATTGCCAGGGCAAAAGGCAGGATGTGCAGATCACTCAGAGGTGTGGGTGATGTCTCCTCGCTGTCCATCTTCTCCCTGCAGACCCCGGACCTGGCACAGTTCACTAGGTGGGGATTAATGAGTCTCTTCAGAAGAAAACTCGTCAGAGCTTTACACAGCAGTTCTTATTATGATTCTGGTTCCTTTCATCTTTGGGAGAACATTTGGAGGTGATGCTGTGACATTCTGTTTTCCTGATGCTGTGTGCTTGGTGGCACTTGGCTGTTAGATGATGTTTTTGGAGGTCTGTAACAGGTTCTCACCCCTGAGCGTGGCTGGATGTCCCCCTGCCCCAGGCTATGGGGCCCTGCAGCTGGGCTTACCAGCAAGCACCATCTCCTGACACCAAAGGTGGCTGTGGAAGGAGAAATGAGTGGCTGAGGTGGTTTTGTAAAGGTCTGCAGAAGGGCAGAGAAAAAAAAACAACAGGTCTGATTCTCAGAGCTTCTCACCCTTTCTCTCTCACCCTTTCTCTTGGCTGTGATATCTTCTTTCCAGCCTTTTGGCACGAGAAGTCATGCATGGAATGGTGAGATGTTGGGGTTAGAGGGGTGTGTTGGTTTGTACAAAACATGCAAGGCACGGTTTGTCTGGAGGTGTCTGCAAGGTGGACTTAGATCAGTGGCTCTGATGGAGAGAAGAGGGAAAAAGTGGGAGAGGGCTGGAACCCCTCTGCTGTGAGGACAGGCTGAGGGTTGGGAGTGTTCAGCCTGGAGAAGAGACAGCTCCAGGGACACAGTGTTGTGACCTTCCAGTATTTAAAGAGGGACTCTAAGAAAGCTGGGGGGTGACTTTTACAAGGGCTTCTAGTGCCAGGATGAGAGGTGATGGCTTCAAACTGGAATAGGGGGGAGTTAGATTAGAAATTAGGAAGAAGTTCTTCTCTGTGAAGGTGTTGAGACCCTGGCACAGGGTGCCCTGAGAAGCTGTGGATGCTCCATCCCTGGATGTGTTCAAGGCCAGGCTGGATGGGGCTCTGAGCACCCTGCTCTAGTGGGAGGTGTCCCTGCCATGGCAGGGGGGTTGGAACTGGGGGATCCTGAAGGTCCCTTCCGACCCAAACCATTTTCAAGGTAGCTGTTCCTTAAGTGCCAATCCTCGAGCACGCTCCAGCTCAAACCAGAATCTCTGGTGAGATTCATGGGAAGAAAAGCTCAGGAAAGGCTCAAAGAATTTTTAGGTCTATACCTCCTAAATCCTAGGACGTTGGGAATTGTCAGAAAATGTATATAAAGAAAAACCTCTTCTAGATGAAAGCTGGGGCTTGAAGCTACACTCGTGCACACGTGATTCCCAGTAATTCCTTCTCTGGGTTTTCTTGTACCGTGCCCACTGGAAAGGGCAGCTCTCAGAAAAACACCAGTAAAGCAGAAAATGCAGCAGCTGCGAAACCAGACAGAGGTGAAATGTTGCAATATGAGGTCTGAGGTGTCTGTATGAGAGGTATTTTGTTTTATTTCATTTTCCCAGCATTAAAAAAGCCATGCTGTATGTGGCAGCGTGGTATTCCTGGAAGTCTGGCCTCTGACACTTGCCATAGAATCATAGAAACGTCCGGGTTGGAAGGGACCAGACTGGAATGTGGCTGGATAAATAGATGTTTGGTGGAGCAAAGCTGGGTTGTGGTAGCGAGTCAGTACCAGGAACAAATCCCAATGTTCCCACAGAGAGAAGAACCCATTCAGGAGCTTGCTGTTATTTGAAACATTGCCCCACAGCAGCACAAGACAGTGCACTCATTTCTGGTTTCAGATAATAGTTCTGCCCAGGTAATCTTTGTCCTCTTGAAGACAGAGGTTTCAAATGTGCCTTCCAGGTCTAAATTTCGTTTTGATCTCAAAGGAGAATTTTATCTGATGGGTTATGACTTGCGGGACAAGCTCCTTTCTCAGGCCTGGACTTGTCATCGATTCCCTGGACAGCACTGCTAATACCCTGCTGCTGTGCTCTGAAGCTTGAGAAAGCCAACGGATGGCAAGTGTCTCCCAGGTTACTCCCATCAAATGATAGCTAAAAACCTTCTAAGAGCTCCATTTTCCCTGGAAGGAAAAGGTAGAAGGAAGTACAAGTGATAGAGTGCTGGGAACCTGCCCGGGGTGGTGGTGTTCAGGTATTAATTATTAGATGTGCTCTCTTCTTTAAAAAGCTTTATTTTTTTTACTTTTTTTTTCCCTCACTAGCACCTTGTAAGGTTTATCTTGCTAGAAAAGGCTGTTATTTTGAGAATAATGGGGTAAAGAATGGTTTCTCCAGCTGAACCACCGCACCATTTTCAGTTGGAACTGGCTGAAATGTCAGTCAAGAGCTCTCCAGCTAAAAGCTGTTATTAATATAACAGCTTAATAAACACTGATGGCCACAAAGTTCTCTCCAATGAGAAAAATAAATGGAAACCAGAAGTGTGAGATGGCCCCTTGCCCAGCGTTAACTCAAAGAGCAAACTGCCTCCTTCAGAGTCGCTGATGTTATTTCCCTCAGCCAACTCCAGGGTTTTGCTGGAGGTTGCACATTTACTTCCCATCTGGTTTGTTTATCACGACCTAAGGGCGTTATTACAGCAAGGCAGTCACGTGTGGAGATGGCTCTTCTTAGCAGGACTGATGTCTTGGTGGCTACTGAGACAGCCCTGTGCAGATTTTTACTAAACAACAGGAATTGTTGGATTATTTTTAATATATTTTTAAGTGCTCTCTCATTCCACGGCTTGTGAAGCAGCAAAGGGACGGAGATGTAACAAACAAACTGCAGATTTTGTCGCAGTAGAAACATCTCTTCTGCAGCCACCCTTCCAGCTCTTGCAAGGAGCAGTCCCTTTTTGCTCCTGCCTTCTTCATTGTATTGCCTGTAGCTGTGAGAGGAGAACTTTGTGAAAACAGACAGGACGGGGAAGGGCTGAAAGTGCAGTGCAGGGAAGCAGAGATAAGGAAAAGTANGGCCCCCTGCTCTGGGTGCCCCTGCTGGGTGGAGCAGGGGGGTGGCCCCAGAGCATCCCCAGAGGTCCTGCCAACCCCCACCACTCTGTGGTTCTATGAGCTATTATTTAAGATTCAGGAGTTACCCTCATTTATCCCATATTAGAGTTAGCAGTGTAGAAGTTCAGATTTGCAGCAGGAGATCTGGTAGTTTCAGCTGCCTCATGAGTCACTTGACAGCAGTTGCTTATGAACTGTTGTTCTTCTTTTTGCTCTTGTGCTTGAAAATCAAGAGGTGGCGACCCTCTGAGTTTGTCTTCACTCTGGAACAAGTAGAAAGCCAGCCAGAGCGTGGGACTTGTTCTCCTCTCACGAGTTACCTTGGAAATAATTCTCAAGGGAGAGATCAGTATAATCATAGCAATAATTGCAGAGTGCAGGCAGTAAGGACATTTAGGAGGTGCTTTTTTAAATGACTTGGTCATAGCTTGTAGCCTCAAGCAGTACTGCGTGGATCTCTTCCAAGAAATGGGCCAGCCACGGAGTATTTCCCATTGTGCTGGGTTCCTCTGGACAGTTGGACTCTTCCAGTGTGGTCTCCTTGCTTAGGCTTGGAAGGAAGGAGTGAGAATGTGCACGGTGTGTTGGCTGCTTGCAGTCACAAAGCTCAAACGAAACGGGATGAGTTGTTTGGGTTGTGGTTTGTCTGGGTTTTTTTTTGTCTTACAAACTCACAGTATTTTTTACCCATCTCTTCATAAAAAACACCCTTTTTCTAGGTGGTCTTCAGTACGATTTAACCTCCCTGACTTTTTGTTTTAGGTTGTCTGGTAAAGTCATGGCCCTGGTGATAGTGCAGGATTTCTTTGGGTGTCTATTGGGAAAAAAAAAGTTTAAACAAAGCTTTGCTGCTTTGTTGTTCTTTTCCTTGGAACAGTCTGGGCAGCGTTAGAATATGCTTCATGGCTTGATATTTTCATTTATAGTAATTCCATGACTTGGAGCTCTTTGGGTGTTTCTTTCTCCTAGGGAACAATGTGAAGGGATGAAGCTTTCAGCATCTTTTACAAACAATGCATCAGGCACAGAAGCAGTCGAGTTCAGAACTGTTGCTTCACAGACAGCCCTGAAACCCAAGAAATTGCTCTAAAAGGCAAAGCAGTGCTGCTGTAGGTCGGGGTGACTGGGTGACAAGCCAGTCTCTTTTCAACACTTTGGGCTGCTGCTCCCAGGCAGCACAAATAGCCACAAAATTGTGCATTTAACAGTGTTACTAATGGGATTATCTCTCAGCCTTGCCCTGCTTCTTGTTGTAATTAATTTCCCTCAGACAATGAACTTATTAGAAGCAGGAGGATGATCATAGGAGGGTAGAAAATAACAATTTGCCAGCACCATTTGGCAAACATCGTGGGTGTGGACAGGGCAAACCTGCTGTCTCCTGTCCTGGCTCCCAGCCCCATCTCCTGGCTGCTTCTCCTCTTCCTCCAGCATCCTGGTGCTGCTTCCTTGCAGATGAATTGCACAATCCATCTTCAAGGCAGGAGCTGTGATGGTTTGTAGAAGGAACTGTCATCGCTGATAGGACAGCCCATCTGTCACCTCAGGCCATCTCCTTCACCTTCCTCTCATCCCTCTCTATGGCACCACTGCCCCACTCGGCTCTTCGCACCCTCGCTCGAGCTCTGCTGCTCTGCAGATTGCCTCAAAACTTGGCAAAGTGGAAAAGCAACATCCTTTAAAGCACAAAAGTGCAGCTCTACCCCTGGGGGTGGGTGTGCAGATGGCTTTTTGTGGTGTGCCCCACGGCTGAGATCGGAGCAGGCAAACCCTCGGCTGTCCCGTTATTAAGGGTAGATCTTTCCTTCTGCTCTGCAGGTGCAGCTCTCCCAGGGCACCCAGGCATAAAGCTGCTGGGTGGGCATTGCCTCACTCCCTGGCAGGTCAGGGAGAGCCTCAACAATCCAGGGGACCAGGCAGAGCGGCCTACCTGAGGTAACACACCCACCTCCACTTGCAGGTGTAGTTGGTGCTGGCATCTGCGAGGCCAAAGATAATTGGAGATTTGTATTCTGGTGCTTCCCGAGGAGGCAGGGAAGGTCACCTTTGGCACTGAAGGCAGCTTGTTATGACTAATGGAAGGAGGGTGTAAAATGAGCTGCGTGAAACAAGGAACACCGGCAGCAAATTACGGTATCCTGAGGGGGCTTCCAGGAGCATCCCCTGCCCCCAATCCCACGTTGAGGAAAACATGAATAGTACCATGGCAAGAAATAAATAATGCATTGGCTTGGTTCTGTAAAGAATTAATGTTTCCTCTTTAGAGGGAATAGTTGCTCCCACAATTCTGTTCATCTGCTGAAGAGAGGGAATCGCTGCCAGTGAAGACATTTCTGGGGGTTCCTGTCCAGATCTCTTGGGGGGGGGGCTTGAAGGAGAAGGTTGACAAGCAGTTGGAGACCTGGATAAGGGTACATCAGCTGCCAGGAACAGGGAGCTGACCTGATGGGAATTACCCACAGCTGCTCTGGTTTAAGCCACCCGTGGAACTGCTTCATTATCTCATCTGCAGACCTTAATTGTCTGCTCTGCTAACGGAGGAGACCAAGTTCAGGGTGTACAGAGATTTATATAAATCACTTATGTGCTAATTTTGCACCTACCTGCTAAGATGGGCTTTCTGAAAGTGTTTCTTTGGGCAAAGGGTGCTCTTCAAATTGAGATCAAGTTCATCTATAAGCATTTTTCCCTCTTAGAAAACAATTTCATATGACCAGCGTGGGTTTTTTCCTATGTACAGTGTGAAAATTCTGGCTTCTCCACACCAGTTTTGCCTTCTTCCATCAATAACAGCCTTTGGCAGAGCTGTTGAAAACCAACAAGTGATTGGATCCAAACCAGATTAGCCCATGGATGAAATATATTTTTGGTCAAAACATCCCTCCAATAAATCAGGAGCCACCACTCCTTGTTTAATTTAGAGAATTTAGAGCTCATCAGGGAAACATGAAATAGCTGGCTGATGGCAAGTTGCTCGTTCATTTGCTTTTTAGGATATAAATGGCACGCAGATAATGAGCGACTGCAACAGCCAACCAACTTTAGATTCGTATACTTGATCCAGCTGCTGGGAAGGGAAAACATGTTTTGAATCATTTGTTGTTTGCAATGAGCACAGGCTAGGACAGCAGTGATTACCTTAATGAATCAATTAAGTGCAAAGCGATTGGAGTTGGATGGAGCCGGTGATGGCCAATTGTGAAACCACCACGGGGAGGGTTACTCAGCAAACCTACCCGAGCCCAGCCAGCCTGTTGTTTGTGCAGTGGAGGTGGAGAAGATGAGGAAGCAGGTGGTGGATGAGGAGCATACTCTGGCAGCCTGTGTGCTTCTGAACACGGTAATTATCTTCATTACTTAGGTTGGATGAGATGTGGTGCCTGACCTTCTGGGAAGAGAAGAGATGGATTTTGAGGCAGAAAAATTGGGCACCAGATGCTTCTCTTGTTCAGGCAGGAGGAATGTGGCTCCTGGGGCAGCAGCAGGAAAGTTTGCCTACTTGCTGGCTCTGTGCACTGTTAGCCATGACAAGCTTTGCAGTGGGAATGCTCTCTGCCTGGAGTGCTTCTGTGTGCTAGCCAAGGGGGTATGAAGGAAAGGGGTTTGTGTTGGGGTCCATCAAAGTGGGGATCCCTGTACTCTGAGCAGTGCACAACATAGGCTGGGGGATTTCCCTAAGCTAATTCAGGTGCAGGATCTGAGGTTGAACCAGGGGATGTGTTTCTTGCAGAGAAACAGTCTCGTGTTAAAGGGCTCTGGCCAAAGAGGATCCATGAGAACCTTTGGTGATGGTCTTCAGCTGTTAATTATTCACACCCCTTGAAGATTGAAGAGCTTGATTTCCATTATCCTTTTGGGTTCTGAAATTGTGATCAAAGTTCCCCTTTCACCTCCTCTTTGATAAACTGAATACTTTGACCTCTGCAGATCTTTCTCTGTGGTCCTGCTTTCCAATCCCCTAAGATGGTTTTGTAGCTTTACCCTTAACACTCTCCAGTTTTGAACTGGGGAGTCCTACCAAATAAATCTTTTAAATGGGTGGCTTTTGAGACTCAAGAGCAGGCCAGACCCTTCACTGCTTTCAGCAATGGGAAGTGAAGAATTGGTCATTCTGCCTTCTGGTTCTGGACCTCTCATTGTTTTGCTGAAAGACTTTCTCTTTGCAAAAACTCAGATCTTGTTTGTACTTTTATTGTGAGCAGACCCTTGTACCTCAGGCGTGCATCGCTCAACTTACAGTCCACTTAGGTTTGGATATTTAAAAGGTCTTTGTGCCTGAACTCTAATGTTGAGATGAAATATTTTTGTCTCTTTCTCAGGTGAAATTAGTTACACATTTTGACCTGAATTTGTTCCTATCCCTGGACATGTTCAAGGACAGACTGGATGGACCTGGTCAAAAGGTGATGGCTCATTCTATGATTCTATAGAGTTCTGTCTATGTCTTCCCAAGTGGCCAGTTGATGCATCTACAGACTCTGTGTCTGTGTAACACAGAGGATGAGTCTTGAGCAACCCTTAAAGAAAACCAAAATGATGTCAGCTCTAATAATGAAGGTAGAATTTCTTTTATGTAAAATCATTTGTAGGACAGCCCAGATGTTGAGGACAGGAGCTGTCATGCACGGTACAGTTTTCCTGTTTATCTACCCACACTGTGGATGCAGAAGTTGTAAATCACCTCTAAATATCAGAAAGTCAGGCAAATAGCTTTCAGTCACTGGGAAACAAACTCATTTTATTCCCAGCCAGCCATACGTGCAATAAGGAAATGCTTTGCATTTCAGATGAAACACACCTTGGGATGTATAGATAATGCTGGGTAACAGCTGCGGGTGTCTCTGTATAAAACAAAGGTCACAGTTTTACAGGCAGTGCTCTCATTTGGATGCAAGGCTTGGCGTTTGTTTTCCAGTGTTATAGTGTTTGCAAACAAGTGGGGAAAGCATTTTCCCTGCGTGACTGCATTAAACATATGGGGGATGTGTTACAGTAGGTACAGAAAACCTCAGCTGGTGGAGAGCTGTGGTGCTGAGGTGCTCGGGGTCTCTGGGAAGGACAGCAGAGTGCTTGGTCCTCCTCGAAATGGCACTTGAGGGTTTTTCCTTCTAGGAAAAGCTGTTCCTGGTGGGATGTATAGAAAATGATGTGAAAGCACATCAAGCTCTTCACTGAACAGTGGTGGTGAGAAGCTTTAGATCCACAGTGGTTGGTGCCTTTCCTCTAAAGCCTTCACTGGTTTGCAGCAGCTTTTTCTGAGACTCCTGGTGGTGTAGAAAGCACGTACAGCTCGTCCTGTTTCATTGCACTCTGATGTTGGACAGGACAAATGGTTTTGCTGGAGAGTAAACCCTACAGTGTGTCCAGATGCTTACTCAAGGAAGGTTGTTCTGGCATGTGGATGCAAAATGAGATTGTCCTGTCCCAGACTGACCTGTGGTAAGCCTGTTAGTAGGGTAAGATTCTATTTCCTGTGCATTTGTCATCTCTCTTGGCTGCTTTTTCCACCAGTGTCATTATTTCTATAGCCACTTGGCTCCAATACTCTTAGAGGCACAAGGAACTACTGGAGAGAGTCCAGCAGAGTCTGTGAAGGTGCTGAGGGGACTGGAGCATCTCTGTGATGAGAGCCCTGGGGCTGTGTAGCCTGGAAAAGGAATGGGACCAGACTCTGGTCAGGGGTGCCCAGACAGAGGACAAGGAGCTGCGGGCACCAACTGGACCCCAGGAGGTTCCAGCTGAGCAGGAGGAGCAAGTTCCTTGGTGTGAGGGTGTGGGAGCCTGTGCCAGGCTGCCCAGAGAGGCTGTGGAGTCTCCTGCTCTGGAGAGATTCCCAACCCCCCTGGAGCCTGCGCTGCTGGGCCCCCTGCTCTGGGTGCCCCTGCTGGGTGGAGCAGGGGGGTGGCCCCAGAGCATCCCCAGAGGGCCCTGCCAGCCCCCACTATGCTGGGATTCTTATCAATTAATGTCTGGGACCCCTCAAAATTACCAGACCATTCCTTTTCTTCATGGCATGGTTGTCTGGTGAGGAGAGTCTTCAAACTGAAGGAGATAAACAACACAGAACCAGGTGGTTATTTGTTTTTCTGTACCTTGGCTGAGATTTGTACCTGGAGGGCTTGAGGGAGGTTTATTAAGTGCTCATACAAAGCACTTAATAAAGTGCTTCCAGGGTTTATCCGTGCTCGTACAAACATGCTGAGGACTGGGGAGTGTACAAGGCACTGTCAGGTCCCCTCCTCTTGCCCTAGTTGTTTAAACAGCTGCAGAAGTTTGACCACAGATGCTTCAGCATCCAACCTGGAAAAGCTTTTAGAGCCTCAGGAGTGTTGCCAGAGGCACAACCACCTCCCCTGGTGAGAAGCGGGGAGCTGGGCCCTGCCCAAATGCAGGAGCACATCGATTTGTGCTGGGAAAAAACCAAACCCAACCCACCCCGCAGAACAGAAACTTGTTATTTCTGCTTCATACTTTTGAGGCAAAAAAAGTGGTCAAGCAAAATGATTGCGAATACCCGTGGGTGAGTTCTCCCCCCTCTGTTTAGAGAAGCAATTAGGCACCTGCCAGAGCAATTAGCATGTAATGTAATTTCCGTGTAATTGCAGAATAATTGCAAACGTGTCAATGCTTTTTTTCCCTTATTAATGCTAATACAAGTTAACCCACCACTGATGTTTCTTAACGTGTCTGCAAACCAGCCTTGAGCCTAGGATTCAATCCATAAACACGCCTTCATCCCGGGGAAGTTTCCCATGGCAGGGAAGAGGAAGGGGAGCTGGAATCCCAGGGGTTACTGCAGGGTTCCTTCACCCCCAGCTGCAGGTCCACACCTCTTGCATACCCCACTCCACCCAAAATCCAATGGGAGTCAGTTTTAGGCTTCGGAAGTCACATTTTTGAGCTTAAGAGGAGGGGGAATTTTCCTCAGCTCTGCTTGGTAGCAAGTGGCAGAGGTGCTGGTAATTTCAGGCTTGTTCCGTGGTGGTGGTTAATAACTTCTTGGAGAAAATGATGGGAAAGTTCTTGTTTCTTCACCCCTTAGGAGCTGTACTGAAAAGCAACATTGCTCAGGCAAGGCTGGTACTGCCCCTGCTTGACCTGATCCCCATCGCTGTTGAAGTTACAGGAGGTTGGATGGTAGCAAAAAACCTGTTGGTGGTTCCTGAGGGAGAGCTCTGTGGTTTCCTGTGGAGGAAGGAGAGGACAAAGGCAGCAGGACTTTGCTGAAGGAAGATCAGGCTGAGGAGCTGAAGGTGGGAGACCAGTTAGAGGTAGCAGGACAAGAGGAGATGGCCTCAAGTTGTGCCAGGGGAGGTTTGTGTTGGACATTCCTGGGTGAGCTGATCTAGGGGATCCTGCTCTGGCAGGGGGATTGGATTTGTGGATCTTTCAAGGTCCCTTCCACTCCCTAACACCCTGTGATTCCGAAGAATTCCACAAAGGGCTGTCGAGCTCTGGAGCAGGTTGCCCAGGTAAGTGGCTGAATCCCTATCCCTGGCTGTGTTTGAAAGTTGTGTAGTGGCCTCTCTTAGGGACGTGGTGTGGCAGTGGGCATGCAGAGCTGAGCTAATGGTTAGACTTGGTGATCTTGAAGGTCTTTTCCAGCCTAGATCATGGAATC
>VWZY01008576.1:92202-102516 GCA_013399075.1 Chloroceryle aenea | reverse complement strand
GTGGTGCCCGGGCAGTGCTGGGGGATGGTTGGACTCCATGATTTTAAAGTTCTCTTCCAACCAAAAATGATTGTACAATCTCCCCAGGCAGAGCTCGCTGGCTCCCTTCCCTGCCAGCCCCACTGTGCCCCTGGGGAGCTGGGGTGCTAAGGCTGAGGGTGGAGCTCAGCCCACCACTGCTGGAACATCTGCCCTGGGCTTTGCCCAGCCACAGCTGCCTGGGGAGCCAAGAGAAGGCAAAAGCCATCGATTCACAGCAGGTTTGTCTTGAAACATCTCCTTACCTGCTCCTTGTCTGAAAACTCCAAGTGTGCCTGGGCACAGAGGCTGGGCAAGGCTCTGTCCAGGGGGTTACTTACAGTGGAATTACATGTAGTGAGATATAGAGAATAATAGATTATATATAAATAGACATGGTATATTTTTATATTTAGATATGTTGACTTTTTTATATATGATATAGTATGTATATATTGCATAGCATGTATTTTACATATATTATATGGTTTCCAGTTGCAGTATTCTATTATTAAATTTGTCTTTTCTATATCCTNTGTGGGGATAGGACAAGGGGGGATGGTTTGAACTGAAAGAGGGAGATTGAGACTGGAGAGGAGGAGAAATTGTTGGTGCTGAGGGTGGGGAGAGGCTGTCCCAGGCTGCCCCGAGAGGTGGTGGCTGCCCCATCCCTGTCCCCATTGCAGGGGAGGTGGCCGGGGCTCTGAGCACCCTGCTCTGGCTGCAGATGGCCCTGCTCCCTGCAGGGGGGTGGACTGGGTGACCTTGAGAGGTCCCCTCCCACCCAAAGCAGCCTGTGAGTCTAACTCTGATTTCTGACTGCTCTACTTCAATGACCACGAACCTGAATGTGTTATTTTAGCACCTGTATGGATTGGTTTAAAGACCTGCTGGATTGTTAGGAATGCTTAATGAGCTTTAAATGAATATTGTGGTGCTTTTGTTCCTTTTTCCCTACTGCTGCCAGTACTGTCAGGTCTGACTCTTTTCCAGGATGTGTTTAAATCACAATATTTCCTTGTGAAAATTTGCCTGGCATCCAAACAGACTTCACTTCCAAGGCTTTGGATAATTCAAACTGTAATTAGCCCTTCTGCAAACGTATCTGAATGTCCAGACCTCTCCTGCCCATTATGTGGTGCCATTTTATCTTCTTCTGTGTTTTGTTTTGGTTGGGTTTGGTTTTTTGCCACAGATCCCCCCTCAGCAGGGCTGCCAGGTCGTGAGGAGATTGCTGACCGCCGGGTAGCCAAGGGCTGTTGGTCTCTGCCAGGCAGGCACCGAAGGGAAGCAGACTGGTTTGCTGAGGGAAATGTGCTTCTGCTCTCTCCAGCCATCCCAGAACGAGCCTCTGTCCTCGCTGCTCCAACACAGCTGCTGTAAGGGCAGGTACACCAGCTACAGCCAAGAAAAACCCACATAAATTCCATCTTCCAATCTGGAAACAGGCTATAGAAGGGATATTTTTTGACCATGTTCTTTGGAGAAGTCGCCTCCTTTCTGCACCTCTCTGCAAGTGCTCCCCAGGTTTGTTCCTGGAGCTGATGTCTGATAATCAGTGGGATGGGAATGCAGAGTTTCCCAGGCGTGTTTCTGATCTGGTTTTGCACGAGTGCACAGTGGATATTCAGCTCTGGAGGCTATTCTGTGTCTCGTTGCCTTCTCAGAGCTGCTGTGGGTGTGCACAGGGTGGCTGGGTGCAGGCTCACATCTTGCTGAGCTCTCCCATCATTCCTACTCCTGTCCTTGCAATGAGCAAGTTACAGGAGTAGAAAAATACTAAGGTTGGAGCTGAGGAACAATTTCTTTTGCAAAAGTGTTGTCCAGGGCTGTGCCAGGCTGCCCAGGGCAGGGGGGGAGTCCCCGTGACCCCTGGAGGGGTTTCCAAGCCCCCCATGGAGCTGTGGTGCCAGGGCTCAGTGGTACCTGGGCAGTGCTGGGGGACAGTTGTGCTCCATGACCTGAAAGGGCTCTGGCATCCCAAACAGTTCTGTGAGATCCAGCACCACCCCTGCCTGCCAGCTTGGGACAGAGCATCACACAACCCCAAGCTCTGCCCTCAGAACTTCCCTCCTCCAGCCCAGGCTGAGCCAAGCACGAGCTCCGTGTGCAGCAGGAGAGAAGTCCTCACTCCAGCTCCTTCCTCTTGCCTGGTAAGGCATAAACTCCTCACGTCAGGAGACTTAACCATGCCCTGTAATTATATTTTCTTTGTTGTTCAACAGAACACCAGTATGTACACCTTGATTCCAAGGAAAACACCCCCTGTGATTCATGGCACCTAATTACAGGTGACAGGCCATGTTGTTACTGTTGTCACCTGAGCTATTAGATGTTTTTTTTCTGATACATGATGCTGCCACTTTCCTGCAGCCTTGAACAAGTTTCCCTTCCATTACACCTGGATCTGTTAGTTTATTATTGGTATTCATCATACGCTTCCAACGGGGTGAGAAGGGAAAAAACAAATTCAAAGCATTTGCATTCTTTTTTCGTTAGCATTTTGTTCTTCTTCTCTTTTTTTTTCTTTACAGTCATATATATACAATCAACTTTCCAGATGTTTTATAGGAAAACACAGTTTTATATGGGTTTTTTTTATATGAAAACTTGATTTCAGAGCATATTGTGTATTATGATTTTCTTCAGGTAATCAGAGGCAGGTTCTGGAGGCAGCCTGGAAAAAGAGCCTGGAGAAAGCTTTTGTTCTGTTGGATATATAATGGGTTTGCCATGATTTATGCTACCTTTACAAGGACACAAGGAATTCTTCCAACAGTTTAAACCCCTCCACTGAGGTAAGATTCTTGCGCCCACAGTATGCACTAAATACCAAGATGCTCAAGTCTGGCTAAGGAATGATATTCTGGGATGTTTCCTGCATGGAATTTTTTATTATTATTGTAATAACAGAAAAAATGTCACGTGAGAAAAAGCATTGCCTTCAGTTGTAGTCCTGAGTGGTTTTCTGGTGGAAAAAAAAAGAATATTTTTGACCTAGAGAAATATCTTGTGACACAGTCATTGCCTGAAAGGTTGGAAGGTGCCTGCACCCTTCTGCCTGTGAAAATGTGCTCCTGATAATTCTGCCACTCCATGGAACCTCTGTAGGAGTGAGGATGTCTTTATGAACAGCAAGTAATTATTTAATTGGCCAAAACTTCTGGGTTACTCACCTATCAAGTTGGAAGGAGCATTGGTGAGTGCCCAGAGCTTAGCAAAGCTGACGAGAGATGAAGACTGAGGAGAACTCATGAACCTAAACACCCATCTTTTCCTTCAGGATGCTTTCATTGGCCTTGAAGTCTTGAGCATTGATAAGGATTCAGCTAAAATAGGATGTCCCAAGTTAGAGCAGTTGCTGCAAGAAGTCAAACCAGGTCAGGTGATGATAAGAGGTTTAAAAGCTGAGCCTGCAAGGTAGAGTGAGATGTGGATTTACTTCCCATGATATCCTAGCTTCCAAAAGCTGCCGTGCCTTTGGTCAGTGTCCTTTGGAGTGACTTTGGGCTTGAGGAAGCTTGTGGATTTTTCAGTGATGCCTCTGATTTAGTGCTTGGCCATGTTGGGGGACAATATTTTTCTCTTGGAGCCGAATGTGTCCGTGAGATAACAACACAGCACCCCAGAGGCTGGGGGATGTTTTCAGCTAGCAGCCATGATTAATGTCAAAGGGCTAATAAATCTCGTGGTTAAACTCAGCTTCTAGAGTGAATAAAGCCATTTCCAAGAAAAATTCAGGAATCCATAGTGATTTTTCTTCCCTGCTGAGCACAGCACAGTGCCAGAAGTGACTGGTTTCTGAATGTTTAGAGCCTACAATCTTAGACTAGATACACAAATGCCAGCCAAGAAGAATTATCATTCCAGAGTTACAAGAAGCTGGAAATACTGTTCACCTGATTGTCATATTAACCTCAAACTCAAGCGTAGCTCCCTCAGTAGACCTATAATAAAATGAATAATTATTTCATGTCCTGCCTGGTATTATATACAGCAGGCAAGTACTCCTCCCAGCTGCTGTCACTGCTGTGAAAATATATATGGGAAAAACAAATCCAGCTTTCCAGGCAGGGAGAAATGGTTTGTGCTTTTCAGGGTTGGCGGTTGTAAAAAACAAACCCAAAAACCCCACACCAAAACATACTTTGAAGCCCAAGATTTAATTTCAGTTCAAGGAAGCTGCTTTCTTTAGAGGTTAAACAAGCAAGAAATCCTGTAAAATTAATGGGATTAATTAAAATGTACATGTGTTTGGGAAGTATCCCTTCGCCTAACAGAGATTTACTCTTTCATACCCTGCTGAATAAATTCTCATGAATTTCCTGCGAGATTTTTTAAGGCATTTTATGGCCTTGTTTATGGAAGGAAACTGGAGATTTCAAACTCATTAGTTTTAAGAGAATACTCGAATGAACATGTTCAAGCATTTTGTAAAGCATTCCCATTTATTAGATCCTTCTCTTGCTAAATAAATAGATGATCAAGAGGAGTTTGCATCCTTTGCGTTGCTAATTGGAAGCAGACATCACTTTTATTCTGCACTTTTAGGGCTCTACATTTACAGCTTGACCAGCTTCCAACCAAGAGCATCCCCTCGACTGCCTGTCTACCTGACCTTGGGGAGGAAGAAACAACCATTCCCCTTCTCATGGCACCTTTGTGCTGCTTCTCAGCAGGCTCTGGGGCACCCCCGCCAGTCCCTGCGCCTGCTCCTGGGAAGCTGCTGCTGGTGCTCATGACAGGGACCAGAGTTCCCTTGGCAACCCAAGCACCCCGGGCTCCAGAGGAGCAGCTCAGGCTCCAGAGGTGCAGCTCGGGCTCCAGAGGTGCAGCTCAAGCTCCAGAGCCTGGGCTGCTCTTCTGGAACCTGAGAAAGGGCTGCTGGGTTCCTGCTGGGTTTTGGTTTTTTGTAGGTTTTGTTGTTGTCACTGGTTTTGGGGCTTTTTTTAATTACTGTTCTTTGTTTGCTTTGTTCTGTTGCTTTTCCCAGTGGCTGGACTCGGTGCCCAGGAGGAGAGGATGCCCTGCTAGCTGCTGGCTGACAGTAGCCAATGGATGAGGCATTGGGCAACAGCCAAAGTCTCCATCAGAGGCTACTAAATACCCAGTGAGAGCTGTGCTTGGTGGATGCTGGAGTCTGGAAGAGCACAGAGAAGAGTAAGTAGGTGCTCTCCCTGTTCTCACACCTCTCTGGAGGTGCCCAGTGCTGGCCGTGGACCCAGACAAGAGGAGGCCCCATTTTCAGTTGGGAACCGGAGACTGAGCGTGGGTATGGATGTGATATGGACCCAGTCCTCTGCTCTCAGGGGAGCATCCCAACCATTATAGCTGTGGTCGTCTGCTCTGCTGTCTGTTGTCCATCACTTGATGCAAAGCACTTGAGTGGCAGGAGTAATTCCATGGCCTGGTGCTGGGGACCATGTCTCGTGCTGGTGGGAGGAGGACATCTGCTTGGCTTTTCGAACGGGTGGTGAAGTAACCCACGGAACCAGGGGCAGTGAGAGGACAAGAGCAACCTCCTTCTGACTGTGTTGTAAAGTGATGGCAAGAGCCCTTCATTTGGAGGGGTGGAGGAGTCATGGGCTTCAGTCCAGGTCACCTACGTGTTGACTGGACAAACCTTATGGCCAGGCTGTGGGGTGATGGAGAAGCAGAGTATCCTCACCCCATGTTTCACTTGAATCAGGGAAAAAAACCACCCCAAACCATAAAAAACCCAAAACATTTTGGGTAATTTCAAACTATTTACTTTTCCAATCTGGCTACCGAACTGAAAAATCAATTATTGCTACAGCTCTGCTGGAGATCTTGGGTTGAGTTCCTGGTTTGCCTGCCAAGGCTGCTGTATTTCTAAGGCTGCATCAGTAAATCAGATGCCACGCTCATCCACATGCTGCACTCTTTAGCTCTGGGCTGATTTGCACTGTTTTGTGTGATAAAATATCCACAGAAAATGAGATTTGAATTCTGGGAACTGGAAGCTGGATGAAGGCACTGGTGGAAGAGAAGATGAATTTCACAGGTTCCAGTTCTGTGTTGAAATGATCTGTACGAGCCACCAGCTAACGACGCGTGAGCTCAGCCAAGCTAAACTGGTTTGCTTTTCTTTCTCTTTAACATGAGATGATTCCAAACAATGTCTGTAAATATTTGCAAACTCTTCTACTTGCTCTCTTGCACCTTGTTGGCAAGTTGCAGGCAGAAAACTGGGTGAGATGAAGCAGTGGTTTGAGGTATTCTAAATACCTCTGAATGCTCACAGGGCCACCTGGGCTTTTGGAAACCCTCTGAGAACTGCCAGAGCTATTGCAGAGATCATTTGTCACTGCTCTTTCTACTTGGTGGTGGTGTTGGGGGGTTTTGTGTGGTATTCCTTGTGTTTGAGTTGTGCAACTGGCAGGTTCTGAACGCTTCAGGCAGTTGTGTGCAGTGTCTCTCAGTGTCCAGAAGCAGCCCTGGAAATCACCTGGTTTGTTTGCTCCATTTCGAAGTAACAAAAGGTTAATGGTGAAGTGTTGCATAAAGAAGAAAATGAACTTCAGTCATTTTTATCCAGAGCTAGACCTTAAAGTAGAAAAAAAACCCTAAAATTATCTCCCAGATAACTTGGGAATCTCTTCAGATACATTTCCATGGTGCATGTTTGCTATTGGAATGAGAAATAGAAGACCCCAGGGAAGCCAGAGGGGAGATCAGAGCTCCATCAGTGCACTGAAACCAGCGAGGTTCAGTTGAGGACTTCCCATGGGGAGCTGTGGGGTCTGGAGGGGCCTGGACCATCTGCTCTTCCCATGGTTGCCTTCTCTGAAGGATGGCAGCCTGCCTTCCCTGACCTCTGAAGCTATCCAGCTAGAAGATAACATGTGGGATGGAGCTGCCCGAGGCAAACCCCTGATTTACCTGCCCCTTTTCTGCTGGAAATAGGGGTGGAAGTTGCAGAAGAACTGTTACCCAGAGGGCTCTTGGCTCACTCAGGTGGGCAGCTGTGGAATAGCTGTTCCCAGGAGGGGATCTGGGACCTGCTAGCTTTGTCTGTGGGGAGAAAAGCTGTTTCTGCTGCCAGGGTGTTGTGCTCCACTCCAGGGATTTCTGCCAGCTCTATTTGTTAGCCCAGGAGGGATTGCTGGCAAGTGCACACTTCATTGGGCAGGTAGAGAATTCCTGTTCTTGAGTGATGTTTTACTTTATTTTTAATTCATTTTGGACCATAAACTAAGCACTGTAAGTTCTCAGTGTACACTCAGTTCTTTCAGGACTGAGAACACCTTCATTCCTAAACACATATTTGAGGTATACATCTTTGGGACCCATATTGGCCAACCTATTTTTATCTCCTAAGAAAGTCCTTTCCTTTACTGTGAGGGTGGTGGACCAGGTTGCCCAGGGAGGTGGTGGAGATGTTCCCTGGAGATGTTCAAGGTCAGGCTGGATGAGACTCTTGGCTGCAGATGCCCCTGCTTAGTTTTATCCAGGAGACTTAGTAGATTTGTCCCCTGCCAAAGGAAAATGGAATTGCAGCGTAGTTTTTTTTTGTTTATTCACTGAAATGTTGGATAAGAGAGAGAATTCCTTTCTGGAGGAGAAATTCTCTCCACTGCAATTGATCTGTGCTTAGAAGTATGGGTTTAGGGAGCTCTGCCTTCACCAGGGTCTTCCTTGGTGCTTGTACACGTCACCTGCAACCAGCTTATACACGTGGATCCCAGTCATCTGCAACCAGCTTATGAATTCATGCCATATCCAACTGAAATCTTAAAGAAATTGAATTATTTGCTACGTTCTTAAGCTCCTGAGCTATAAACCAGGGTGTGTTCTTGTTAAAATGAAGCTTTTTGATGGAGAACGATTCAGCGTGGAGATCTTACCCAGATTTCTCCAGGGTTCCAGGTGTCACTTTGCCTGTGCTGCTCTCTGAAATGGAAACTATCTGCGTGAGGAAGTAAGTTCTGCAGCCTGACTCCTCCTGTAATGCCTGTTAGATCCCATAAAACCCCAAAAGGTTTCAAAGCCCCAGGAAAAGAGCGTGAGAATAGGAGATGAGCCAGCTTGGTGCTCCTGTGAAGTCGGAATGAGGGAGATGTTCACCCTTGCTCTGCAGCCTTGCTCGTGGGCTTCAGTAGGTGGCTGTGCTGCTCTGTCAAGAGCCTGAACCCCGAGCTGACCTGCAGGGTACTGACCTGCTTGGAGCCAGTTCTCAGCCTGCTGAAGGTAAACTCAGAGTAGGGTCATGGTTTGGCATTGGCATTTCGTTTGCTTTGGGAACTGACTCAGTTTCTCTGAGAGAAGCTGGGAGAGGCAGTAAATGCCAGGTCTCTTTTGATGTTCCACTTGTATCCTCGCAGTGACTGTATCATGGCACTTCAGCATGTGCCTCTTCACTGCTCTCTCAAACTGCTCCACTCACTTATCCATGAACCTGCATTTCATGCGGAGTATTTTGTACCTCCTCTCTGTGGGCTGGGACAAGAGAGAGCAGGAGTCTCTGGTCTTCTCCCACTGCAATCCATCAAAGCTGTTGTTATTGATCACTATTGAGTTTAGGGGCTGTTTCCTGCACGTCCACTCATCTCTTTAAAGCAGGTTTCATAAAGGAGAGGTTATTAATAGAGCCTCAGAAGTTTGCAAAAGGGCCTCGGTGATAAATCTATCCTGACATAAAAAGGTGAAACTCTGGGATAATGCAGCTGGGAATCTATATTTCTAGCCCTGCCTGTGCCAGGTAGCCTCCAAATTACTGCTCAGAGAGAGATCTTAGGGTGGGACACAAGAGCTCTGTGAACCTCCAAGGGCAGAGTAAGCTCTGGGCTCAGGCTTGGTACAGAGGTGATGGGAGGAAGGTGATACTGCAGATAAAACCCATCATCAGTGACTGGGAGAAGGGGGGTGGGGATGAGTGTTGGTGATGCTCATCAGTGGCTGGTCGAGGCCACCAAGCTGGTGACCTCACAACCTCCACCAAACTCTCACCTTGCAAGCTGCTGGCAGTCAGCAGGGTGTTTCTGAGGGATTTCTCCTGTGCTGCACCAGGGTTTTTTTCTCACTTGCTAGTTATTTGCTGCCCCAAGAGAAGATGTTGGGTCAGCTAAACCTTAGAGAGAGCTTTTCTTTGGACTGTGAGGAGACAATCTGGCTTCTTTACAGAAGGTAAATTGGAGGAGACAGAAAATAATAACAGCTGATCCAGCCCAGATGGAGACAGTGATACATCCTAAGACACACATGAATTATAATAGACTGCCCAAATCCCCCAGCCTTAAACACTGGAGAACAAAACCCCACCAGGCAGGGTGCCTGCCAAGGGGGATTTAGTTTGTAATGTCACGGAACGGCCGTCCCTTCCCAGAGCTGGGGCTGCTAAAAATGTCCTCCTAGGCTGACAGGATCGGGGGCTTTACTCTGCCCGACTCACTCCTGAGCAGAATAATCAAAGGTTTTCCCTAGAAACAGGTCAGCTCGTTGCTGTAGCAGAGCTGGAGCCGAATCACATTAGGAGGATGTTTACATGTATTTATTCTTCTCCCAGGTAATGCCAACAGTTTGGGGAGTGTTATGAATAAGGGATTTAGGTAGAGGAAGAGAATTCAGAGAGTGATATTTCTCTAGTGCTATCAATAGAGACAGACTTGGTTGTATTTAAAAAAAAAAGATAAAATTAAAAATCACTTTATTTGGAGTTATTTCTGCAGGGTTTCCAAACTGTGGGCTTAAGCTCTACACTGAGCCAAGCACCTCATTTAGAGACTTTGCAGCATGGCTAAGAAGATGTGCTGTGCTATTTTGCCAGGGTTAAGACAGAGGAAGTTCCTGGATACAGAATAAAAGGCAGGAAAAGAAAGGAAAAAAAAGGAAAAAAAAAAAGGGGAAAAAAAGAAAACAAAGAAAAAAAATAAAAGAGAAAAAAAATAGAGAAAGTCTACCAACTTTGCTGTGAAAACCAGTCCCTTCTGCAAAATAAGCCACCTCCTGTCACGCCAGCACAGGACAAGGCAGGAGGGTGGAGGGTAAAGTAGAAGCTTAATGGGAAAGTCTTGTGCCTGAGGATGGCAGGACTGGTCTGGGGGATCTGTGCTATCTGGAGTCGCTGGTTTTGCTCTCTTTATACAAAGAATAAATGAAGTAGGATGAAAGGGAATGTCCCTGTTACAAAAAAACTGCCTAGAAATCTGCTTATTTTGGTTAATGCTTATTAATTAATGATCAGAGCTGGCACTGAGGCTCCATCAGTGATAAAAGCAGTGCTAAAAATTCTCCGTGCGCACGACGCCTGCTTCCCTGCAGCCTGAGCAGAAGAGG
>VWZY01008576.1:59613-70663 GCA_013399075.1 Chloroceryle aenea | reverse complement strand
GGCTGTAAGTGATGGAAGAGCAGAACATTCTGGAAGGGACTTGGTTTGGTTTAGTGTGGTGTGGTTTGGGTTTTTCAAACGATACTATTTAGGGTCGTGGGGAAGGAATTCCAGCCTCCATGGCTAATGAAGGGACTCGCTCTCTCTTAGCCCCAGAAAACCTTCCCCAACAGCCTGGATAATCCTGGCTGTAGGATTGGGAGCAGGCTGCCCAGGGAAGCGGTGGAGTCGCCATCCTTGGAGGGGTTGGACCAACGTGTGGATGTGGCACACAGGGCAGGGTTTAGTGGCCATCTGATGGTTGCACTTGATGATCTTAGAGGTCTTTTCCATCCTTAATGATTCCATGATTCTATTTGATGATTTTCTCAGCCTGAATCTACTGCCCTGTCCGGACTGTACTTAATTCACCTCACAGCAGCTTTTCTGCAACATTTTTACCATGTGAAAAATAGAATTATAAAGGGAACACTGCTAATTGCAGGAAGTGATCTAGGCTAAAAGGGCTCAAGGCTCTGGTGGGACCAGGAGAGCTATAGCTATGAATTTAATGTGTTTCTGAGCAGAGAAAGGCAGATGTCAGATCAGGAAGGGAAGAGGAGAGCATACACAATGCAGGTATGATTAAAAATGATAAACTTACATTTTTGCCAGGCCAACACCATTTTAGAAGGCTCTGTAAGCTCTCCCTTCACCCTCAAACCAACCCTTTGCTGAGGGGAATGAGGAACACAAGGCAGGAAAGAAGATGCCTTGTATCAAAGAAACAGGACAGAGAGTAATGGAAGAATAGTGCAAAGAATTCTTGTTTTCTTGCTTCTGCAAAGAATAATGACTCGTGGAGAAGCTGGGAAAACAAAGTGAAACAAGCCTGCCCAACCCTTCCTGTGCTGGTCCTAAGTTTGCATGCCACCCTTTGGTGCAGGGTTGGTTTGGGTTTTTTAAATATTATAATTTTCCCAATCAGCCTTGGAATTTGTTGTGTGGTGGTTTACAGCTTGTCTAGAAAAGAGCTCAGTTTGAATACAGTGCAGCAATAACCAGGGGAAGCAATTAGCTCAAGGCACATTTCCTAGGCCATTCATTAGCTGCAGCTATCCCTTGTCTAAAAAAAAACCCCAATAAATCATCTGAGGCACTTTCTCCAGCAGCTTCCATGGTGGTTTTTACCCCTCTCCATCCTCCTTTATCCCCCTCCTCCCCAGCCCATGTTCCAGGCCTCTGCACTGGGACTTCCAGAGCTGAGCTGAATCTTTCCAAAGCCAAGGGCACCACAGTGCTGGGACTGTGCTCTTTTATCCCTGGGTTTGCCACATTCAGTGCTACTCTTCCAGGTCCTGGTGGGATATGGTAGCTTGGAATTAGCATCATATTCTTTCTGGTCTGGACCCAGTTTAACTGGGGACATCTTGCAGATGTGTTGGCTTTGGTATTGTGCTTTTTGCAAGGAGGATCATAGAACTGTAGGATGTTTTGGGCTGGAAGGGACCTTTACAGTTCCAGGGGTGGGGCTTTTGTCACCTCTCTGCACAACCTGGGCCAGTCTCTCACTACCTGCATNTTTTGCCAGGCCAACACCATTTTAGAAGGCTCTGTAAGCTCTCCCTTCACCCTCAAACCAACCCTTTGCTGAGGGGAATGAGGAACACAAGGCAGGAAAGAAGATGCCTTGTATCAAAGAAACAGGACAGAGAGTAATGGAAGAATAGTGCAAAGAATTCTTGTTTTCTTGCTTCTGCAAAGAATAATGACTCGTGGAGAAGCTGGGAAAACAAAGTGAAACAAGCCTGCCCAACCCTTCCTGTGCTGGTCCTAAGTTTGCATGCCACCCTTTGGTGCAGGGTTGGTTTGGGTTTTTTAAATATTATAATTTTCCCAATCAGCCTTGGAATTTGNCAGAGGGGCAGGATCCCCTCTCTCTCCTTGCTGGTCCCATCCCACGTGCTCTGTAGTGCTGTGTTGGTACAGTAGCACACGGAGGACATGGGAACCAGGGTGATGAGTGGGACCTGCAAGGTCCTAATGTGTCTTAAATGGGAAAAAAATTCTTTTTTGCATGCTGAGATGATGCATTTATCATAAATCAGTGCTGTGGATTAAACTGCTCTCAATGCATGACCACAGCCAGTCATACAGATAGACATTTTGGAGGGGAATTTATCTCCTCCATAGTGAAAATACAAGATGAGGTCTGAGAGTGAGTAAAACGTGGGCAGAGGACATACCAAAGATCAGGCCTGAGAGTGGCTGTAAGAATAAATGCTTTCTATGTGATCATTCTACAACTAAAACATTAAACTTAGGAAATCTAGAGAACAGTTCTGCACTAAGAGGATAGGGACCCTCTCCGTGTAGGGAGGGTCTGCTGCCCTTTGGCACCTGCATGGCAAGGGATGCTTGGAAAGGAGGTGGGTAATGGCCAAGTTGGAAAGGAGGTGGGTAAGGGCCAGTTCCTGCCAGCTTTGGAGATGGTCTGCTCTCCACAAGGACCTCCCCTGCCTATATTTAATAGTTTTGGTACTTGTGCTTGCCGTGGCAGTTTGAGGGTGCTGGAGACTGTCCAGAAAGTCAATGGCTTTGGAGTATCAGGGGCTGAAATGAAGAGGGTTTAGGAGACTGGTGGCAAGACCTGGTTTGTTTTACAGAATGGGAATAATTCCAGGTGAAAGTGTGGAAAAATCTGCAGTCATTTCAGCTTCTTGCTGTGATCACCTTCCTAATTTCTTTTGGAAGAGACCTTTAAGATCATAGAGTCCAACCAGCACTGCCAGGGCACCCCTGACCCCTGGCCCTCAGCACCACAGCTCCATGGGGGGCTTGGAAACCCCTCCAGGGGTCACAGGGACTCCACCCCTGCCCTGGGCAGCCTGGGACAACCCTGGACAAGAAGAAGCCATTGTTCCTGAGCTCCTTCTACATACAATACATATGGTACAAATTTACCCAGCTGTAAGGTGTTTTGTGCTCAGACTGTTTCACCGTGAGACCAATCACAGTGGGATCTTAAATGAGGTGAACCTAATTGCTCATTTCAAAGGACTCTTTTATAGATTTCTCAAAGAAAAGAAGAACTAAAACCTCCAGCTCTGGCAGAGAGAACAAAGTTTCACAGCGTAGGAAGGGAAAGAAAAAGAAAAATTCATTTGTTGCAATATTTATTTTGCCATCCAGCACATAAATAGTGGATGAGCGAGGGGGGGAAGCTATGTGCCTTTTAACCACGTGATCCAGCAAACAATGCTTTGGGTGGGTTTGGGGTTCTGCAGTTCCCAAAGCTGCTCCATCATTCATTGCCGTGTTGTTACCTGTCACACCTGGTTCCTGCAGTGTGTTGCATCGTGGAAATCTGCCACGGCTGGGGAAATGGGAAGGGAATGGAGACAATCCAGTGAATGGCAGGATTTCTGAGGCTGCAGTTGGGTATTTCACTCCCTTCATCCCAGAATAAGAGGGAGATGAGCAGGGGTGTTCTCATGGCAGCTCACCTGGAGGTGACTGGTAGGGGACTGCGTGGTTCCCAATGGCCTTGAGAGGCACCCGTGGGTGCTGGGTGGGCTTTTCTGGAGGGTGGTGAATGGAAATGTGTCCTGCCTGGGGACTGGCAGTGCTGCAGGAGCTGGGGGTTGGAGGGTGCAGTGTCCTGCTCTACCAGCTCCAGGATAATAAACTCCCACAGCCCACAAAACCTGAATACCAACCCAAAACTACTCAAAAAGAAAACGAACTAGAAAGGGTATTTCAAGTAAATGTCTAGGAATCTAACCACGTGTAATGGGGTTTAGAGAAGGCTGGGTTTCTATAGGAGGTTAGAGATGCTGGGTGGAGGTCTTCTGGCTCTAGAGAGCTCCCTGACAGAGAGGAGGGAGGACGAGGTTGGAGCCAGGGGGGGTCGGGCTCTGCTCCCAAGGGACAAGGGACAGCACAAGAGGAACCGGCCTCCAGCTGCCCCAGGGCAGGTTGAGGTTGGAGCTGAGGAACAATTTCTTCTCCCCCACCCCTGCAGGGTTGTCCAGGGTTGTCCCAGGCTGCCCAGGGCAGGGGTGGAGTCCCCGTGACCCCTGGAGGGGTTTCCAAGCCCCCCATGGAGCTGTGGTGCTGAGGGCCAGGGGTCAGGGGTGCCCTGGCAGTGCTGGGGGATGGTTGGACTCGATGGTGTTAAAGGTCTCATCCCACCAAAATGATTCTGTGTTTCTGTTGTATTCTGTGACAAGTCTTGCAGAAGACAAGCCTTTGCAGTTACTAGTGGAGGATTCCTGTAGTTACACAGTTTTATTGTGATCCTGATGTGCCTTCAAAAATGAGCTCTTCTGCAAGTGTTTAAGATGAGCCTGCTGATTGCAGAGAGGTAGGACTAGATGACCTTTAAAATTCCCTTCCAACACAAAATGTTTTATGTTTCTATGTGCAGTTTTATGCCTTTCTCCCCCCTCAGTCACAGTTCTGATTCTCCACTGCCTTGATTTCTCTTCCTTCTTTCCTACGAAGTTGTTCACAGGTTGCACAGGTTTATTTGGGCAGATCCATCTCCCCAGCATGGTGCAGCCTCTTGGCTGTGGGAGAAGTTCCCTGGGATGTGCCCCTCTGCATGGTGGACATCCCCTGAGCCCAGCCCTGGCCCCAGCACTGGCTTTGCCATCGCTGCGAAAGGCAGGCGCTCTGTAGCTGGTGATAATTCATCAGAGGGTGGCATTAACCTCAGCAATGGACTTTGTTCTGCTTTCTTAGGCAATTAAATTTTAAACAAACCCATTTTTCTCAGTGTTGACCCTGCTATTAGACTGTTAGAAGGAGCATTGCTACAAATAAAACTGTGCTGAGGACATAATGAAGCCAGTCTGAAATCCATTTCAAATTCAGATGATAAAAGGTCACCTCTTAAGCAAGCTAATCCTTTTTTATGCATGCCTCAGTGAAAAAGTGTCTAGTTCTGCCTGAAATTCATATCTAACCTCACCTGAAATCTAAGGGTTTTGAACGAGAGGGTTTGGGTTTTTCCACTGTTATTCCAGAGCAGTTGAATGTGTTTGGTCATGAATAACAATCTAAAGAACCCCGGGTTCTCCACCCTCTGTACGCCTGCAGTGGTGCTGGAGCACACCAGCAGTGCCAGTGTAACCTGCCAGAGAATCCCAGGCTGGGTTGGCTGGGAAGGGACCTTTCAGGGTCATCCCGTCCACCCCCCTGCAGGGAGCAGGGCCATCTGCAGCCAGAGCAGGGTGCTCAGAGCCCCGGCCACCTCCCCTGCAATGGGGACAGGGATGGGGCAGCCACCACCTCTCGGGGCAGCCTGGGACAGCCTCTCCCCACCCTCAGTGTCCAAAATTTCCTCCTCTCCAGGCTTTTGAGAAGGTGCCTTTCCTTTGCCTTTGGTTGTGGCTCTCCTCAGGTAAAAGTAATTTGTTGCAGAATTTAATGTGGTGGGGAGTTAGAGAGACCAGCTTGGGGGTGCTGGGTCATAGGCTGGACTTGATGATCTTGGAAGCCTATTCCAGCCTCAGTAATTCTGTAATTTAGCTGTAGGGCAAACNTCGCCCCGTCCCCCCCCCTGCAGGGAGCAGGGCCATCTGCAGCCAGAGCAGGGTGCTCAGAGCCCCGGCCACCTCCCCTGCAATGGGGACAGGGATGGGGCAGCCACCACCTCTCGGGGCAGCCTGGGACAGCCTCTCCCCACCCTCAGTGTCCAAAATTTCCTCCTCTCCAGGCTTTTGAGAAGGTGCCTTTCCTTTGCCTTTGGTTGTGGCTCTCCTCAGGTAAAAGTAATTTGTTGCAGAATTTAATGTGGTGGGGAGTTAGAGAGACCAGCTTGGGGGTGCTGGGTCATAGGCTGGACTTGATGATCTTGGAAGCCTATTCCAGCCTCAGTAATTCTGTAATTTAGCTGTAGGGCAAACCAACTTGGGCATGTTCCTTCCACAACAGGCCTTACTTCAAACCTCACTTTTTTGTTTGCTGGTGTTGCTGGGAGGTCACCAGCCACAGAAGGTACTGGTGAGGTGTCCGTGTGAGGTGTCCCTGTCTTGCTGGGGAGGAGTCGTTGCTGCATCTGCAGCTACCTCAGGAGCAAGCCAGGCTGTCCCCAAACCACTGCCAGTTCCCTCTGGGCAGGGAGGGATGGACACACCTCCTCCTGCCTTCTTCCAACAGACATCTCTGGAAATAATCCTGGACAAAGCTCCCCAAATGGAAATGAAACATTTTCCCTTCCCAACAGGCAGGAGCATCCATGGTGCCAGTGGGGAGAGAAGCTGCACCTTGAATCATGGACTGGTAGAGGCTGGAAGGGAGCTCAGCGAGTCCAACCCCCTGCCAGAGCAGGGGCACCCAGGGCAGCCCACACAGCAACAGATCCAGGGGGGTTTGGAACCTGTCCACAGAAGGAGGCTCCACACCTCTGGGCAGCTTGTTCCAGGCTCCATCACCCTCACACCAAAGTTTTCTCTACATCCTGGCTCTTCGATTTTGGGACCTGGACTCAAGGTAGGATCTGTGCTCAGTAAACTGGGGATGCTTTGTTTTGAACTGTGGCTTTGTGGCTGAAGGAACTTTGGTTTGCTCTCAACAGCACCGTGACTGAAGAGAAACCCTGGGTCCCTCAGAGAGGTTTCTGCTGCTTTTCATCTTGAGTTTAGTATTATATCAGCATGATTTTATATATATATATATAAAGAGTGGATGCTGCTCCTGACACTTTTTTCTTTGTTTTTCAGTACCTATATATGCAAATTCAGGGTGTTTGTAGGTCACTAGGAACCTCAGGCTCTCTGGTTTGTGCTGTTTGGGGACCCAAGCACATGCACCTCAGGGGTCAGCACAGTTCTGCTATTTACATTTCTGCACAACAAAAACCCCCTCCAACAACTCCATGAGCATTAATATGAGTGTCTAATGTAATATTTTTTTTTTAATCCAAAAAAACCCTTGATACATCTCCCTTCAAGCTTCAAATCAATAACCTAAAGTAATTGCTTCTCATAAATGGGTTTCTGGACTGATGCTGATATTTCAAAGCATGACTCTTCTTCTCTTGCTGAACAAAATAATGCTAATGTTACAGCAAAACCAATTGCAAGCAGGGTGTGTTTTGGGGTAGAAGATGAGGGGTTGTATGTTTTGTTTCAGCTGATAAAAAAACATTTGCGTAAGGGTGGGAAAGTTTAATTTCTCTTCTTTTGATGGAGTTTAGCTCTTTGTTGCAGATGCATAGTGGTGTTTACCTTGCCTGTGAGCTGGAGCGTTGGTGTAATGGTTACAAATTGCTTTGAAATTTGAAAGCTTTTGGTCGTGCAACTTCCTAATTACCGGTTGCTTCTGAAGTGTGCAGCTGTTGGTCAGGAGACTTTGGGAGGTGCTGCCTCCTTGCTTGTTCAGCCATGAGGTAGTTTAAAACTCCTCTGATTTCTACACTCTCCCTAGAGACAGTTAAGTCACAGATGTGGCTGTGCAGTGCCAGCTCAGTCCCCAGCCCCAGGGCACGGTGCATGGCCCATACTGGGCTGGGAAAGGACAGTGACAAAGGGAGGGAGGTTTCCAGCCCCGGTGCTGCCCACCCCAGAACTCCTCCCTGTGATGGGTGCACCCTCTCCTAAGGTCAGGCTTTGGCCATCACCCTGGTGGGTGGTTTTAGGATTTTTTTGCTTTGTCTAGTGATAAGGTATTGGGTTTACATGGAGACTTGGAAGATGTTTTAGGTGGGAAATGCTTCTCCCGGACTCCACCACAGCTCATCCCTAACAGGTCTCTTGAGTAGACTGCAAAGGTCGTATCTGGAATCACAGAATCACAGGAGCCCAGGTTGGAAGGGACCTCAGGGATCATCTGATTCAACCTCTCTAGTCAAAAGCTCAGTCTTGACAAGCTGGCCCAGCACCCTGCCCGACTGAGTTTTAGAAGGGTCCAGTGTTGGGAGCTCCACCACTTCCCCAGGGAGATTATTCCAGTGCTGATTGTTCTTGCTGTGAAAACTTTTCCTTCTGTCTCCAACTGGAAGGTCCCCAGGAGTAACTTGTCCCCATTACCCCTCATCTTTTCCATGTCACTCCTTGTTAAAAGGAAGTCTCCAGCTTCTTTGTAGCCACACTTTAAATACTGGAGCATGGTGACAAGGTCTCTCCTGAGCCTTCTTTTCTCGTGGATGAACAAATCCAGTTCTCCCAGCCTTTCCCCACATGGCAGCTTCCCAGTGCTTGGGTGATCCTTATCCAATACCTTATCCTCAGCTAATACCCAGCACAGCTTGCTTGTGAGAGGCACGTGGGAAGGTGGTCACCAGGGGCATCACCGTGCACTGGTCCCTTGTAGGAGTAATTTTCAGAAGGAGTGAGGGGATGAAGGGTCGGGCTCTTCTCCCAAAGAACAAGCCACAGGACAAGAGGAACCAGCCTCAAGTTGCCCCAGGGGAGGTTGAGGTTGGACAAGAGGAACAATTTCTTTCTCTTGAGGCTTGTCCAAGGCTGTCCCAGGCTGCCCAGGGCAGGGGGAGAGTCCCCGTGATCCCTGGAGGGGTTTCCAAGCCCCCCGTGGAGCTGTGGTGCTGAGGGCCAGAGGTCAGTGGTGCCTGGGGGTGTAGTTGGACTTCCATCTAAAATGATCCCATGCTATTGTGAAGCATTTCTCTGTGTTTGAGGTGTCCAACAGCAAACTTGGGACTTGACTGAATTCCCCTTTAACAATAGTTTTGCCAAAGGATTTTTCAGTTACAGGGAAGCATGTAATTAAAACACAGAAAATATATTTTTAGTAATCTAGGCACACACATTTCTGTGGTTCTCAGGATTCTTGTTTTGTTTTGTTTATGTTTTTGATGGGCCTTGTTTTACTTAATTATTTACGTTGGGTGTCATGTATTTTCCCGTTAGGAAATGAATCTCCACATTTTGATGTCAAAACTCATTATTTCCAGGTGGCCATATCCAGAATTTGACCTTGCAGATTAACTAAAGTTTGAGAAACAGTTTTCTGTTTGCTTTTGGGAGTTTCAGTTCACCTTCCCAGCACCTAGGATTTATATGTCTAATGAAGTGTTTCAAACTACCTGCTATTTGGAAATGAACAGAAATAGTTTAGGTTTTAAATATTGGGGTGGCACTGAAGCAGAATCCCTTGTTTTCGGTGTGCAAAGCTGCTCCTAAATGCTGATGTATGTGTTTTCTAACATCTCAACTCAAGGATTACTCTCATTTGTCACTACAAGGTGGAATAGGTGAGTTTTGTCTGGAGTGAAACAGGAGCTTCTCCTTTAGTGAGCTTGTACTGCATGTTTTCACATCAGGTCTAGACCCTATTTCCTAGAAGGTCCCTTCTGAAGTACTTTTATACACTGGATTCAAGTTCCCTGAGATCCAAGAGGAGGGAATCACCCATCACACACGGAATCCCAGACTGGTTTGGGTGGGAAGGGACCCTTCAATGTCATCTGGTCCACCCCCCTGCAGGGAGCAGGGCCATCTGCAGCCAGAGCAGGGAGTTGGACCTCTTCTCTTCTTCTGGAGAACATAGAATGCCCAGGTTGGAAGGGACCTCCAAAGGTCGTGTGGGTTTGCAGTTGGCAGTAAGGGACCATTTGAATCCAGTACTGGTACTGGTAGGGAGTGGATGCCCATGACAATTGGGGTTTTTTTCCAGCACAGAAAATTGTTCTTGCTCAGAGAGCTTGTGATGGAGTTGCTCAGGCTGGTGTCACTGAAAAATGGTTATAAGTGAATGTAGTTTTCAGGCTAAAGGGAGCATTTCTGCAGAGGTCTGATGAGGATTCTCATTGTCACCAGCTGGGATGAGGGACATCCCTGTAGGTGCTCAGCCATGGTCTTGGCTTCTCCAGAGGAAACTCAAGGTGTGCTCTTAATGTCCTGGCTGAAACAGCCCAGGCATTGCTTTCACCATTCCCGAGAGCTCTGAGCCCCACTGTTGCAGTTGCCTCCCCAAGGCAGGTTCCTCTGGTTTCTGCTGTTTCCTCTGCAGTGGTCCCTCTGTACCTCAGTGGCACGTGACAACCGAGGCACAAGGGCTTGGGCTTCGTAGAGGAATTTTAAGACAAGTACTCCTTAGGGGACATAAAGAAATGCAGAGTTAAGGAGAATGTAAAACCTTCCCTTTGCTATTTCTTGCTTAATTTTTTTTTAGGATACTTGCACCTTTGTGGCCAGTTGGTTGGAGTTTCCATGGCAGGAGATCTCACCTCCCTGCCTCACAATGCTTTCAAGCAGGTGATACAAGATGGGCAAAGAAACAAATATCAGGAAAGAACAAATATCAGCCTGGTGAAACATCACCCAGGCTTTGTGCTGCAGAGCTGCTCGTGCTTGCAGAATTAATATTATGGCATGTGTTATTTTCTTTTAAGCTCTGCTTGGTCACACGTCTCTACTCGTGGTCAGCTGAACTGATGCACCTCACTACCTTTAAAAACCCCAATTCAGCCAGTGAGCATTCAGCTCACAGCACTCCAGCCTCCCGTCATCACCCGTTGCACGGTGTTACTGTCAGTCTTGGGAAAATGAGGTTTGGCTCCTTTACTGTCTGCCAGAAAGCTGCCTCAGCACCAGCTGCCGTCAGGAGGCATTCCAGTGTATCCCCCCTGCACAGCAGTGCCACAGAGATGTTTGCATTACATAAGTAACTGCCTTCGTTAGTCCCTTTGCAGGGATGAGTCTGCCCAACATGAGCCAGCAGTGTGGGAGTGCAGCCCAGAAAGTCCCAACCATATCTTGGGCTGCCCACCCAGCAGCATGGGCAGCTGGAGAGGGGGGGATCCTGCCCCTCTGCTCCCAGGGCTCTGCTCTGGGAGACCCCCCTGCAGTGCTGGGGCAGCTCTGGAGTCCTCAGCACAGCAGAGCCAGGGAGCTGGGGGAGCAGGGCCAGAGGAGCCCCAGCAATGCTGGGAGGGCTGGAACCCCTCTGCTGGGAGCCAGGCTGGGAGAGCTGGGGGGGTTCAGCCTGCAGAGGAGAAGGCTTCAGCTGGGGAGACCTTCTGGGGGCCTTTTAGTATCTGAAGGCAGTCTTCAAGAAAGCTGGGGAGGGATTTTTACAAGGGCTTGTAGTGACAGGATGAGGG
>VWZY01008576.1:25158-40815 GCA_013399075.1 Chloroceryle aenea | reverse complement strand
CATATGCAGCCTGGATGGGGCTCTGAGCACCCTGCTCTAGTGGGAGGTGTCCCTGCCATGGCAGGGGGGTTGGAATGAGACGATCTTTCCAGTCCCTCCCAGCCCACCCCATTCTATGGATTTACCCATCACAGTTTCTGCTGGTAGTTCCAACGGCAGGGCTTGTCTTTACCTTTAAACAAATGCCATGCATTTACCCCATCCCTCCCAGTTGAGAGCAGTAGCTTCTAATTGAGCTGTGATTAGCTTCCTAAACTCCCAGCATGGGAAGGCAGCAGCACTCTGTGCCTTTTGCTAATTAGGCAATTGATCGGTCGCTCGGGCATCCCCGGTGGGAAATATGATAACCTTTAACATGACACTGGATCGATAGTGCAGGGGCTTGACTTCTTTGGTTTAAAGCAATCAGACCCGAGCAGTCCTTCACCAAAAGAAAAGAAAACAAAACAAAACCCCAACAAAACAGGTTGGAGACAATCTGGGAGTTTTATACAGGCGACGCTGCTTGTTGGTGCTCGAGTGTCCGTTCAGATTGGGGATGCTGAAAATCAAAGTGCAGCAGAAATGACAACTTCTGCCTGTAGTCTTAGTTTTTATTACCTTCGGGGTGTCTCCACCTCAGCATTTTTATCCCCTGTTTTGCCTTTGGGAGATGTTGACGGGTGTGTATGTCTCTAGACACACCAGGACTGGATACCAACGGTGTAGTTACCCCGGGTAGCTGCCAGTCACCCCTCTACTCACCCCTCCTGTATGTATCTCAACTTAGGCAGTTGTATTAGCTGTGGGGTTTCACCAAAACCGACCTCACTCGTCTGCAGTGCCACAAGCTGTGGCATCTCGAGTTGGACTGAGCTGTTTGCTGTGCCTTTGTGCTCAGAGCAGGGCAAAGAGGCAAAGGGGACTGGCTGGCCATTGAGGAGCCAAGCAGCCCATGCCTCCACTGGCAGCCTTGGCTCACATCCTTCCTGCACCAGCCCAGTAATGTCCTCTTATGCCACTGGTACACACTCCCATGCCTTTTGACTCATTTTTCAGCCAACAAATAAAAATCTTCATATAAAAGGTGATTAAGCACAGGGTTGGGATGCTTTGTTTGTTAGTGTGATGTTTCTGAAGGTAAAAGACATCCCTAAATCAGCAACTCAGTGACTTACCAAATGGTCATTGCCATAGATGTCTCTACAGGGAATTTACCTCAAGTCTTTTGCCCGAGGGCAGAAAGTTGTTGGGGTTTTTAAAGGTAAAATTAATTTACTTTTTAAAAAAAAAACTTTCTAAATCCTCTTAAAAAAAAAAACAACAAAACCCAAAACCAAGCCATGCTCATTCTAGCTCCTTGAAGCAGCTGGCACAGTGGGTTTGAGTGGTGTGGGGGCAGGGCTGGTTCTTCCTATTAAATCTGTGCTCCTCACCATGGCTTGAGGTCTCTTCAATATTTCACAGGGTGCAATCCCTCCAAGACCTGCCCTCTTGAAAGAGCAGCCAGCATCTGAGGGCGAGGAGCACAGCAATACAAACTCGACTGACCTCTTCCCAGCAAATCTGAACTTTCCAGTTCAGGTGGAAGTATGTTTCCACTGAGACTGGGGATGTCTTGTCCTTCTTTCTCTAAACCAGCCCTGAATTATGCAGCAGGATGTTTGGGAAACTCGCTGCCTGACACGGGTGAGAATGACAGGGACCAATTACCCTTAAACCAGCCGCTGTAGAAACCTCCCTGTATTCAGCTTTCCTGGAGACCAAAGCCATTCCTATTTTACAGCAGGCCCAAGACTTTCATGTCCATTACAGAGAAATGGTTGCAGTTCTGTTCTTGGGTATCCACAGCAGAGCTGTCACATTCCCAGCTGTATGAGCAGATGGGAAGGTGCTGACTCCAGCCAGCCCAGGGGTTGTGTCCTGCTCATCCCTTCTGCTCTGACGAGTCACTGTCATTTTTATTCCTCTCTGTGTATATATCTGATCATTTTTACTCGGTTTGAGCCTAAGGGTCACTCATGGTAAGAGAGTTTGGGTCAGTAGGTATTGCTTTGGGAAGAACTCCTGGATGGAGAGCTGTAGCTCAAAGCAGAATATAAACCAACCTCCTCTCTGCAGTCTTTGGGGGTAGGATGAGCTTCCCTCTCTGAAACAGGCACGTTCAGAACTCCTTGCACGTTGTGAGTTTTTAAATCTTATTAGTGGCAAGCAATTAAGTCGTTACACTTGAAATGGGCTGAGCAGTTGGCCAAACAAATGAAATGTGAGGTTTGTATGTGGGAGGTGATCTCTGGTGAGCTGCCTGCCAGGGGAGCCTGGGGTGAGCTGGAGTGATGCTGAATTTACTGACCTGTTTGAAGCCAGAGCAATTGGTGAATGTAGGACCTCCTGAAGTGGCTTTGCTCTCTTCCATCTGCTGGTACTGGGAGTCATCTACTTCTGGTAAAACACCCTGTTGATAGAGAGGAAACAACCTATATTTCTTTCCTGAGAGAGAGGTGAGGCCTTGGAACAGGCTGCCCAGGGAAGTGGTGGAGTCACCATCCCTCCAAACCCTGCAGATGTGTCACTGCAGGACGTGGTTTAGTAGATGGTTGGACTTGATCTTGAAGGCCCTTTCCAACCTTTATGGTTCTATAATCACAGAGCACCATCAGCAATATACACTGTGTAGGATCTGCAGAGCCATCCATGAAAGAATACCTAACAAAATGGGTTCTTCTCTCACAACCCAGTTTCTAAATCTTTCTTTACCGTTGTGCCCCCCAAAAGCCATTGCAGTGGCCGCTCGCTGCTTCGGAGGCAGGTCTATAATAAGATACAAGAACTCCCTGTCACTGGAGACAGCTCTGATGATGAAAGGGTAGGACACTTTGAAGTAAAATAAACAGTGGAAATATGATTACTAGGAAGCTTAATGAGCTCCCATAGGAGAGGAAAAATGACGGTGACATATTTTTAACTCTTGAAGTCTTATGGGTCGTATGAAGGAAAGGGTTCATTTGAGGCTAAGATGAGGATAATGGGTCAAAGTGGACCATTAGAGATGCTGTTAGCCAGGTTAGTGATGGGACATCACCAGTGGTTCTCTCTGCACAGGTTCCTTGGTCCATGTGATGCATAATCTGGTTTATACATAACTGCTGAACCTCATGGAGTTGATGTTTTCAAAATTGCTTATTATTTGTTGTAGTTAAGAGTAACTTTTCCAGATCTGTTGCCTTCCAGATATTACCAGTTTTATCTGCACTCAGGGCTCTTCCAGGAGCACTGCAGTTTGAAATAGTTTCATACATATCTTCTCCAAAGACTGAGATGAGACTCAAAGCTAAAATAAATGTGCAGAAACAACATCGGCGTTTTGAAACCCAGCGTAATTTAGAACATATTGCATGATTGAATTGCAACCTAATATCTCATCAGTTCTCCCACTTGTCAGAAAAGGTCATACAATGCTGTAAACAATCAATGTCTAAAACGACAAAGTTCCAACAGTTTTTCATGAGCTGTGAAGGTTAAATGAGGCACTTGCCAAGATCTATTGAGAGTCATCCAGGCTTTACGTATTTTATAGTATGCTTAGTGGCATACTCATTACCATTACCATTAATGGCTTATGATTAATCAAAAGGATTTGGTTTAGATCCCACATCATGGAAATCATATAATTTATCTCATCTTCTGGGGATTATCCTGAAGAAACTGCTGTGTGAACGATCTTAATGGTCGCTGGAGTTGGTATGGCCTGTTACCTGCAGCTCTGCCAAACTGGAGAATCTGAGGAGGAAAAAGAAGCCATTTGCATATCTTAGCACAGCACTTGCATTTGCATGAAGCTGTGGTTGAGTAAATCTTGGCGTGTCTGTTGTAAACCACCACTGTTAGAGACCTACAGCCGCTCGTACAGAAAATGCTACAGACTGAGACTTGGCAATCAGAGCAGGGAGCAGGTTTTGCCAGGTACTGGTGTGGTGGTGGTGTGCTCGTATAAACACAAAGATACCTACACAATGCATTCTTAGGCTGCCCCTGGCATCCTGGGGTCAGTTCTGGGCCCCTCACTCCCAGCAGGACCAGGAGGGGCTGGAGCGTGGCCAGAGAAGGGAACGGAGCTGGGGAAGGGGCTGGAGCANTGGAGCTGTGGTGCTGAGGGCCAGGGGTCAGTGGTGCCCTGGCAGTGCTGGGGGGTGGTTGGATTGATGATCTTGATGGTCTCTTCCAACCCAAATGATTCTATGATTTGCTTCTCAATGGCAAAACCTGAACCCAGTATTCAAGGTGCAGCCTCACCAGTGCCAAGCACAGCGGGACCCTCACTTCCCTGGTGAGTGATTCCCTGGAGGATTTAACAGCCACTCTGGAGGCACCAGAAGCTGTTCCACAGCTCTCTACCTGCCTTTGAAAATAAGGCTTAACATATTGTCATCTTCGACAGAGCAGAGATGAGAAAGGATTAGTAAATAAAGCAGGGCATCAGTTTTGCCACGGGGTCGGTTTATTGTCTAATCCTTTCTGTCTCGTTTTCACTCTCCACAGATAGGGAAGCTCATATCCATTTACGGATCTCCTGGGGTCTTTGGGAGGATTAATCACTGAGTGTTCATCACTTTTTAGTGACAAATATTCCGAGTGGTTTGCGGGCAGAGCACAAAGCAATGAGCATCATGGCAGAACTGCAGGGTCTGGTATGTTCACTTGGCTAAGGGTTCAAGAAATGGGATTGGATGCACTTTATTTTATTGCTTAGGATGTGAAGGGTGACCAAGCAGCAGCACAAAAGTTTTATATAACCAAGCCACTCCTGTAGGCTGGGTCTACTGAAGCAAAGTGCCTGTCTTAGTTTCTGGTTTCCAGTTCTGGAAGCTCCGTTGGACTCCATGGGTAGCACAGGTCTCTGTCCAGACTGTGTTTCTCTTCCATGTGGAAATATGAAATGCCCAGCTACCCCATGATATAATAATAAAAAAATAATTAAAGCTAATTGAGGAAATGCAAATCATTCTGGGCTCTGAGCACCCTGCTCTGGCTGCAGATGGCCCTGCTTAGTGCAGGGGGGTTGGACTGGGTGACCTTGAAAGGTCCCTTCTCACCCAAACCAGCCTGGGATTCTATGATTCCAAGCTGGTCCAAGCTCTCCCCACCCTCTGCACCATTAAATGCATTCCAAATGCTCTGTGAGGCTTAGAGGTTTCAGAAAGCCCAGGGACACTCATGAGCCTGAGCTCTTGAGGAGCATCAGCTCAGTTCTGTTCTCTGCTTGTCATTGCACAAGGATGGGCTTTATTCTTAAACACCCATATTCTGAAGAGAATTACCTACTTAAAGCAGCTAATTTTAATATCAAAGGCTTGCAATAATATCATATGTTGGAAGATTATAACCTTGGGAGGCCTTTGTAGTGCTATGTGGAGAAGTCAGTATTAAAGGAGTTTTTATATATATTTTTTTTAGGAAAAAGACACTTCCTCTAATTTTACAAATCACAGAGAGGGTGCAAAGGGGACACTAATCCATTCTGGACCTGGAGCATCAGTGTTTATGGGATAGCCACGTTGGGTGGTTCATCTCTAAGGCACTGCACGTGCAGAGGATGCTCTGCCAACGACCGAGCGGCACTGTGCTCCGGGCTGCCCTCTTTCCTTACTTGTTAACAGGGTCTCTGCCTGAGCACCCTGCACCCCCCAGGCTGCATGGTCCACCCAGTGCTTTTTTTCCAGAAACCAGTGAAGTCACTCCCATGGTGGGGCTGGAGTTTCATCCTCAGGGGGGGAATTCCCTGGGCAGGGCTTTGGGTGTTGCACGGCACCCAACCAAACGATGGGGTTTTCTTACCACTGGAAAGACAACACCATGTTTTGATTATAACTGAGCTGAAAGGTGGGATGTTGGGGTTGTTTTGGTGTTTTTTTTTTCATGAGGGAAGTTGTTTAGCAGGCAGAGAGAGGAGGAGTGGGATGGCAGACAGTTTGTGTATCACATCAGTGCTGTGCAGCTGTGAGACAGTGGTCTTGGAACCACAGACTTGTCAGGGGTGGAAGTGACCTTAAAGCTCACCCAGTTCTGACCCCCCTGCCATGGGCAGGGACACCTCCCACTAGAGCAGGGTGCTCAGAGCCCCATCCAGCCTGGGCTTAAAAACTTCCAGGGATGGGGCTTCCACCACCTCTCTGGGCAACCTGTTCCAGGGTCTCACCACCCTCATGGTGAAGAACTTCTTCCTAATGTCCAATCTGAATCGACCCACCTCTAGTTCTGATCCATCCCCTCTAATCCTACCACTCCCCGACATCCTAAAAGGTCCCTCCCCAGCTTTCCTGTAGCCCCCTTATGATACTGACGGCCACGGTGAGGTCTCCCGGGAGCCTCCTCCTCTCCAGTCTTAAATGAGTTCTGCAAGTGGCTCAATTTGCTGATCCTATTTTTCAGTGTGGCAGAAATATTGATTAATAACACTGGGATTCATAAATAGCCACTGAAGCTCTCGAAAGCTTGATTTAAACTCATGAATTAAGGAACCTTAACTTCAGAGCTACAGGCTCCACGTGGGCAGCACGCCGGGCAGCGATGGGAACAGCCCCTGAACTGCTGCTGGAGTCACCCAGCATCTCACCCCTTCAACCCGTGAGTGGCTGAGGTTCCTCATTACCCCGATCAGTCAGTGTGACAAAAAGCAGGGATTTTTTCTTTGCCAGCTGGCCTAAGGCTGCAGTTTGATGTCCTCGCTGGCGAAGGAGCCAGAGCACTTTCAGATGCCTGTTGGAAATGAAGTCAGTGGAAACTTTTCCCATGTGCAGATGCTCTGATTCGCTCCGAGCTCAAAGTAATGTGAATTTTGATACTTGGTGTGGTTCATTTGAGGTTTTCTCGTTGTTTGTTTGTTTTCTTTCTCCACAAGTTTGCTTTGGCAAAAGAGGTGGCTGAGGAGGCACTGGGAGAAGTGAATGACTTTGTTGGCCAACTCACCTATTGTAATGTTACTCTGCTGCCAAGGATGGCAGCATAAATCTGAGAAAACAAAGTCATTTTGGAGATGTAGATTACCTGCATCCTAACCCCTGGGTGTGCCTCCCCCAGCCCAACAGCTTTCCTGTACCTGTGTAGCCTCTGAGGGTGTTTGCAGATAAACATTCGCTGAAGTCCTTGCAGGATGGAGCATCCAAGGAGAAGCCAAACAGGAATATTGCCACTGTCTTTCCATTTAAAAAATAATAGGTATAAAATTCTCTCAGCTGAGTCAGAAATGCCCTCCTGGAGCAGGTCCTGGCTCTGCATGGTCTAATTTGTCCTCCTCAGGAGCAGGAGACACTTCTGCAGGACTGTGAGGGGAAATCAGAGTGAGTGTGCTTGGAAAAAAAATGCAGACCCTTCCCTTTTGGAAATACCTCCCACAACAGCTGGGAGTATGGTTTCTAAGACTAGATGCCTCACCTCCTCTTCAGATAGAGGAAGAAAATCCCCTGCCTCGAATCCCAGGTTGGTTGTGTGTCACCTCGAGCAGCAAAAGCCTGAAAAGACAACAATAGAATTATTCCCAGCAGGAGCTCCACTATTGAAACGGGAGCTCCAAGGAGACCCTTAGAGATTTTCTTTTATTTTACTTTATGAGGCAGAAAAACAGGCAAGGAGATGAAGAATATAAACTTAGCAGTCTCTAAAGTACATGATAATGATTGACTCTCCCAGTTTTAACTCTGGGCAGCTGGGTAGGGTTGGGTATAGAGTGGAAACTCAAAGAGGGGAACAACCTGCGAGTCCCGGGGAGCCTGTGGACATGTCTTTCAGGTTTGAACGTGTCTTTCAGGTTCATGGCATCCCTTGGAGGACATGGGGTGTGTCCCACCGTGATGGGGGTCCCCTGATCCCTGGCGAGGCAGGGGAAGGGCTGGACCAAAGGGCAGCAGTGCCATCAGCTCCCATCTTGAAGTGTGAGATGCACTTTGCTGTTGTTCTTTACAGCACAGGACTGAGTGTCTCCTGTTCCATCCACCACGTTACAACAGCAAGTAGATGGAAGTGCTGTTGTGTACCAGCAGTGCAAAGTTAGGTGTAATGAGTTTCTTTAGGAAGAACCTGTGCTCCTTGTCTATAGTTTCAACGTCCTCGTTTCTCCTGTTGTAACCTGCAACTCAGGGCAACTTCTGTGTCATTGCACCCTAAAGAGCCTTTGTTAGGTTATTTATCTTAGGAGATGGCGACTTTGTGACTTGGTATTTCTTTGATAGAGTCTTGCTTGTTCAGAACTATTTGTGTGTCCAAGGAAGGGCAGAGAAACTGGTGAACTCTAGAGCACAAGTGTGGTGAGGAGCAGCTGAGGGCCCTGGGCTTGTGGAGCCTGGAGAGCNTGGTTGGAGTCGATGAGCTGAAAGGGCTCCTCCAACCCAAACGACTCTATGATTCTACACCTCCAGTTCAGCTGCACCCATAGATGCCAACGTGCACACAGAGAGCTCTGCCCCAGTTCCTCGTGCAAGGGATTTGTTAGCAGGCTGGGTGAGTCACCTTC
Organism: Chloroceryle aenea; assembly: GCA_013399075.1. Taxonomy (NCBI): domain Eukaryota; kingdom Metazoa; phylum Chordata; class Aves; order Coraciiformes; family Cerylidae; genus Chloroceryle; species Chloroceryle aenea. The sequence goes on along the minus strand of VWZY01008576.1, from coordinate 32,330 downwards.
AAACCAAGACCTTTTTCAGGAGCTTTGGAGAGAAATATTCCCCCAAAACATGGCCCCAGAGGCCACAGAAGCCTTTCTGAGCTCTCAGATCAGGACAAGAAGATCCAAACCTTCCTAATTCAGCTCTAGATTAAGTAAATTGTTTTCTGTAAAAGAATGACCATGCTGAGGTGATATTTTCTCACTCTTTATGTTGGTAGAGAAGCATCGAGTTTGTGAGGACCTTCTGAGGGGGCAGAGGATGGACAGAGAGGACCCGTAGAGCAGGGTGGGAGGGAAATGCTTAACCCAGCTCTTTAACCTGGACTTTTACCCCCTCTCCAGTATCTCTTACAATGGTTTCTACAGCCGTGCCAGAGCTGCATGAATGCTTCTAGCATCTAGAAGAAGTATTTCTCATGTGCTTGTCACAAAGCACTTGGCAGTTTTTAACTGTTTTAAAAAAATATGTATTGTGTTTATCCAGTGCCATGGATTTTCTGCAGATTTTGCATGAATATTTATAACCCCCTGTGTATCTTTGATATGAAGGTAATTTCTCTTGTGATTCTCATTCAGGAAATTGCAGCCTTCTCAAGAGATGTTAGGGAAACCCTTGCTCCCTTCTTCCCCCTGACCTTGGGTGGAGGAATCATTTCTTTGGTCTCTCCTGAGGGTGACAAATTGTGGGCACCTCCCAATCATCATCAGCCCCAAACAATGTGTGGGGCCTCATGAATTTTGAGCAGATCTCCACTTACTATCAGCATCTAAATATTGCTGCCTAGTGTAACCAAAGGGCCAGCCTTTTGCTCCCTGGGGGTCTGCTGCCAGGGTCTCACCACCCATGATCTTGCAGAGAACTCGGTGAGGTGCTGCTGGACTTCATAGAGTGGTACCCAGCTCAGATTTGCGTCCCTGCAATTAGTCCCTCAGCCTCACAGGCACATACTTAAAGTGTGGAGCCACCTATTTACTTCACCCGATAATTGTTTTAGGAATTATTCATACTGTGGGCTTGCTGAGATTCGTAGAAGTTTCCTTGGGAAAGTGCAGATCTTCAGGGACTTTGCCTAGTTTATATTCACAGAGCTCATTTTCCAGAAATATTCAATTTTCTAACTATGCTTTTAAAAAACCCAGGAGTGGTCTTTCCTCGTCGGAGCTAGAAACACATTTCTCATGGACAAAACAAGTTTTCTTCTGTATTTTTGGCAACTGCTCTGTAAAACAGAACGGCAGTGACATCCCAGAGCTAGCAGGGCTTGTCTGCTCAGCTCTTTGAACTTGGGGCTGCTGCACCCATGGTGAGTTCCTCCCTTGAGCCTCCACAAGCCTGACCACAGTGGCCTTCAGGGTCAGTGCTTCTCATGGGAAGCTGAAGTGCAGTTGACAGAGTACGCTCTCTGTGCTGTGTCTTGGTTAACTGCGGGGAAGGACGGGCTTTGGGGGAGCAGTGGCTGTTGCACAAGCTGAACACCTCACCTCAACATCTGTCCAGAGCTGCTCCATGGGCTTCTTGGTCCATGGTGGTGTTTCTCATGTGGATTGGCATTTGTCTTGGGGATTTAAGCTTCATTACAGGTCTTGGAGATTCTTAGGAGCAAAGTAGAGCGGATGCTGCCAGGACTGAGCATTGATGAGATGTTGAATGTAGCCCAGGTAAGTCGGGTTCTGTTTGCTGGTGGTCATGTGTGGTGGGCATGCTCAGGTTAGTGCTCATCCCACCACGGGCTGCTCAAGGACCCAAAGGTGAATGAATTTCCACTGGCACAAGCAGTACTTGGACGAGTACTTTGTCCCTGCACACTTGCTGTGTGCAGACAGCTTTATAAAGACATGGTGAGTTCTCAGATTGTCTCTGGCAATGGACATTCAGCTCTCCTTGCCCAGCACTGGGACCTCCTGTGGATAAAGTTCCTCATGGTGTGCACCAGATGGGCTGATGCCTGTATCAGTGCTCATGCCCTAAGACTTAATTACTTCTTAGTTTCCTAATTTGGCTTCTACTTTCATCAGGAAAATGTAGTCAGTGAGCTGGGTATGGAAATAAGAAGATTCATTGTGAAATGTCAAAAACCCATCACGTTTCTTCGCAAAGAACGGTCCAGGATTGTGACCGAGCCTGCCGGCGAGTCAGCCCCGAGCTGAGGCAGGGAGCACCTGATGGGCAATTTGTGTAAGTGGGGCTTCTGTCAAAACTGCAGAGCAAAGAGAAAAACCTATTTTTAAGCCTTCAGTTGCTGCATCTTAAGCTGATGCATCCTGTCAGATCAGATCTCTCACGTCAAGCTCCAGTCTGGCTTCAGATGTCACAACCCTGACGCATCAGCCACAAATCTGCCAAGCTTGGTCCTCACGTCAGACCTGTTCAGAGAAGATGCTTATGGGAAGAGCTTTTATTTTTGAATCCACTTCTCACAGAATGATTTAGACCAGGTACTTCTTCTAAAAGCTTTCCTAGATGAAAACAGGCGTGGTGCATCTATACCTGCATCACACGAGGCTGTTTCAGGTACTAGACTAACATTTGATACCCCTTACATCTTCTTTGTCTCCAGCTGTCACCTTCTCCTGCCCCAGCTACCAGGTGCCTGGTGGCTGCCATGTCCCCTCCGTGAGACCTTGTTTATGCTTGTAAGACACTTTGGCTTGGAAAGATCTGCACTGTGAATATCAGGTGTTCATAGAACCATAAGATGCTTGAGGCTGGAAGGGACCTTAGAGATCATCTCATCCAACCTCCCCAGCGTGGGCAGGGAAGCCTCTCAGCTAGACAAGGTTCCTCAAGGCTTCATCCAACCTGGCCTTGAACACCTCCAGGGAGGGGCTGTCCACAGCCCCTCTGGGCAATCCATTCCAGAGCCTCTGGAATAGATTTTCCCTTTGGAATAGGTTTTCCTCTTTGAATAAAAGCATTGGCATGTCCTTTCCAGACCACATCTTCAGTGTGAGTAAACCCACCGCTTTCCACCCAGGGAGGCTGCTTATATTGCCCCAGGGCTGTCCCAAAGCTCCTCTCGAAGCTGAATCACCTGTTACTTCTGTAAATAACGCACCGGGGCGAGTTTATGCCAGGGAAAAAAGCTGATTTGGCAGGCGAAGGGAACCTTACTGGCAAAGCACTTTGCTGCTGCTGCATCCAACTGGAGGATACGTTGGCCTTGGCTCAAGGCAGAAATGTCTCCTCCTGTCTCTACGGGAAGGGCTGTGGTGCAGCTCGGGCTCAGGGGGTGTCTGGGCTCCGCTTCGCCGCGCTACGGCGCGTCGCTCGCCGTACTTTGCTTTAGCTTTGTGTTCACAGCTCCTTAAATAGAAATTAAATAGCTTGTGTTGTACTGGAATGACAGAGCAGGTTTGTGCCACCACTTGGGTGTTGGTTCTTCCAGGTGCTGAAATGTAGAGTCTGTGCTAATTACTTAGGAACGTATTCAATACATAGCCAATAACTCATCTTTGTAGTTGAAAGGGAAGTAAACTAAAAAGCTGGTGGCTTTTAGTGGTGGAACACTTGGTGGCCATGGAGGCACACGTGGGAGAGCCAAATTCTACATTTACACTTTCTAGCAGGGATTTATCTTGCAATGAAACCCTGTAATAGTTAAAAGCCTCCTCTCCTCTTTCTCCTTTCCTTCCATTAATTGTCCTTTCACTGTGTTTGAGACTTAAATGATAGGTCCCAAAAGTGGCTTCAGGAGGAAGGTGAGGATGACTGTTGAGAGCTGCAGCCACAGAGAATGACAGAGGCTTCTCTTCTGTCTGGTGCAGCCTGGTTCATCTCATCTGGTTGGTGCGACCTGGTTGATGCAACCTGGTTCATCTCACCTGGTTCATGTGACCTGGTTCATGTCACCTGCTTCATGTGACCTGGTTCCTCACCTGGTTCCTCATTGGAAAAGGCCAATTTCATCCCTGGGAATCACAGGCATGGGAAAAATAGGATAGCAGTTGTGTAGGCCGCCTCTTCAGAGTGCTGCTGACTCTAGGTCTCTGCTGTCCCACTTCTGTCACCAAGGATCAGACGCTTCCAGAGGTGAAAATGTCTTTAAAAAACCTGTTTCTTTTCACATGTTGTGCCTGTGACTGTCCCCAGTGACAAGTCCATGATGTGTTCCCATTCCGTCGTCAGGCCGGAGATCAGAGCCTGCGCGGATAATAGGGAAATACCTCCCCTTTGCCAAGCCCTAACAGCAAATATCAAGTTGGTTTGAAGTGCCACTTTTACAGCCTCTTTCCTGCGCAGTTAATTAACCTTCCAAACCAGAGGCTGAAGCAGTTTGCTGGGCAGAAGTAGTCTTTTAGGACTGTGATTTAATTAACCCACCTAACTGGAGGTGGCTGGCAGGGGACGGTGTTTGCACAGCCACCACCTGACCAGCTCTGGAGTTTAGCAGGAGTCAATGATGGTGTTTGGCACCTGCTTAGTGTGGCACTTCTTGCTCCACTGTTGTAGGAATTAAAATCATCATGTTATGTTTTACAGTGGGTTTTGATGTATTATTGATGGTGCCTTATAAAATTAAATTGCATCCCATTCAGAGTAATGAAATTGAAAAGTTTGGGTCTATTAACGTTTGATTGCTGGAGGGGACAGTAGCTGCTGGTTTGAGCTGCACAATAGATCCCAGAGGGCAGGGAACTTGCTGAAAAGATGGGAAATTTCGCTTTCAATAAATGTATTAAATGGTGACGAGGAGTTTGTGGCAGCACTCAGATGGTGTTTTCTTGAACATTTTGGAGCCAGTGGTGCCTCCCGTGGTTCTCACTGCGTGCTGCAGAGATGCCACAATACCAGAGGACAATGTTTATTTAAGGGGCTTAATATTTCTCCATCAGTGCCGGGGGATGTTTTCTTGAGAGACAGCCCTGATCTCAGGCTGTATCTCTGCGTTCAAATATCCACGGGGTAGGGAACTTTCATCTTCCTGAAGCTTGTTAGAAGCCTTTCCTAGCCAGAGGCAGAAATCTCCATCCTTTTTACCATGAGTGCAGCTCCCTATGATAAATACCCTGCTTGCCAGGAGTGAGTGACTCTCACTGTCTCCCCTTAATGTTCCATCCAGACACAGCACTGGGGGTGCCAACTGATGCTGCTGGTTAAGGAACGTGTGCTCATGGTCACTTTATTTGCTCTCCTTGCAGGAATTAATTGCTTCCCAACCTCTCTGCTTTTCTGAAATGATGACCCACCTCCCAGATCTTCTGCTGACACCCCTGAGGAGAGCCAGGGAGAAGCTGGAGGGTGAGCTGTTGGCTCAGAGAACTACACCTGCCTGGTGGGAGGTGTTTCTTCAGCGAGGTGAGGAGCCCTTCTGGCAAAGAACCTGCTCTCAGATGGGAAAAGGAGGCTTTTTATGGAAGAGAAGTAAGACTGGATATTAGAAATAAGTACTTTAATCTGAGGGTGATAGACACTGGAATGGGCTGCCCAGAGAGGGGGGTGGAGGCCCCATCCCTGGAGCCATTCAAGGTCAGGTTGGATGGGGCTCTGAGCACCCTGCCCTAGGTAGAGTTGTCCCTGCTTGTCTAGGGAGTTGGACCAGATGACCTCTGGAAGTTCCTTCCAGCCTAGAATATTCTATGATTCTAAGACTCAAACCTAACTTCATTGCCACTGTAGCTGCTTTCTTAGCATTGCTACGACTGACAAACTTGATACACTAAAATCAAAACTCTTTGTTCTGAGCTAAATAGGATTTATTTTTTTTTAAGTTACAGTGGGAGCAATAAATTTAATTATTTTTTAAATTTGTGAATTCCCAGTTAAAATGGGAATTTGCTCCTCCAAAACTGGTGGAAAGAAACTGCAAAATGTTTGTTTCAGTAAAAGGAGAGCAGGTTCATATTACAGCAATGCTGTTACTCCTGTGAAACCCTTTCCTATTTTTTTTCCAGTCCTCCTTTTCTTTTCTCCTTTCCTCCTTTTTTTTTCTCTTTTTTTGTTCTTTCCTCCTTTATTTTATTTCCTTTTTCCTTTCCTATTTTTTTTCCATTCCTCCTTTTCTTTTCTCCTTTCCTCCTTTTTTTTCTCTTTTTTTGTTCTTTCCTCCTTTATTTTATTTCCTTTTTCCTTTCTTCCTTTTTTCCTTTCCTCCTTTTTTCTTTCCTCCTTTGTTTCATTTCCTTCTATTTTTCCTTTTCTCCTTTTTCTTCCTTTCCTCCATTGTTTTGTTTCCTTCTCTTTTTAATTTTCCTCCTTTTATTTCCCTTTCCTCCTTTTTTTCCTCTCCTCCTTTTATTGTCTTTCCTGAGAAGTGGACAGTGCATTGTGGGTCAGTCCTGCACACCTCTTTCCTCCTCTCCTACCTGTCACAAGCTGTTCTGATTTCTGAATGAGTCAGAAATGGAGCTCTGCAGCATAAATCCCAGACTGGGGATGAAAGAGCCAGTGACGTCAGATGACAAATATCTGTCATTCCTTCTGCTAGAACAAGTGCTTCTTTAAGCTGTCGGGTGTAAAGCTCCTGCTGTATAGAAGAAGCAGTTTTAAGGCCGGATTTCAGACTATTCTCTCTCAGTTTGCATTCCAAAATACTGATGATCTCCAAGCACCTAGTTCTGCTGCCCCTTGTTCCTCTTCCAGGACTGCAGTGATCTCGCTGAAGTGAAACTGAGGGGTGTGATGGAAGCAGGGATATTCACAGCTTTAACAAATAAACCCCTTTCTCAGCTAACTGCAAGCGTGCCAAGCATTGATTTACAGGGTGATTCCTATTCCTTCTGTTTCATTTTGTTTTGCTCAGTTTTTATCCCCCTTCCCATGCAAATACAGCAACAGTGAGCCAGTGAAACAGTAAAGTTTCCTCGTTCCAGTAAAGATCAAACAATTGCAATTTTTCACATTGGCCAGGTATGAAAATGTGAGTTTTGTTCACATTTTTTTTTCTTTTTTTTTTTTTTTATCCTCTCCCTTCTTTTTTTTCTTTTTTTTTCTTTTCATTCTTTCTTCTCCTTCCTTTCTTTTCATTCTTNCTTTTTTCCTTTCTTCCTTTTTTTTCCTTTCCTCCTTTTTTTATTCCTCCTTTTTTTTCTTTCTTCCTTTGCTTTATTTCCTTCTCTTTTTTCTTTCCTCCTTTTATTTCCATTTTCTCTTTTTTTCCTTTTTTTCTTTCCTCTTTTTTTTCTTTCCTCCTTTATTTCTTTCCTCTTTATTTCCTTTTCTTTTTTTCCTTTCTTCCTTTTTTTTTTTTTTT
>VWZY01008574.1:117648-162431 GCA_013399075.1 Chloroceryle aenea | reverse complement strand
ACAAGTCAAATGAAGCACATGACAGGGAAAGGCCAGCGCAGATTCACCAAGGACAAGTCGTGCTTGACAACCCTGATCACCTTCTACAAGACAGTGACCTGGTGGGTTGGTGTGGGGCAAGCGGTGGACATTGCCTACTTGGATTGCTCCAAGGCTTCCAGTGCAGTTTCCCACCGCCTCCTCCCAGGGAAGCTGCTGGGCTGCGGCCTGGGGAAGCGGTCTGTGCAGTGGGTGGCTGGCTGGCTGAGGGGGGACCCCCAGAGGGGGCTGGTAAATAGCTCCTCCTCAGACTGACCACCTCTCACACGTGGGGTCCCCCGGTGATTGATAGTGGACCCAGCGCTGTTCACTGCCCAGCCGAGTGGGGAAACAGACTCTGCTTGGTTCTTTGTGCTCCAAAGTACCTGAAGTTTAGCATAAAATGCTTTGCATTGTAAAACTGTTTCTACCTCTTCTCTTGTTGTGAAAAGCTGTTATGGCTGCTGACAGCTAAAATACCTATGTGGTTTCTCTCTTCCAGCATTGCCTTTAGTCCAGGTGGATGAGAAGGGAGAAAAAGTCAGGCCAAACCAGAATCGCTGTATTGTGATTTTACGGGAAGTACCAGAATCTACCCCCATTGAAGTAAGTGTTCAGTAAAGAATCGTTTTCCCTTGCATTTGGATGGCAGATTTCTTCCAGATTTCAAGAAGCATGTCCCCCTTCTTACCACATGGCTAGTTAATTTCTAACAACATTTCTGTGGGGTGGTTTATTGGGCGGGTTTGGACGATGTGTGTTTGACAGGGGCTGTGGCTCTGCGGAGGCCGGGTGGCCCACAGTGCTGTCTGGGGGGATACCACACTTTTCCCGGGCTCTGGTTAGCTATACGTACTCCTTGGATAAAAGCAAACAAAGATGAGGGAAGATAAGTCTTGGAAGGGAAAATGACACTGCTGCACCTTGAAGCTTGCTAGGGTGAAGTACTCAAAGCTTTGCAAACGTTTCTGTAGCGCCCAGGGTAGAGGTGTGAAGTCGATAAGGGTCTTGGCTGGCTTGTGGCATGAGGGTAAAAGTGGAGGACTCGTGTTTTGAAAGGTATTCACTGTAACCCTGCTGTAGCTGGGACTATGGCAAATGGAAAGAATAGAAAAAAATAATGAGGCCATGGATTAAACCATCTTGAATCTTTGAAAAGGAGAAGGCCCAGATTCTTCATGATGGGTGGCTATTTTGATTTCCCCTCTATTTCATTTCACAAGGAAGAATAAAGATTCTAAGTGAATTGCTCTCCCTGATTGTCTTCAGACTAAAATAAAAAGTACTGTGGCCTTAATAAGCAGGAGCATGAAACAGCATGCTAAAAGGAATCGGAGGGAAGAAGTTAAGATCTGCTATATTATATATAGTACACATATATGTATTTATATATATAGCTTTAAAGTAGCAACTGCTCAGCCTTGTAAATGCAGCGTAACCTTTCCAAGACTGCCTGGCTTTAGTAGGATGGGTAGTTTTGGTGGTTGGGTGGTTTCATTTTTTGCTGTCATCAGTTTGGATATATTAGCAGTGGGTGGTCACTCCTCAACACTTAACAAGAAAGTTCTGAGGAGCCTTTCATTTCCACAGGAGGTGGTCTCAGGGGAAGTGGTTTATACATCGTGTGTTTAAATTTGCCAGATGGAAATGTAGACTCAAGTGGCCAGATTTAATAGGATACATTTTCTGGCTTTATTTAAGCAGCAGCGTTCCTAAGTGGTGTGAGGCCACAGGAGTTGCACTGCATTCTGATGCTGCTCACCTCAACTCTTGACACAAATAAATAATATGCAAATGGATGAAAACTAAGTTTTTTATAAAAAAGATAAATCAAATGTTTTGTTGGTTTGAGTTTTTTTCTATAGATTTTGGCTGATTGTTTTTGAGAACATAAATCCCATTTCAGCTACATGAACCTGTAGCCACTTGGGTTAGTGTATCTCCAGTTCTGCTGAAAGCAGGGTTCCTCTCTCCTGGGCGCTCTGCATGGGTTCTCCTGTGGCTCTCTTGTTTTGGGAACAGGGGAGAAAGACTGTGATTTATTTATTTTGAGCTTGATGCCCAGTGGAATGTCTCTGTGGCCTAAATAGCTTACTTCTGATTTGAACCGAGCAGTCGAGCTCTGCGTGCAGTGTGGCCTTAGCTGATGGCTGTTGGAATCCCTTCTGTTAGCAGGGATGTTGGTGAGAGCCAGCACTGCTGCAGGTGCTCTGGTCAGTAAACCCAAAGTGCTTGTGTCTGTCTTACCTGGAGTTCCAGAGTTCTGCACTTTAATTGATGTTTTCTTCTGTCCATCCGTATTTTTCTCTCCCTTCTTACCAAAACCACTTTCCTTAGGAGGTTGAAGCACTTTTCAAAGGAGATAATTTGCCTAAGTTTATCAACTGTGAGTTTGCCTATAATGACAACTGGTTCATCACGTTCGAATCGGAAGCTGATGCACAGCAGGTAACGCTGGATTCTTGAAGCATTCTGGAATGTAACATTGCACAATGGTGGGAGGGGGGTGGATTGACAGATAGTAAACTGTATTGCAAATGCATAGCAGTTTAAAAAGAAAAAAGGCAAACCACGAGTCTGAACCCAGTAGTGCTTCCCCTTAGCTAATATCTGGCTATCAGTACTATTAAAAATCACCCTGTAGGATTTTTATCTTGTTTTCATATCCTGGCTTCCTGGCTGAAGCTATAATTATTATTTTTTTTAATATGAAGAACATGGGTATTTTGGAATATACATGGAAATGTTTCCATGGTAAGAATTACAGTCTTGTTTGAATGCTGCTGAAGCATTCCTGCAGTGGTAGCTCCAATCCTGAATGCAGAGTACGTGTGACTGCTTTCTGTGGGCTAATATTAGCAGACACTGCAAGAGTTATTGTTAGCTTTAGCCTGTCAAAACTTGATGTTTCCTTTGTTTAAACTTGACGAATTTTGTAATTACTTTTTAAAGGCTTACAGATACCTTAGAGAAGAAGTGAAAACTTTTCAAGGAAAACCAATTAAGGTAAACAGAGCTTTATGGCTTTTGGGGGGATCATGTGTGTATATGTCTGGTTTTTGTAGGGCACGCTGTGTTTCCCAGTATAAATTTAAGTTGTCCTAGCTGAGCACCCATTTGACCTGGAGATGGGCTTTGAAATGTAGCAGATGCTATTTTACCTCTCCTTTTCCTCTTTTCTGGCAGCAGTATATCCATCACAGCAGCAGGGAAGCACTCAGCTGTTCCTGCCTTCCTTGAAGGAGAAAGCAGTGACTGACAAGTGTCCAGTAAAAGTTTGAGAGCAGCTAGTTTGACCCATGCTGATTTGATTGGAAAGGCTGCTGCAATAAATAATCTGATCTCCTTTGCAGGCAAGGATAAAAGCGAAGGCGATAGCTATAAACACATTTTTGCCAAAGAATGGATATAGACCTCTGGATATGAACCTCTACACGCAGCAGCGTTACACAACGTCCTTTTACTTACCTCCAGTATACAGCCCCCATCAGCAGTTTCCCTTGTACAGCTTAATTGGCCCCCAGACCTGGTCAGCCACGCACAGCTACCTTGACCCTTCCTTGGTGAGTCTGGCTTATGAAGCAGTTGTGTTCTTTTAAAGCTGGTATTGCTTTCTTACAAAGTCTTGGCGTGTAGGAGGGGTATGTATGCTGAAGAGGGGGGTTGAAGGTACTGATTCTTCTTGAAAACAGTTCTTCAGAATTCTTCCCATGGGTTGCAAGATTGATTGTTTGAAAACTGTGTCTAGTCTCAGACTGCAGTGTGACTCTCTTCTTAACCTTCCACTTTTGAGGCAGTAAAGATGATTGGTTGACAATTACCAAAAGAAATCTTTTGAAAAGACTTCTTTCAGTAATGGGTGAAAGCCTCTTCAGAAGATAGATCTTCAGAATATGTGTGTGAATAACAGAAAAAGCAATTCTGATAGGTACTGGGTAAACTTGATGGAATCTGGTACATGAGGATAGAACTTAGGGTCTTCATCTTCCAGCAGGAAAATAAGTTCTAGTAACATAGAATCATTTTGGCTGGAAAAAACTTTTAAGATCATCACATAGAACCATGAGCCCAGCACTGCCAGGTCACCTCTAAACCTTGGCTGCTTTTGGTCTGCCTTTGTTATCCTACAAAGACTAGTATGAATATGGGTTTCTGTAATGACTGGGAGACCAAGGTTGTGCTATGTGGAACTTCATTCTCCTGTCTGTAAATGACTCTTCTTGAAGCTGAAAGAAACTAGATTAGCAGTGCTCAAAATTAGAAGCTTTTTAGTTTTTTTTTGGCAGAGGATTAAAGTGTCCTTGAACAAACTTGAGCAAACTTGCTGTTTGGTACACAGGAATCTAATTAAAGTTGGTGTGCTAAACACTTAACTCCCAGGGAAAGCAGCCAGAGCCCTTGCAGGGGAAGGCTTTTCGAGGGGAGTGAGGTAGCATGGTGACCAGGGTATTCCAGGAGAAAGCCACCGTGTTAAGCAGCAGTGGATGTGATTCTTGCTCTCGATAACCTGACTGGTGCACAGTCTTCCTGGGGGAGAGCGAAGGAGTCGGATGGTTCTGGTGTAGAAGATGCAGATGAATTGGCCACGTGTTCAAGGCTGGCATAGCATGTATCTGCCTTATGTCATCCTGGAGCTGCTTCTGTTGCAGAAACCTTACTAGTCTTGGCCTTCTGGGGGAGGACGTAAGTTTGCCAGCATTAAAGATGTCATACCTTTCTCAATAAAACCAGAAAATTAACTGGCATAGCTTTTCCTCCCACTGTTCTGCAGCACATTAGCACTTGTTAGCTGCATTTTGTGTCTGTTAATGTAATGTGATGTTTCTTGAACCTTTATTTGTATATTTGAATAGAAGTTACCATGAGGGAGCATGAAGAACAGTGACATGGGAAAAACTTTCATGAGGCAGGGTTGCAGTCTGCAACTTAGAAACGTGTGTGCAAATATAGCAGAAGCTTCTCTCCTGCTTCAGCATAAACCCTAATGGTGTTTTGTCTCACCTCTGATTTGAGATGAAATACACCCAGTAGTGTCTGTGTACAGCTGTAGTTCTGAAACTAAAATAGGGCAACACGTGTCTTCAGAATTCCCAAACTACCTACTGCTCCATTGAGCACTTAATTGTAGTTGAGGAAAGATCAAAAGGTTACTTCTGTGGAGAAAGCAGATCCATGCTTTTGGTATTACTGGAAAAGGGAAGTTACCTTTTTTTTTCCCCTCCAAAAATGTCACCCACTCTTAGAAAGAAAGAAGGGGTGAATACTGCTAGCATCCCTTTAAGCAATGAGTTGCACATGTTTTACTCTAGTGTATTCAGTGTCTTTTTATTGTTCAGGTTCAGTAGTAGCTTTGATTGAATTTTACAGCATTCAAGTTGTAACTGTTAAAGCAGAAAACACTTCAAAGCAGTGTTTTGATGAAACTTTGTTCCTGAAATAGCTTTATTAAACTCCTAATGGCCTGTTTCCAGAGTGTGAGGTATCGCTTGCCATCGTTTGTGCTGGGCTAGACTAGCAGCAGTTTGACATGACATCGTTGTTGTTAACATTTATTCTTCACTGATTAGTGATTTGCTTTAATTTTTGCAAGAAGGGTTAGACGAGCTCAAAGGTGCCTTCATAGGAAATGTCAATCCCTGCTGTTCCTCACCACTAACTAACTGTAGGAAGAGTGCTCCACAGAAGTCTTACTCTTCTGCATTTCAGTTATTTTCAGGGGGACAAAGCAAGCAAGCATTTGTTGTTGCTAACAATGACATTTCTTCATGAAACTCATTCACACATTAAAAAAAAAGGCAAAAAGACAGTGAAGTTGGAGAAGTTACTATAAAGGTGCTTCAATTTTTGAGCTATCTTATCAGTACAAGACTGATACGCAGCTTTTGCTAATGTTGCTGCTTGGGACAACAAGGTAGTGATTCACATCCACAGTAAAGTGGTAGGAGGTGAAGAGAGTTGGGTCCCCTTAACATCTGCTTGTTCTCTAGGCTTTCTTTAGGAGGGGGTCACAAGGAAGATAAGTAGCATGAGGAACTAAAAAGGTCTATTTATTTATTAGTGAAGGATCCAGATACAAATTACAAGAACAATCAGAGGCTGTGTCAGAGACTACTTGACAAAGGAGTATCTCTGCGTGCTGAAGCTATGCACAGGGTGCTGTGAAATAGGAGTGTTACTGAACTTGCAGTCAAGAGTCTTGGCGTGATGGTTTTCAATCCTCTTAAACTATGAGAAGTCAAAAATGGGTACTGGCTGTCTCTCAAACACCCAGCAGTTTTGGGGTTGCTTATAAGGCACTGGACAAAGGTTCTGTTGCTGTTTGAGCCAACCTTTCAGGTGCACAGAATGCCATCAGTACAGGGTTAAGAAAAAACAGTACTGTTTGTTTATATTCATGAGCATCCAATACATTCTTCAGGTAACACCGTTTCCAAATACTGGATTTATCAATGGGTTCACCTCTCCGACCTTCAAGCCTGCTGCTTCTCCGCTGACCACGCTCAGGCAGTATCCTCCCCGCAACAGGCAAGTTCAGGTGTTCTGTCTGGCACGGGGGGTTCATCTGCTTGTTTTAGTAACACCGCTAACGTGAAGGTGCTCGTGAAACTGAACCTGGCGCTGGGTTAAGCGAGGCCGGGGGCAGGTGGTGCTGCTGTGGTTAGTGGATGTAGTGTTTCTGAGTGTGTGTGGACTGTCTGAAAGCTGAGAACTTGTCTGCTCCGTGATTTAGGGTATTCACATGAAATGTCCTGGCATGAGGTCAGCAGGAGCAGTCCTCCAGTATTTTCAGTTTCCAGTGGGCTTTAGTAAAGCCACCGCTGAAATAGAGTGAAGAGGTTAATTTTGATAATTGGCATGGCCTGCTAGAATGAATGTTTATCATTCCCATAAACAAAGTATGCAATAAAGGACTAAAGAGCTTTCTTCTTCTGAACTCTGTGTATAGACTTAGGCCTCAGAAGATCTCTCATAGTACATCTGTTGAAATGACTTTTGAATTTATAGGAATCCTAGCAAGTCTCATATACGACATACAATACCCAGTGCAGAAAGGGGACCTGGGCTTCTAGACAGTCCTACAATATTCAACTTTTCTGCTGATCGTTTAATCAATGGCGTCAGGAGTCCACAGACGCGGCAGCCGGGACAAAACAGGACACGGATGCAGAACGCAACCACGAGCTTCGCCAAGCGGGAAGTAGGGACGGGGCGGATGGAGCAGACCGGCGTCGACTCCTCTCCCGGCCTAGGCAGAGGGAGGTGAGTGTCCTCTGTGGCTGTTCTCCTTGCTGGTTCAATTGGGACTGGAGCTCCCCAGGGCTAAAACCCAACTCTAGAACAAATGCACGTCTGCTTGCATAATTTCCTGCCGAATAAAGATCACTAGTGGCAACTGGTGAAAAGCACAGTTGGAAGATGCAGTCCTCTAGCCCTCCTTCATCTGTTATAAGAAAGTTTTTGCCTATTACTGGACTGTAATGAAGCACTTCTACCCGTTCCATTGTGCACCTGACCTGTGCTGCCAGTGCCCATTGATAATTGTTTCAGCTGAAAGACCCAAATTTGCACAAATTAGATAATTACAACAACAAAGATAATGGATTGCCATGCAGGGAGGAAAAAACATTACATGCAACTAAAAACTATTGTCATGCAGTTAAAAAAACCCACACACCCCCCAAAAAAAGCCAAACCACTAATAACAAAACCAAACCCCCACCAAGTGCCTTACATTCATTTATAGTCAAGGTTCTGATAACTGCTTTCTTCCCCCCAGGAAAAACTCCTACGGCTACCGGAAGAAAAGGGAGGACAAGTTTACAGTGAGTGTTCTTGATCTTACTCCTCTCTAATGGCAGTGGGGTAGCCAGGCAGGGGTTTGGATAGGATGTGGAGTACAGGGTGGGATAAGACACTGCACGAGCTATTGTATGTGACAGCTGACCAAAGGCAGCTCACTTAGTCACGTGAGTGCATCTGGCTACCAGAGAAGATTGTCCATCAGGGAGGAGGTCAGGGAAAAGTTGAAGTTGTTCTTTTATAGTAAAAAAACCTTTCCACTTTAGTGTCACTTTGCCAGCATGCCAGTGTTCACGATTGAAAGGCTAAATGGATGAAGTTCAAACCACTTGCCACTGGATTCTTGTTCACTTGATAGGTCGATGTGTCGATGTGTAGCTAGCATGTTGGTGAAGTGGTCAGTTCTGATTCTGAAATCCAGAATCTGCTTGGTAAGGGTATGCTAACCCTACTGAAATACTACAGTTTTGGGAAACTTAATACCTAGAGAGCCTGATACTTGAAAATTCCTGACTAGACATTGTGTTGAAGAGAAAAAAATCATAACTTCTTTTTTTGTAGGACTTAATGTTTGGTTTGATAATACCAGATGCTTCTCTGCAGTTCATTTTTGCCACAGGTGGCATGTTCCTGAAGTTGAACTGGATTGTTTCCTTATTCCTGTTAAAATTGCAAAGTAGCCCCACTGCATGAGCCGTAACCCTTTGCTAACTGTCAGGAATTGTTGAGTTTGGATATTTGTGGCTGCTGCTGTTGAGCAGCCTTCAGGGGCTTGGACAAAGATGCATCAAGGTTTGGAAAGCATAAAACAAGTGGCTCCTTCCCTTTGGTTGCTTTTAGTTCTTGTCAAGCTTCTCAGAGCTCAGTGGGGTAAGATTACATGCAGGTCTCTTTTGCCCTTTCAAAGCTGCTTGAACTTCTAGGTTGATGTTTTCCTACCATTGTTTTTCTGTTTGGAGAGAACAAGGAAGTGGTACTGGTTAGGCTTATAAGTGTGTGACTGCAGCAAAAGGATTGCCTTGGACACTTACTGGGCAGAGAGACTCTTCTGACTCAGCTGACTTGAAATGTTGTTTCAACTTTGAATGTAAAACTGGTAGATGTGACTTCTTTGAAGGCCCGTGGTTCCCTTCTGTCAGCACCAGGCTGTAATTGCAGCCTGTGCAGCCACGTTTCTCTGGTCTCTTCTGGCCCATGAATGCAGGCTGTGCTCTCCAGGGGTGAAAGATGGGAATCTGGCTCGTGTAGACTGGCAGTAGCTGAGTGTGTGGTGGTACAGTGATGGGATGGTTTACACAGGACATCACTAAACCAGTTGTATTTGAATGGACTGATGACTTCTTTCAGCTTCTTTCTTTTTAAAGGAAAAACTGTCCAGAGTACGCATGCTTACGTGAGAGAGGGCTTGAACCTTTTAGATCAGGTTGTCTCTGAGGCTATAGACATAAGCCAATTACTCAGCCTGTCATAACAAGTTGGCTTGAGAAGTTTTCTGCAGCTGGCAGTTTACAATCCATTTAAATCACCCTGGTCTCACTAACTGAAGATGTTATTGTTACTTTTCAGTCCCATTTGAGAAAACTTAAGTGCTGTGATTTGAAAAACTGTTCTAAAAAAAAAAAAAGTCTCTTTCCATGACCCTTTGGCAGGTCATCCGAGTTCTATTTTTGGAGGCTTGCAGCCTTCATTGCTGTAGCACTCAGGCTGTGTTCTGAGGGGTAATGCTGGGTCAGTAGCAGTCCTAGGAGCTGCAGCTGTTCTTGCCTCTGTATTTATTATCTCCTGCTTACCTCTCAATGCACAATTCTTTTGACATAACTATAGTCTGTGAAAAGACCTCAAGGTGGCTTTGTATCTAATGTTCTTCATGGAGAAGGAGGGGGAAAAACCAGTGAGTAATGCAACACCTTTCTGTCCAGAAGCATTGTTCCCACGTTCAGAGCACCTGGGCTATATCCCCATAACTATTTTCCTTCTCAAAACAGAATAGTCTCAAAGTCTGCTCTGCATCTGGTATTTTGCAGCAGAGATCACTTTGTCACAGGCCTGAGCACAGTCATGAAAACAGTTACTTCTTTGTTTACATGATGTAGATGAAGTTAATGGGTAACTTCAGTTACAGCCTATCACAAAAGGAATTTTGTTTTCTCTTCAGTGGCAGTAGATTTTAACTTTACAAATCCTCACAAGTGGTGCCCACAAGGGATCTTTCACTGTGGCATTAACTCCTGAAGTGCTGTCTGTAGTGCAGAATACAGACATTCAGCCCACTGGTGTATTCTTTTGCCGGGGACACAGTTGTTGCTCTCAGATGCAGTTAGAAAGTCTCTCCATTTCAGAGTATTTTTGCTGTCTGCACTGTTGGGGAGCCGTATACATCCACAGCACCTGGGTGAAAATTGCCATTGTCTGTGCTACATGCAGGGGAAGCTGTCTTGCCATTTCTTAACATATCTGAACACGACACAAGATTCCTGTTGACTCCTGTCTCTTTCAGAACGTTGCCAACTGCGCATAAATGGGCTTTATATTTTCACTGTGGTGTGATGGATAAACCAGGCTGTCTTCCTTTCTGCATAAGTGTCCGTTCTGAAGGAAGCTTTTCTTACTACAGCAGTACTAAATACTGACACTAAAGCTTAGGCATATGGAAATGTTAAGGCTGCTTATGCCATCTCATGTTAAATATTGTAAGAGCAATGGTGGAAAATGAAAGCATCGATTGCTCAGTACTGTGGGGTTTTCCTGGGAGACAGGATGGGAGAGGCCTCTCAAGGGCTCCACAGGTGTAAATCAAATGCAAAGTACTGTTCAGAGTCCCATGTCTGTTCTGTCAGCCACTGCGATAACCTGGCCGTGTTGTTTCTCTTCCAGAGAGGCCAAACACAGTCTCCACCACCCCCAAAACCTCCATCTCCTAGCTTTGAATTGGGTTTATCTAGCTTTCCTCCACTACCCGGGGCTGCTGGCAACTTAAAGACCGAAGACCTCTTTGAAAACAGACTGTCCAGTGTGGTAATAGGAACATCAAAAGAACGAGTGAGTAGCCAGTGCTCATTTGTCTTGGGAAAACAAAGAATTGCTTACCTCTTGTTTACGGATTTGGTGGCTTAGACCTAGAAGAAACTTGTGGTTTGACCTGGGTGATAAGCAGTACTTTTAAAACCCGCTGTCCAATGATGTGCTAGTGCTGTCTTCTACTTACCTGTTAGAATTTGCTGGGGATTCTCCAGGAAACTGTGGGATAGGAGCAGCAGTGTAAGTAACGTTAATAGCAGAGGTGAGAAAATACACCCTTTGCTGATCATAATTGCCTCAGGCTTCTTGATACACTCAGGTGAAAAATAAGTGATAAATTCCCCTCCTATTTGGAAGTCAGACTTCTGAGTTGTATATAAAACACTTTCAAAGTGACAGAGAAACTTTTAAGCACTGAAATATAAAGAAGCTGCCTACATAGCCTCAGTACCCTAGGCATCATGGCTGGAACAAGAGCTGTTACCCAACCAGCTGGATCCCAGGGTTGACTTGTCATACTGCTTCGAGAGATAAAAATACACCAGAATGACTTGGCAACCCCTGCTGTCTAGATGGAGTGGAGATGCACCTGAAAATTAATGTTGGGTAGCTGTTCATAGATGCAATTCTTAGAACTGCCTCTACCATGCCATCTGTGAGTTGACAGTATGTTCTCCTCCATCAGGACTCACAACCCTGGGCACGATGGCACGGTCCAGGCTGTGGAAGTCTATCCTGGCTTTTTTGCCAGCCCTGATATAACTTGTGCCTTTTTAGCTGCACCACAGCTGAGGATGTTGACTGCTGGTTCTAGCAGTGCAAAGCAACCTGATGAAACCTCAGAATCTCTAAAACACACCCACTGCAGAAGTGCTTCCTTCGGTGCCCGCGTATCGCGGTGGGTGCAGGCAGAAGGAAGCGCAGGGCAGCCCGCGGCCGAAGCAGTGGCTGCCCAGACAAGCCACTCCTGTCTTCTGCCAGGGGTCTGGGGACAGCTGTGTTCTGGGGTGGCACTTCAGGGCAATGAGCAGGACTGTGCTGTGCTAAGAGCAGGGTTGAACTTGCTGTCAGCCAGCACTCTGTTTGTAGGCTGTTCTTGGCCAAGAGCTATCAATCTTTAATGTATTTTACCCCTGTTAGTTCTGAGGGAGTGTTTTACTATTGTATCTCAGTTCTGAAATACAATTCCAGCACTTGCTATTGATAATGCAGCTGAAAAACCATTGCTCCTCCCATCCTGAATCTGGTACTTGCTTTGCACTGTGCTTATTGTAAAGAACTTGCACTTCTCCTCTGTAGAGGCGGAGTCTTAGTTTCAGTCAGGCACTGAGGTTTTATCACAGAGCAATGCAGTGTGGCATTAAAAACCTTCCTTTGATTTCCAGTCTCTTTTCCTGCCTTGCACGAGTCAGTCTGCACCATTGTGTGGAAGGAAGGGATTGTGTTGTCCTTTCTTCTTGGCCTTAATAAGGATTAAGATAAAACAGCAGCTGACTCCGAAGAGCAATTGTGTTCTACTACAAAAGTGTTTGAGTTAGCCTTAGAATCTTGCCAGTGTGTACAGGCTGCTCCTCACCTTGATCTCCACATTCTTTGGTGTCACCTGATGTAGAGTCACCGAGTGCTGGAGTGGAGTTACACAGTGCTACTCTTGTTTTATAGGTGAGCAGGGCTGGTGTACGGGAGCTGAGTGATCTTAGGTTGTACAATCTCCAGCAGCAGCTACCCAAACATCCTAGCTTTACACTCCTTGTTCCATGGTGCTCTAAAGAATAGCAGGAGACAATCATCCCACATTTTCCAAGGAGGAAACTGCAGTGCTGTCAGATTGAGGCTGAGTGTTTTGGCCTAGGAACAGCACTTGCACATCTGCCTGACTTCAAGCTATTCACGCATAGCCACGTGCCTACAAACTTGGAGGAACTTGGGCCAGAATGTCTCAGCAAGTTGAGCTGTCAAGCCTTTGCATACCCTGTGACAGCGAGTAAAACTATAGAGCCATCCTTTTATTTCTGAACATCCACCTTCTGTGGTTTTGCTTCGAGTAAAACTAGGCTGAGATCCACTCTAGTCCATGTGGCTTGATTTAAATCAATGCCATCTAATACCATTTTCCTTTCTAACAGTGACCGCAGCAGTCTCGTGTTTTGTGACCGTTGAATGGTGGCTGTGCTGGGGGAAAGGGTGCCCATTCCTGTTCCTTCTGTGCTTGTGTTCTCCCACTGCTCTTCCCCTGTTTGCCAACTGTTGGGGCGATGCAGAGTTGGAGCTTTGAAGATTTTAGTGCATGACTCTAGGAGACTCTTGTCTGAATAGCCTGGCTCTGGTTACCTGAACAGACACAAAGCTTGTTCTGTCACCAGCAGGTGCAGAATTCCCAAGTTGAAAGAAGTGACTTTGTCATCCAGGTATGTCCAAAAGGGAACTAAGCTTCCAGCCTCTGGGAAAGAGCTCCAGTGTGTGTTTTGAAATAATTGTGAAGGAAGAATCTTCATTGCTGCAGTGCAGATTTGTTAGAGTACATCCAGGCTGTGCCTTCCTTTAGCCTTATCAGTCAACGTGTAAACAGTTTCCTGCTCTGGTGGCTTTCAGGCAAGCCCTGCTGATTGGATTTTACGATTGCCCTTCTGTGCCTCTTTTCCTCCTTCAGAACATTAATGTGGATGCAAGTACAAACACTATTCCATCGGGGATTCCTCGAGAGCCCTTGTTGCCAGTTTCTTCTACGTTGCCCAGGACGTTTGAAAGGTCTCCTTCGCCATCCCAGTCTTCTGAGTAAGCACTTAATTACATGGCTATAATTATTCTGCTCTGAATCACGTTTGCATTTTCTGTCATCTAAGGCTAAGTGGAACACTGTAAATAGCTATTAACATTTTAATCGCTGAGAGAATTACTATTTTGTTGTTTATTGTAGTAAAGGCAACAGCTTAATTTCAGAACAATACCATAGTAGTGATTCAGTCGTAATAATCACTCAGCAGACAGAAGTTTAAATGCTTGCAGAGATTAAAACACAGCATTAGAAGTTTAATGAATACCTTACAGTCTTGTATTTAGCTTTGAAGCAAAGAGAGCAAACCCGTGGCCCTCTGGGCAGGACCGTTGTCCATACAGTAAAGACAGTTCTCAGTAAGACCTCACGTGGAACTTGAAATCAGATTGAGCTGTTTGGGTAACAGGCCTAAGATAACTGAATAACCAAGTGCTATTGCAATGTCACATGTCACCAGGTAATGTCAAGTTCCACAGGAATGTGTTCTTGTTCCTATTTGAGAGCATTTTTAACTGCAGTGCTCGTCGTACTGTGCTAGGCAAATTAGAGCTCTAGCTCCTTAGAGTCAGGTAAAGTTTTAGACACGTTACTGGATCCTTCATCTGTCCTGAAGTTTCACTTCTCACGAGCCTTGCTTCCTGCTGGATGCTTACAGGGACTCCAAGGTTGTGGATAAACAGCAGAGAGAGACCCAGAGCACAGAAAGGCTTTCTTCTTCCACACTCAGTACTGCATGTAAATCGGTACAAGTCAATGGGGCTGCCATAGTAAGTGACCTTATTACTTCACTGTCCCTTAATTATCCACTCTGATGCATTTTCCAGAATACTGCTTCCAGTGCTACCCAGTGTTGCTTAATTGTGTGAGCCCAGCATCCTTCGAGTTGCTTGTTGGTGGCCTCACAATCCCTTGCATGATACAATTATGCAGTTAACAGTGCAGAAGTGTTCAAGATAAACTGGTGAATGATAGCTCTTCATCTGAGTTCTCCTGTTCATAGTGTCCTTGAGGTGGCGGCGTCGGTACCTAGGTTGATATTTCAACCAGAATATTCATCACCTTTCAGCTGGTTTAGAGTTTGTTTGGATCTATTTTGCCCTATCCCAGTATCCCATTCTACCTTGTCTTGATCCTTATTGTCTGTACAGCTTCGGTAAACCTCACGCTCAAGTCCTCATCCGCATCCTTTAGGTCAGCAGTCTTCTGGAACAAAGGCTTTACCTTTTTTTTTGTTCAGAAAAGTGATTTGGTTTTTTGCTCAGGATGCTTTAACTCTGCTGTCCTGTGTACTTTCAATTTCCCAGGAACTACGAAAACCTAGTTACGCAGAAATCTGCCAGAGAACAACTAAGGATCCTCCTACATCGCAACCCCAGAAAGAACAGAAGCCAAACACTGTAGCATGTGGGAAAGAAGAAAGAAAGCCCACAGAAACAATAGAGAAAAACAGAGAACCTCCTCCTGCAAAGTCCCATCCTGGACAACCCAAAGACCAGCGGAGACAGTCGGGGCGCAGATCGTCCCCTCCGGCCGCTGGCAAACGCCCAAGCAAAGAACAGAACACCCCTCCAAAATCCCCTCAGTGAAACTAAGGCCTGGGAGGGGGTTGAAAAGAGGTCTGCTTCCCACAAACGAAACCCATCTTCCCACTAAGATACCTGAGAATGAGTTGCTGGTTAGGAGCTTGCAGTGATCCTAGGCATGTAACAATGCCTGCAGGTTATTTTTCTGTGAAATACGTTTTTCCCCTCTTGAGCAAACATTCTATTTTTTTTCTGGATATTTCTGGATAGTTGTTCTACACCTTACATTTAGGTTGGTGCTTAATTGGAGGTGAAGCTTAGTGTGATTATTTTTTTTCAAGATGTAAAATATTTGTCTTTAAAAACAGAAAATCGACTTTCTATGAAGCCTCTCTGTGGCTGTGTGAGTGCAAGCTCTGTACAGTGAGTTTTTCTCTAAACTGTTAAGCAGAAATGTGCTGCTGCAATATTTTCAGGAAACTGGTCTGCGAGTACCTATCCGAAGTGTCCACAAGGCTGACAGAAGGCAGCTAGCGAGCAGAGTGCAGGGAGGTAGCTCTCTGTTACCATCAGCACGTGGCCTCCGGGATCTTTATCCCCCGGGCCGCTGCAGCAGGCGGCAGCGAGCGCCCTTGCCCCTCTGGGCTGAGCGAGTAGGTGTCTCTGGCGTTTCTAAAACCTTCATTTTTTGGATGTTTTGCACACACAGAAGGAACCCTACGGAGCACCATAGCAGTCTTTCTGAGCTATTTCCTTTTTTGACTTACTGCAAGCAAGTAACCATCTTCTCACTCCAGAGTAAAACCGATGTTCTAATTTGCAAACACAAAGCACATTGTGAATGGAAGGAATTAAGTCTGTGAGCTTCTACGGTGGTGAAGCCCGTTAGTGGGGGTGATCAGGAGGAGGCACTGCGGCCTTCTCGTGATACCCCGAGCTTCCCTGTGCTTGTAAGGGAGTTAACTGAGTCAGCACTCTATGTTCTGGTCCCCCCTGTGCTCTGCCTAGACTTTTCTTTTAAACTCCGCCCCGAGCGCTCTCTGCAAGAGCCCATATCCCGGTCAGCCTCGCGCTGACGCCCTCCCGGCGCCGGCAGCACTGGCGCAGGGATTGCAGTTCTTTCCAGGCCGTGAGAGAATGGTGTTTGTTTTGTGGGGTGGAGGAAGAGGTCCCCGATACTCGCCTCTGGGGTGAGGCTTCTCACACGTAACTTACTTTAGAAGTGATGCGCTTTCTGAAGGACAAGGATGCACTAAATTAGCAAGTTTCTAATAAAGTTGAATATAAATTATTTTTGTTTTAAAAAGCCTAAACTTTTTCTTTAAAGTGTTTAAACTGCAGGAAGTTCAGACAAAACTCACTCCTGCTGACGATGACAGTACCGCTTATTCCACAAAAATGTTTATTTAAACGACCCATTTTTTTAGAGAATTATTTCCATCCAATATTTAAAGACTTGAATTTTATTTAAACTTGAAAATGACTTTGCCTTAACTTTTGTACAAGACAGCTTAGAGTTAATGAGGTCTGACCCCGTGGAGGGTTGGCGTGAGCGGAATACAGGATTACTCAGTCACAGTATGTATCTATTGTCGCTGGGCTTACTGGGTAAACACACTGTAGTGCAGCAACTAGCAGCAGTTTTTGTAATATACCTTAAAGATCTTAAACAGTTGATCTTTTTCAGATTGTTGAAAAAACCTGTAAATGCAAATAGTCAATACTGTATTAAATATGTGCACTTGGAAGTGTGTGCTTTGCTTGTACAGTTGTAAATAATCAGAACATATAAAAAGGTACCCTAAAGGAAAAAATCTGATAAAAATTATTGATATTATAAATGTTGCTGTTGAGCTGGATGTAGATAAACTAAATGTTGTGGTTTGAAATATTACTTTAATTTGTTGGTTTTTTTCTTTTCCTTATTTTATTCTGGTGTGCTGAACTGACTCTGCCTCTTCACTGCAAAAGGGAAATGGAAGGAAAGTCTTATCTGACAGCTCTCCAGTGTTTCCTCAGTCCCTCTCAAAACAAGCGGTTCGACCAATTCGGAAGCGTCCTGCCATGTCAATACCAATTCCAGCAGTCGGGCCGTAATTGGAATAAAATCCAGGTGAATTGGGAGAAAAACTCTAGACTGCTACAAAGCCAGACCCTGAAGCTTGCTTGACTGCTTGCAGGAATCTCGGCGCTCTCCCAGCCAGCGGCTCCCAGCCCTAAGGTCGCTGTGGAAGTCGACTTGTGATAAATTTCCCGTTGCGAGCGTCGGTCGGTAACGAGCCGACCGTTCCAATTGGGCCGGTTGGATGCCGCAGAATTGGTCCGAGCAGGGCATGCTGGGAAGTGTGGATTTGCTTGTTTCCAAAGCGCACGCTGCGAGTGCGGCGGGAGGAGACGGGACTGGCACCACCCGCACCCCTCGGCTCGTTCCGCCATTGGATTTTTACTGCGCTTCTCCTTCCCCCGGTGGCAGTGGAGGTGGTAGCTAGACTTGTGTATGGTTTGGGCCAGCTGTAGGAGTCGTTCTGTCTGTCTGCCTGCTGCAAGTGAAAGGCTCCTTACAGCGACCGCCTACAGCTAGCCACGGTCGCCGGCTGGCGCCTCGGGCAAGCCCCTGAGCCCGGCGGGATGCGTTGTGCTGCCCGATGTGCTCTGCTGCCATCCGTGCCAGGTCAATACACTGTAATTACTGCTTACCCAGCAACAGGCTGCTGCATCCAGAGTTTAAACCTTCCTCTCATCTGGTTTTCTGGCTTTTTTTTTAAAAGCAAGTGACACGCCAAATAGCTGTGTAACATAGGACTTAATCCTTGCTGCATTTTACGTTAAGATTACTCCTTTTTTCCACTCGGTGACAAAATGGAGCTGTGTAGCTGCACGCAGGCTGTTGCTACGATACAGAGAGATTCAGATGTCGCTTTGAGAGTGCAGAGCCTCCCAGAAGCAGTAGCTGGGTTAAAGGTGCAGGGATTCGGGAATTAAAATTGGCGGCTTCCCTTGCGGGACGGCGGGGTGATGCTGCTCACTCTGAAAACAAGTTCAAGTGGGATCTGCAACTCTCAGCAATTAAAAAAACCCAACCCCCAAAGCAAACGAAGCCACCCCAAAGGTTGCTTTTGAAGTTGAATGTCGTTTCAGCTCAGCCCCCCCTTGGCCACTTGGCGATCCGTGGCCAGCGGCAGCTTTCTGACGTTGCCCCGTGATCGGCCAAGGGCCCAGCAGCTGGCAGAGGGGCCCTGGCGCGGTGTATCGGCAGCAACAGCTGACTGTAGGGTGCACACCTACCTGGGGCCCCTCTGAGCTCTGTACCCTGTGGCGAACAGCAGCAGACAATCGAGCTTTCTGAGGAGACCCGACAGCTGCCACTTCACGAAGTACCAGTGTAATGTGGGAGCCTTCCTGAGGGTTTTTGTTTTTGTTTCTTCTTCCATTAAGACTGGAATCAAGCTTACATGTAAACTATCAGTAATTTAAGTTTCCTTTTGTGTCATAAAATGTAAAACTGTCTAATTTGAAAAAAAAAAAATGTAGGTTATGAAAAATAAAGATTTAGGCACTGTTGAATTCCTGATTTTTTTAATTAAACCTTTATTCAGCAGTTTTTTCATTACCTTTTGTCTTTTGCTCCCATTTTTGGAAATTGTATATTTCTGATTTTGGGAAAAAAAAGAAATCTTTGCTTGCTTTACTGTTGAGCACAGCTTTGTAACCATCACCTGAGAACACCGAGAGCCTAACGCTGAAGGCAGCAGTCGCTGTCTCTTAGGGAACTGGTGAACTTGTTTCAAAACAGGCAAAAAATGTCAGAGTGATGTTTTGTAATCATCTTAATTAGCGTTTTGTAATAATCTTAATTGGTGTTTTCCTCCAGTTACTCGAGGAGTCGTTGCCTTGGTCTTCCATGTGGGTTTTAGTGTTCGAGTTCGTGCTGTGGTTGCCTGGCTCCTGAATCCAGAGGTGTCCTGGGTTTATTTTTGGCTCTGACTGGCTTTGGAGGTTACCTTGGCCGTGCCTCTAGGGCAGTAGCGCTTCTGGGGTATCCCTGGAGTGGAAGATCTGTGTTTGGAACACCCCCACACTTGTGTTAGTTTTGTTTGTGCCTCACTCAGCTGCCCTGACCCAGTTGGAGTGTGTGTAAGCTCTGCACTACCACCCGTTACTGTTGTGCGGGCAGCTCGGGAAGCATTTCAGCATCATTCTTCAGGCTGGCTCTTCCCTCGGGTTCTGGACAGGGCAGGCTGCGTGCTGCTTTGTTCCCCCCTGCTCAGCACAGTGGGGCAAGGCCAGAATGCCAGTGTGGGCAGGGCGCTGGGAGCTCCTCTGGGGTAGAAGTCAGTTAAACCTTAGCCTTTGGTGGTGAGGTGGACTGCGAGTAGCTGAAGACAACCAGTTTTCACTTCAGCATCCCGTTCTGCCCTTGGAACTCTGTTTTCTATTACTTACTGTGTTAAAATGCATGGAACTTTGTCAGCAGTGTTGCCAAAATCCTCCTGTGGCTCTTCAGAGCTGTGGTAGAAATCGGGGTTTCGCTTGTTCACCCAGTGAAACTGGGCCGTGCCCCCTTTGTGCTGCTTTTCCCTGGCACAAGGTGAGGTCGATGGTGGCTGCACCCACAGGCTTCCTTTCCTCTCGGACAGGAGGAGGAAGAGTCAGCATGGAAGGCTATGTGCAACTGAGTATCCAGAGGTTACTTAACTGCCACAGAAACTGTGATGTCTTGCATTTTGATCCTCAAGTTCAGGGAAAAAAAAAAAACCTTAATAAAAAGATTCCCAAGTTCTAAGTTTTCTAGTATGATTTTCCTTCACCAACCTCTGGAAACCAAAGGTTCCTGTTGGGGTGATTACTGGGGCTGGGTGCCACTGCTCCAGGCGGGGAACCGACGGAGTTTCAGGTTTAGCTGGCTTAGGGGGGAAGTGACAGTGCCCACTTGGGAGAGGAGAACAAGCCCTGCTTTCAAGCAGAAAGTTGCTCCTCTTGCAGTGGCACGGGAAATGCTGCTACCCCTCCTGCCAGCCACGGGACCCTGTTGGTTCAGCCAAAGGAGCATGAAAAGGCCGTGAGGAGGCTGGCGGCCGGGGCCCTGGCTTCTCTGAGCAGCAGCGAGGGAGGAGGTTTGGGACCAGGGCAGAGGCTGTTGTGCTGCCAGCAGAAGGGAGGCAGGGACAGGAATACGCAGTCAGTGCCCGTGGGAGGCTGGCATGGTAACGGTCCTGGCGTGGACAGGGTCTTGCATTGCCCCAAGTGAACTCAGTATTTTTACAGCCAGCTTTAGACAAGAAAAAGGTAAAAGTTCTTGGCTTAAATAAGCCTTGCTGCCTCAACTCATCAAATCTGGACAGTTTGAGGGGAGGAGAGAGGGTCTGGTTTTTGCTTTGGTGTTTTTGGTTACGCTGCGTACAAGCTGTAGATGTGCTAGGTCTTAAATCCACCTCGTGATGCTAGAGCAGCAGAAGTGCGCAAGGTCTGGTCCCCCCTGCTCTGGGAGCAGTTCTCTGTGTCCCACAAGGGTGGGAGGAGTGTCTATGTCCTGGGGGAAGAAGTCCAAGATAAAATCACCCCCTAATCTCTCTTACTCTCATCACTTTGAAGAGCAAGCCCCTGTGTGCTTGTGTTGGGTAGGGAGCAGAAGCCGTGGTGCAGTCGGGTGGCTCCACGGCCCATGTCCTGTAGGCAGAGGTGTCCTCAGAGCAGCAGCAAACTGACCACGGCAGGGAGGGAGGGAGAAATGGATGAGAGCTGTACAGCATGCTGCAGCTGGAAAGAGCTGTGACATGGACAGGGCTGGAATTACTGATACCTAATGCAGCATCTCTGTTGTCTTCCACAAGAGGAGCCGGTGCCATGCGTGTGTTCTCCATGGTGCTTCAGAGGTCTGCCCGGGCAGAACAAGTGGGTGATGCTCAGCAGGTCTCACCCCCCGGCTGTCTCCTGCCCAGGGCTGCTGCGTGTCCCAGGAGCTACAGTTCCTGGGCTGTAGCACGCCTCAGAAACCTTCGCCCCTTTTGCTTTTTTATCTCTGACTTGAAGCTCCTTGCCCTGGGCTTCGGGTGTCAGCGTGCGGCTGGCAGAGCAGCTCCCGCCGGCCGGCACAGCGCGGAGCGGGAGCACAGCGGGTGGCAGGATCCTCTCTGGGGGGAACAGGTTTGGGGTTAAATGGGCTGGCTGGGGGAAGGGATGGTTCCTAAAGGGCCTCGAGGACCCGCGGTGCCTGTGGCTGGCCTTGCCTATCCAGTCCCCTACTCCTCCCCAGGGAGCACTGTGGTTTCTATCCTGTTTCCCTTTAGAAGTGGGATATGTTGAGATTTTACAGGTTTTGGGGCTTTTTTTTTTAGTCATTTTCCCTCACCTGGTGTTTTCTTCTCCGTTCGGGTGATTCAGCGCTCTCATTCTTGAGAGCTGCATTGCCTGGGGAAGATGCAGCTTCCCAAAGTTCCCAGCTCCTAAAGAACTACCCCTATTTCTAGAAATGCAAAGGGCTCAGCATTTTGAAACCTTTGGCTTTGCTGGAGTTTTGGGGTAATTTTTGCCCAATTTTTTAAAGCAAATTTGGTATCCAAACGAGGATTATTTGGATATAAGTCAATTCTTAAGCTCTAGGTGCCCAAACTATAACATATACAATAATTAAATGTGTGCTTTACCTTTGAATGTTTGTAGCTGTTGATGAGTTTATGGTGCTTGTCTGATGCTAAAGTCTTCATTTCTACGTTTTCTGGAATCCCCGTCCTTCCTTCAGGCTGGCAAGTGCCAGTTCCATCTCCTCCGGTGAGAGTCGTGGTGGTGCTGAGGGAGGATGCCTGACGTCGAGCCGTGGCAGGTAAGTGCTGGAGAGCCCCGTGCCTTCAGACAGGAGGTGCTGAGTCGACTGGTTCGTTAGGGCAGGGGATTTTCTGGGGGATTTGATTGCTTGGACTGGCAAGCAAATGCTTTCTTGAAACAAATCCCGTTTAAGATAAAGCTTTGAATGTTGTCTTTTGAATTGGCTCTTCCTGTGGAGACCTAAGCTCAGCCATGCTGGCTGCCAGCCTGCAAACTGGTGCTCGCTGCCATCCTAGCCTTCAAAATCTGAAGGCAGCCACCCTGGGTTGGATACGGGGAATTCTGTGCCAGGTTTAATCTACACCGAGCTTCAAAATGAAAAATGTAACTAACAAACAAACAAAACAAGCCCTATCATGCAAGAAAGGTGTTTGGGTGCTGTTTCTGAGCTCTGCCATGGGGTAAGGAATGCTGTTCCCAGCAGTGGCTCCGAGTGGGAAGGTAGGGAAGTGCAGTGGAGCTGAACAAAGCCAGCCACACAAACCGCACCGCGTGTCGCCGATCGGCTGCGGCAGGTGCTGCTGCTTCCCTGGTTCCGACAGCCCAGGAGCGGGAGACTTCAGCAGGTGTACTAAACCTTTTCCCTGTAGCTTCAAGGTGTGGTTTCTGCTGGGGGGTTACCTGTACTGTTTACTCTTTAACTGTAGAGAGTTGCTGATGCTTGCCTGTTGT
This sequence comes from Chloroceryle aenea, assembly GCA_013399075.1. Classification (NCBI taxonomy): domain Eukaryota; kingdom Metazoa; phylum Chordata; class Aves; order Coraciiformes; family Cerylidae; genus Chloroceryle; species Chloroceryle aenea. The sequence goes on along the minus strand of VWZY01008574.1, from coordinate 139,802 downwards.
GTTGCTGGCTGTGATGCATCAAAGATTCATGTTGTTGACCTGATTGTTGTAGACTGGATCTTGAGAGGCTGGAGAAGGGAGCCAGCAGAAGCCCTACAGAGCTCGGCAAGGGGCCGTGCGAAGTCCTGCACCGGGTGAGGACGGCCCCATGTGCCTGGGGGGTCACCAGCTGGAAAGCAGCTTCGCAGAAGAGGGCCCAGGGGGTCCAGGTGGGCAACCAGTTGGACACAAGGCAGGAGACTGCCCTTACAGTACAGGAGGCAAATGACGTCCTGGGCAGCACTAGGAGGAGCGTGGCCAGCAGCTTGAGAGGGGATCCTTCCCCTCTGCTCAGCACTGGTGAGGCCACATCAGGGTCCAGCGTTGAGCTTCCCACTTGAACAAAGTCATGGATGTACTGGAGTGAGGGCAGTGCTGGGCTGTGAAGGTGATGAAGGGGTTTGGAGCATCTGTTACCCCATCGGGGACTGTTCAACCTGAAGACAGCTCGGGGAGATCTAACCCATGTGTATCAGTATCTGATGGGGGGACTAAAGACAGTGGACACAGATTCTTCCCAGTGATGGGACGAGAGACAGTGGGCACAAACTGAAATGGGAAATCCTGTTCAGGCAGAAGAAATCTCTTCTGTTTGCTCTAAGGGTGATGGGCCGGTGGTGCAGGTTGCCCAGAGAGGCTGTAGGGTCCCCATCCACAGGGGTACTTGGGTTCGCACTGGACCCAGCGCGGATCCACCCGCTCTGCCTGCCCCTGCTTCAAGGGGCACCCATCACACTGGATGATCTCCAGAGGCCCCTGCCCAACCTCTACCAGTTTGGGACCCCGTGACCCAGCAGCAGCTGGGAAGGGAGATGGTCTTGCTTTGGTCTGGTTATTGACAGAGAAATTCAGATGGTACCGTTCTGAGCCATCACATCCCAGCAAGAGCCACTGTTCACACAGAGCCCTTCAGAGATGAGGTTTGCCTCCCTTGCTCTGCCTTATCAGCAGAAGTTTTCAGTGTGGGCTGGGTTTTTTTGTGTCATATCGTGAAATAACAGTTTGTGTTTGATGCATTTTATTAACTGTTTCAAATCCATCAACGACTGTATGGTAAAGGTGAAATCTTCTCAAGAGCATACTGGAATAGTCTGGTTTAAAGTACCCAAACTGACCCAGTTTGAGTAAGAACTTCAGTTACTGCAGAAAATGGCCATGTTCTCCAGAATTTCCCCCAACTTCCCCTAGCTGTTCCACGTTGCAGCAGCAGCCGAGTTCCTTGGGTAGCTCCTCCAAATCCCAATGACCGTTTTACATTTGCTGGTGTTGCCCTTCTAGGAACAAAGGCAACGCAAAGCAGTGCCCTGGGTAGGTGAGGCCAAGGACTGGCACAGATGCCGGTGGGTTTGGCACCACATGGCCCGGCCGTGCCAGTTCCAAATAAAGGAGAAGTGGCCACAGCTCCTGCCAGCGCCATGCGATGCTGGCGTGGGGGTGGGCATCTCCCCACACCCTCAGCGTGTCCCGAGCCAGGACACGGGTGGCTGCGGCTCCTCAGGCCGTGGGCACTCCTGGTGATTCAGCAGAGCTAAGGGAGTGCTCCACAATCACCTTCAGGTGTCTGCAGCATTTCCAGGGACATCTGAATGTTTTCTGGCTTGACTGCATTTCTGTAAGATCCGGTGGCATGGGAAGGAATTGCAGGTACTGTCGAGCAGGCAGAACTACAGCAGAGTGCAGGGAAATGAAGTGCTGTGCAATGGCAGGCTTAGGGGCTTCTCGTGCTCTGCGGAGACACGAGCCCCATGACCGCAGGACGCTTCTCCACTGATAGGTATGAACAGTCCTGTCGGTCTCTTCTGCTTCTTAGAATGTCTTCCCATCCCATACCCACAGCTGCCAGCTCAGCATGGTAAAAACTCCCGAGCAAGTGACGCTAGAATTGCCCTGTAAGGAGTTAAACGGGAGACTGTGTTGGGCTGTGTCTGCTAAGACAGCCTGGAAAAGCAAGGGGTGTGTCTACAATACACAGAAATTGAGTTATAAGCTAGGAGGCAGTGGTCGGGCTCAGGTTACAGATGTACATAAATTGAATTGTCAGCTTAGCCCACGGAGATTGGATCAATAGGCAGTGAAGCCTGAAGAGCTGTTCATCTGCATCTTGATCGGCTGAATTTGACCCTGCTTCTTGATCAGCTCGAGTAGCTTTTCAGGCTCCACTGGAATGCAGAAACGACAACAAATACTGTAGCAGTAGCAGCGCCAGTTTGCATTTCAGCTGCTGCTTAAGCTGGTCAAAGAGAAGAAGCAGAGAACTCGTACAGTGTGATTTATGATGCCTTCGGTGTTTTGGCACTTATTTCAGCTGGGTGCGTTGTAAGAAACACTGTTATCTCTCCAGCCTGAAGAGTGACACTTGGCCAAAGCTGTGCTGTAGTAAACTCACACTCCGAGTGGCTGTTTGACTGCAGCTGAGAATATCTTGCTAGATGGAGCAGTTGCTTTCTCAAAGTGGTGTTCTCCACCGACGAGGAAATTAGCCCTGCCTTTTAAATGCATTTCTGCTGTGTTAAGCCATTGACAAATGCAGCGCAGCCGTTCTAAACTAATTTGTCTTAAGTGGGCATCTGATGACTCAATTTATCTGAGCTTGGTCGTTTGGATGTGGCTCAGCTGCTCTGCTCAAAGGAAATCACCTGGATGCATCTGCTGTTTCTTGCTCTCGCCACTGGTCTGGGACTGTAGGAAAGAGGGCTGAGCTAACTCAGATGAGCTCATGTTTGACAGAGATGAGAGCACCCACAGGGTCAACTACGGCGCGTTGTCCCTTCCCGGGTGGCACCCGTGACTCTAAGCCCGGAGGTCTGGGGAGGAAGCAGTGCTCCTGTAGGGAAGTGTCTTTCCCAGGAAATAGCCACCAGGGTTGGTAAATGCACCAAGTGTCTCTCAGACACTCTACTTTTATTTAAGTCCATCCTTAAAACCAGCTAGCTGCCAGAGGTAGCAAATTGCCACGCCATTTACAGTACAGGGATTCTTCAGGTTGCTAAAATGTGGCATTACACCAAATTATCGGTGCCAGTTCTCTGACCACGAGCAATGTATTTTATACTAAGCAAGAGAACTGCAGATAAAGATTTGCTGGATCCTTTTTATATTTTACAGTATTTAAGAGATAGCATAGCAGCCTGGCACACCAGCCTTCTCCCACCGGCTTGCCGTGGGGGGCTCGACGTGGTTCTTCTCAGTGCTCCTCTCCGTGGGAGGCCCACGTGCACTACCAGTAAGATGTCAGCTTCCACCCAGAGAGATGCCAGAGCCGTTTGTCGCTAGCGATAAAGTCATTTTATGAAGCACTTCAGAGGTGCCTGCAGTGTGTTCTCGTGTGTAGATAGCTGAACCAACACCACGTACCACGCTGTCTTTTGCTACAGTGCCTTAGCCTGTACTGAGGAGGCTGTAGTGATATTCTAAGCAGAAAGCAACTTTGACTAAAAGGCTGCTTTTGCAAATAGAACAAAAATTAAGGCATGTTTTAATTGGCTTGTGTCTATTAGCTTCTCTTCCCTCTATTTAGGGAGACAACTGGCTGATGAAATCACCCCCGCAACCCCACCTCAGGCTCTGGAGTAGAGGTTAGACCCGTGCTGCTGGGCTTCAGCTTTGGATGTTTTCTGCCACCGAGGGGGGAATTCCCAGACCTCGCCAGGCTGATGCCATCTTTGGTGGTCTGCACTCTAAGCTTTCAGGAAGACTTGCTGAGAGACCTGACCTGAGCTGGGAAGAGCTGGAGCCAAACAAGAGTCTACTGGCTATGAGTGTGGGGTGAGGAGGCTTTAGTGTTCCCTGTGCCTGGCGGGGTCACTGGAAGGCAGGATCAGAACGGAGCCATGCGGGACACCTGGCACGGCTGGGATTAGACAGATACCCCGCTGGTGTGGTGTACTCCTCGGCTGGGAATAGAGCAGAGCAGACTTCCATTGAGGTTAAGGCTGGTCAGGTTCTCCAGTCCCCTGGGGCTGAGGAGTGGTGATCGTGTTCCCAGGTTAGGTGAGCTGGCACGATGTCGTTCTGGCGGCTGGGAGCAAAGCTAGATCGGTGCTGGCGGGTGCAGAGCTACCCAGGATCGGCTGCTGCAGAGAGCAGCTTGGGGCACCCTTACTCACGGCACCTGAAGGGCTTGTGAGCCAAGGGGGGTGGCAAGGTGGCATCCGTTCTGCTGCAGCGGGTGCTCTCGGGGGTCCCCTGGCAGGCGTGGCACTAGGAGTTCCCGTGACACTGCTCTGGGCTTAGGGGAGGGGGTGGCTTCAGCGCAGCTCCAGCCCCGGGAGCTCTTCCTGAAAGGATGGGTACCATCTGGAGCAGAACATTCAGGGTTTTCAACGTGTTTTAAGGGATAGAATTATTTTCTAATTAAACTGTGCAAGCTTAAAATGTCCGTCCTGCGTGCACGTGTACCTGAGTACCTGCTGCTGTCGAGACATGAGCATCTTCCCAAAGCTGGTCTGTCAGATTCCCAAACCTTAGCTGTCCTCTCCCTGTAAAGTTAAATATTTCATAGTTAAAAAAAGAAAAAAATATTAATGCTATATTGAAAGAAAAAAGGCAGGAAGGCCGAGTGTTCACTGGTAAGGAAGTGGATGGAATGATGAAGGACTTGCTGTGGGAACTGCTGCCTGGTTGTCTACGGTGTTTGTTCTGCAGCTGATCTAGATCATGCTGGTTCCTTCTGGCCCTCCGACTACAAATCTCTGCAGAAACACCCCCTGCCCCACGCTCTTTCAAGCAGATGGCTGGGCAGATGAGGAGCAGAGAGTTGCTACTTCAGTATGCGCCTTGCTGGTGCCAGAAATTTTAAAAGGCAAGCTGGGGGAAGGAAAATGTGCAAGAAAAGTGCAACAGAATGGGCTGAAACTTCCCAGCGAGGAGGTCTGTGCTGGAAGGATGCGCAGAGCAGTGACTGCGGGGGAGGGAGGTCTGTGGATCACTCAATTGCTTTGTAGAAGAGGAAGAATAGGAAGGGAGGGACGAATGAGACCCTGAGGTGTGTGAAGGGCTGGGGTGGTCTCTGCCGTGCTGGGCACATTGCTCGGCTCCCACGGCACGGGCAGTGGGGGGTGTGCTCTGTCTCCCTGTGTTAGACAAGGGTAACACCAGCTGAGAGTCCCGTTGAGTACTGGGGCACAAGGGACACAAACATCCTGGACAAGTGTGAATTTTGATGCGTCAGGTGGGAAAATTAAACGGACAGAAGGCAGCTGAGAAGAGGGACGGCAGCTGGGATCACAGCGGTTCGAGCAGTGTCTAGCTGGGAGGGAAGGATACCCTGACAGGCCAGGGAAGAACCAAGGGTACAGAAAGGGGCTTGTCAGCTGAGACAGAGGAAAGCCCACTCAGTGCTGTAGCTCTAGGATTTGCCATGGGTTTGGCAGGATGGTGATGCACAGCTGGTCCCGGAGCTCTGAGCGCAGGAGGGATGAAGTCTTGCCCAGGACACCTTTAGCACTTGAAACCAAGGCCTGCTAATAAACACCCGAGCACGGGATGCCTTCTGCTGCTCCTCGGCTCTAGGAGAGAAGTGACCTTTCCGCTCCCTGCCCCTGCCCCTGGGAGCCTGGCGGGCTGCGATAACCCACTTAGCGGGTGCATGGGCGTCAGGTGATGGCGTCAGAGTGACGGGAGGCAAGCGGCCCGTGCCACAGCCTTCGCGCTACGGCACGCTAAAAATAACCGCCAGCTCACGCTGGGAGCCTCTGGCTGTGCCTCGGCTGCTCCCGGCTGTTCCTCCCCAGCCTGTCTGTCAGAGCTGCTCTGCAGCAGCTGATGCGTCGCCTCTGTCACCAGGGAGCTGGCTCTGGGCAATCGGATGTCTGTGTGTGGCAGGGGACAGGAGGGGCCATGGAGCCATCACTGGGCCCCACTGCTGTGGTTGCAGTGACTGCAGGGGACAGAAAGGGGCTGTGGAGCTGCCACTGGGCCCCGCTGCCGTGATTGCAGTGACTGGGGCACATGCAGCAAACGGCTCCTCTGGGAAACAGAGATCTGGTTTCACCCCAGAGTGGCACTGGTGGCAGGGGGCTGTAGAGTGGGTCCAGTTGTCAGGGTTGGAAGGGACCTTAAAGATCATCCAGGGACACCTCCCACTAGAGCAGGCTGCTCAGAGCCCCATCCAGCCTGGTCTGAAAAACTTCCAAGGATGGGGCTTCCCCCACCTCTGGGCAGCCTGTTCAGTGCCTCACCATGGGGCTTGGGGCTGGCTGGTATGTTCCACTCGGGACACTAAGGCTCGATGGAGAGTCAACACTTTGACAGGTGACTTATTTACACATAGCAACTGTAGGATGTTTTCTGCAAACACAAATGTGAGGAGTGAAAGAGAACAAACCAGAAAATAAGGCTCAGGAAGACAGAGCTGCTGTAAGACAAAGACATGGGCCAGCGCTGTGAGAACAGCACCTGCACCACAGTCTCCCGTCCTCCTTCCCCTTGCTTGCAGCAGCCACGCTGAGCACTCTTGCCCCAGGGCTGGACTAGGAAGAGGCTCTATCTGGGCATCAGTGAGATGAGCAGCTCCTCAGTGAGACCTGCTGCTGAGATCCTCATCACCCTGCGCATGGAGTTGTCACTCACTATCTGTCACCCACGTGGTTCCTGCTGCAGCTTCTCTCCAGTCCCAAGCTGGGACTGTTCAGCCTGGAGAAGAGAAGCTGAAGAGGGATATTATCTGTGGGAGGAGTAAAGAAGACTGAGCCAGGATCTCCTCAAAGTACCCAGAGAAGGAATGAGGCACCGGGCACAAACTGAAACCCAGGAAATGACACTGAAAGATAAGAAAAAGCTTTTTTATGATGAGGATAGTCAAGCACGAGCAGGTTACTCGGAGAGGTTGTGGAGGCTCTGTCCTTGTAGATACTCAAACCTGATCAGACACAGACCTCAGCAAACTGCTCTGGCTGACCCTGGTGAGCAGGAGGCTGGACTGGGCCATCTCGAGGGGCCCCTGCTGTCCCCAGGGGCTGTGTGGTTGTGCAGTCCTGCTGCCTTATCCCCCCTGCAGCTCCTGCTGGCCATCTGACCTGCTGGGCAGCCGTGCATGGTCCTTGGCAAGCTGTTTCGGGTGGTGTCTTTTTCCCTGTGAAGCCCCTGGCTCCTCTCCTTACTGAGCCGTGCCAGGGGAGGTGGATTTCTCACCGGACCCTAATCTGTGACAGAAGTGCAATGAAGTGGCACAGAATCTTTGGACTGAGGGAGAAAGGAGCTTCTCTTATTTAATTGCCTGTGTGTCATGAAGGCAAAGCTTGTGCCTTCCAGCACCACTCCCCCTGAGCTGTCCTATCTCTGAGTTTGCCCCTGCAAAGATAACTGCAAGAGGCTTAGATTGTTTTTAAAATAAATTAAAAAATACTTTTGCTGGTAACAGGTCAGAGGTTTTAATATCATTTCAGGCTGAGATGACATCAGAACAGACCAGCTGGCCGAGGGGTAGGACATCAGCCTCATGTGGGAAACAGCCCCTGGCCTCCACAGCACTCATTTGGCTCGGCAGGTTAATGACGGATGGGAAGTGGCACTGCTGGGCTGGGGTCAGCGTGGGCAGGCTGTCGTGCCTGTGGACCTGGCGCAGCACTGATGGAGTTGGGACTCCACCTCGTGGGACAGGGAACAGGACCCTGACTCAACTCTTGGCATCACCTGGCACGCTCCAAGCAAAGGCAGCTGCAGGTCGGCCGACCCGCAGCTGAAGTGTTCTTGTCTGGGGGCAGCGGGAGGAGCACACACCTCTGTACTTGTGCTGCTCTTTATGTGACCTGAGAGTTCTCCAAGTGTCCCAAGAACTCCTGCAAAGCTGAGGACATTGCCTCAGAAGGCTCATTTTCCATGATGCTGCCCTGTTTGTTCCCAGGGAGCACGTACCGCTTTGTGGCACCGCAGGAGCAGCCGAAGCCTAGGTCAGCTTTCACCCCTCACAGGCAAAGGTGAGCCTCAGACCTGCTCTTCCTCAGCTTTTCTATCCACGACTGCTTGCACAAGATGCCTTTTCTGTGCCCAATTCCATTTCCACCTCTGTTTCACAACACCCAGAGAAGCCCCCTGCCCATACTTTGCCTGTCCTGAGTTTTCAGGTGAGTTCAGATCTTGGCATTTGCTGTGGAATTGCGACTGCCTCCACAGCCTGGTACGTCTGGGGCTTCCCACAGCTAGCTAGAGAAAGGAGCAGTGAGCATGTGCTGCGCTCACAGCACGGCGTGCGGGGGCCGGTGTTCGAAGGCATCGCTGACTTCCCTGAGATGTCCTCCTGCACCAGCCTGCAGACGCAGTGCCGTAAGAAGCCCCCAGCTTTCATAGTTTCTTCCCACAGAGTGTATGTTGGCTTTTCAGTGTCTGAGAACAGTAGGGAGCAGAAGAAAAACGACAGAACATGTCCTCCTGAAACCCCAATTTCAGTGCTGGAGGAGAGACCTCAGCAGAAACCCCCTGACTAAACCAGGGGGGTTGTCCTGGTACCTTTTCTGCAGCTGCAACAGCAGAGCCAGCTCCCTGCATCTCAGCTGAAGCTGCACTGCCCTGTCCTCTCCTGCCTCCTCCCGGCTGCAGACCCCCATGGATCCTGGCTTTGGCAGGGCTGTAGGCACCCCAAAGTGGCAGTGGCTTCCCTGGAGAGCTTCCCCAGCACCTTGCACTGTCCATGCCCTGTGTGAGAATGAGTCCCAGTTGGGGGAGGATGTGAGGAGCCAACTGAACAAATAAACAGCCAGAGAGAAGCAGGAGTTTAAATCTGAATCTCGCACTGTGTGCCACTGAACAGGGTGTCACCTTGCAGGGCTTGGAGTCGGAAGGGTAACACACTGGAAAACTCAGGTCAGTGTTTCCAAACATCCTGATTGGGATACGCAAGAGAAATAGATCAAAAACAAGAGTAAGCATTTTGAAATTGAAATTGAGTAGTTAGGAAAAACATCCAGAACCCCAGCTTGGTGTCTCAAAGGGAGGATGTGGCTTAAAGCTCCTATTTTGCTGAGCAACAAAGACATGAGGGAAGACTTGGTTCTGGTCACTCCTCTTAATTGCTTCCTCTGTGACTGCAAGATGTGCAGAGGAGGAAAAGGGAGAGGATGGGAAAAGATGGAAGGGGAACAGCATTTCCAGGCTGCTGCTGGTGCCCATGGCAGCTCCAAGGGAGCTGTCAGTGGTGGCCAGGCTCCTGGGCTGGACAGGAAGAGTCAAGGTCTCCTCTCACTGGCCCAGGTGAAGGATAAAGCAGCAGAAGAAAAACAGTGGGGTATGGAAGAAACACAAGGAGGATGAGCTCACGCATCCCAGGGCAGCGGTCTTTTGGAGGGACAAGCGGTTGGTTAGGGACCCCCATCTGGCATGTTGTCTCGTGCATCAGAAGGACGTTACAGCCTCAGAACTAAAGCCTGATGGTAGCTGAAGCTGGTGTGACACAGCTCTGTGGCTCGAGGAGTGCTGCCTGTCCTGCCACAGGCCCCTTGTCCGTTTGGTGGCGAGACTGCTGAGCGGTGTTCGGCCTCGCTGGGCTTGCTCGGCGTTGGGCACCTCGGGGCAGTCGATTCCCAGCCCCACGTGCTGGCTTGGCAGGCCCTTGGTGGGCTGCATCAGGCCCCTCTGCCCGCCGCAGGTTCGGATGAGCGCGGGCAGGGCGGCAGGTCTGACTCAGCCTGGAGAGGTGGTGTTCAGAGGCAGAGATTAAGAGCAAGTGCGAATTAAATGAGGTTCGAAGTGTTAAACAGCAGGTGCTTCTCCAGCATAAACAGGTCGGCGTGAAGCTTTGTCGGGGTTTTAAACTGCAGGCGGCAGCGAGAGGGGAGCAGCTGCAGCCCCGTGCGGTTGGGAGATGCTCTCGCCCTGCCCCGCAGCATGGAGAGGTCGGCACCTGCCTCGCTCGGGACCCTCCATCGCTCGTGGCAGGCTGGGGTCCGGTTCGGCAGCAGGAGCGATGTCACCGCGTCCTGTCCCCAGCGCGCCCTTCCCAGCGGTGTCGCCAGCTCCCAAATGGCACCATAATCTCTGCCTGGCAGTGGCTCCCACGGCGTTACTTTTGCTGCTGTGATTTACCTTACCTGGTAGGGAAGGATGCAGCTACGAGTAATATTTTCTCCCTCCTCTTCTATTGCCTAGTGCAGTGCAAGACAAAAGCTACAGTCTCCTTTCTTTACATTTAATTTTTCTGTCTGGCACTAGAGGGCAGAAGGAAGGACGGTGGAGACTTGCAGCTCAGACCTCTCTTCTCCGCAGCTCTCTGAGGGTGCAGAAACAAATCTGGCTTGAAAGGCTTCTCCCTTTGTCCATTAGGGATGCACATGAAAGGTTTCATGCCCCAGCCTCTTCAGTGCTATTAAAGTTTAATAGTTCAGGGTTGCATTTCAGAGGGAGCACGGTGCAAGGCAGCCCTGCCTGCTCCCCAGCAGGCACGGTGCCAAAGTGGCATCCCCGTTTGCTCTGGATCTAAAGTGGGTATTTGTGGTTTCTGCAGTTTGGGAAATGACTTTGTGTGATGGAGAACTTGCTTTTTCCTTTGCCTGCCCTTGTCATCCCTTTCCTTGGAAAGCCTTGTTCCCCCAGCCCAGCGCCTGCGACAGGGATTTGCAGCTCCAGAGCAGGGCAGGGGGAGGTGAGTGGGGTGCACAGGGTGCAGTTTACCCAGAGGTGGCCACGGAGCCAGGTTTTGAGCCAGTGAATACCAGCTCTTCACAGGCTCCAGAGATTTCTCATTAAATCGATGCAGGTAGGGACATTTTCCTGGTGCACGCAGCCAGGCGCCTCAGCGCGTTTCTTCTCTCTGCCAAGCACTGTCCAGGAGCCACCACGGCTGTGGGGTGGAGGATTAAATCCACCACGATGCCCCCGTTCTCAGAATGCCTTTGTTGAGAGGAGAAAAGAGCATGTGAGCCCGGGAGGCTGAGCACCACGTCCTGCTCAGGAGGCCCTGTGGCCACCACGGTGGTTGTGCCATCTGTAGATGAGGAGGGGTGACGGTGGAGGAGCCACAGCAGGTTTAATGCCGGTTCTGCTCTGGGATGAGAGGAAGCTGAATCCGACTGAACCAGCTCCTTCTGTGTGTCCAGCTGCCACTGTTTGATGTCTGAAGCAGGAATGCAGATGGCAGTGGATAGCAACTCACTGGTTTTACGCCCAGTTGAACTAATTCATGTTATTTTTCTTCTGAATTTTGCAATGTCTGTAATGAACACACGTGACATAAGTAGTTGTTAAATCAACAAATAAGGCAAAATATTCTTCCTTTTTATTTTTTAATCGGTTTATCTCTTCAGTGTGTCACTTACTAGGATGAAATGGTCTGACAGTGGTGGGTAGTGGAGAGAAACTCAATTTCTTAAATTCAGATGAAACTGTGCCTGAAAGGTTTACCCAATCTGCCATACGTTTTGAGATGATGAGATTTATTCTGTTTTCCACAGAGGAAAAGGAACCTTTCATGTGCTGACAGTAAAAATGACACCAAAAGAGCTAGTAAACAGTACCTTGGTCACTTCATTTGTAGAAGAGCTGACCTTGGGTTTATTGTCTGCTCGTTTTGCCCTCTTATGCACAGTTTTTCAAGAAAAGCACCATTTTTTCCAAGCAGAATTTTGGTTTTAACTGATCAGCATTTCCTGAGTGGAGAAAACGCTGGTCAAAACTCCTGACCACATCCCACCGCAGGAGCACTGGATGCTGAGAGAAGCTCGGGCCAAATCCAGCACTCCCCTGTGTCACCACACTCTGCAGCAGCACCTGGGAAAGCCCCGGGTCCCAGGTGTGCTAAAGCTCTGTACGGACCCCCCACAACTGTTGTCTTTCCCCGAATTACCCTGCAACGTCGGTGCGCTGATACTCGCATCCTGAAGCTAATTTAACAGCTCAGTTCTGTGCACGGTCTAACGCACAGTTCTCCATTCCTAGACTGGAAGGGCCCATGCTGCTGGCCCTCAGGAGCCACTGCAATGTCCAGCTCCTTCTCCTGGCCCTAGGAGAAGAGCAGAGGAGCGGGATCCAGGGAGAGGTGCGTACTGTGCCCAAACTCTTCTTTATGTTTGGAGAGCCAGCACTGCTAGAGAGAGACCTGACTGGTGAGTTGGACTTTGCTCATCTCAGAGGCTATTGTCAGATGGTGGTCACCACATGATGCACACTCGTACACAGGCTTCCAGGTGAAACGGATTAGTACGGGTGGTTCGGGAGATGCTGCATACCTTTGGGGGACTAGGATTGTTCCTCAAATAACAGGTGAAAAAACCCCACCTTTGTCACAAACTGGGGATAAAAAGTAATCAATGCAAAGCATCACGTGTGCGAGAGGCACCCAGGCTGGGGTTTCTGTGGTGTGTCAGCAAACATACAGGGGACCAAATAACTCACTGGTGTTTTACCCAGGGTAGTATTTGGAAAATGGCAGGAATATGTGAACATAAGCACATGTGAGATGTGGGACAGGCATAGGGGATGATATTCGCTTGGAGGGAATGAGACTTATTCCTTCTCTAGGGGAAATAACCAGTTTCAGGTGGAAGGTGTTTGTGTTCAGTCCTGCTGGAATTGAAGAGCCAGTGAGCACTCTCTGTTTGCTCTGCTCCTTAGCAAATGGGTCCTGTGGACAAGAAAATTCAATTTGACCTCTGACAGTATTTATATATAGCATAAAAAGTACCAACTAACTCAAAATCACGGCAGAGAAACAGCTAACATCATGACCATCCCATGAGACCACTTTATGGGACAGATGCACATGCTTCCTAAAATCTCTGGACTCTGGAAGTCACCAGCTCTTCCTGCTTGTCAGAACAAACCAGTGCTTGGCTGGTCATAAACTTCTCTGTGGAATGCTTTGGTTAATAGAACATTTGCACATTTCTGTCCTATCTTTCTCCTTCCGATGGAAACTCTTTAGGACAGAACCTTTATTTGCTTTACTCCTTCACCCTCTGCTCTTGGCAGCCCGACCCAGCCTGGCCCCGCCACAGCTGACAGCTTGGTCCGATGGGCCTGAGGAGGTGCTGAGGAACCTTTCCGGGTGTTTCTCACCAACAGCCAACACGTGAAGCATTTCAGAGGCTGGCGTGGTGGTGGTGGAGCAGCTGGCTGCTGGTGGGCCAAGCGAGATCCTCTACGTGATGTAGCTCAGGACTGTGATGCTGGGGGCTCCTTCTGTGCAAGACGGCAAGGGGAGGAAATTCTGTGTCTCTGAGCAACTGTCACCGTTTCTTTTTTTTCCAAAGCTAAAGATAGTCTCCATATGGGCTGTGCGCAGTGCGGTCTGACCATGCATGCTGTAGATCCTTTCTATGGCTCTTTTTTCAGGCAGCAGTAGACTTAGGGTGAGAGGTATCCCAGTGTCCTCCAACAGCCTGGACAATGAGTGCATCAGATGGCTTTTCAGTCAGGTGAGGACAATAAATGCACTTTATTTTATCAACTGCATCTTACAAATATGACCTGTTACCTCAAATAGCTCTCACCAGACTAGAGAGGAGACATGCACAAAGGAACTACAGACCTGTCAGTCTGGTCTCCGTGCCAGGGAAGGTTATGGAGCAGCTCATCTTGAGTGTACCCATGGAAGGGTACAGGTTCTGGAGACAGCCACCTGCACACAGCCATTTTCCACTGCTCCTTTGCTTTTCCCCTACCTACTGAGCTGTTAATTCCCTTATGCGCTGGTGGAGCTGCTGCTCATTAAAACTAATCAGCTGAGCAGATGCTGAAGGAAATAATGGGCTGGGAGTAAAGAGGACTTTGGTCATACATAGCCAAAACTCTCTGCAACAGGAGTTTGTAGTTCACTGAGTTTTCGTTCTATTCCAAATCAACATGCAAACCAGGTCCACTGGGAGGACAGCAGATCAGCGAGGACAGGGAACTTCAAATTATGAAGCACTGATTGCCAAATGATACAGAAGAAACCCATTATACAGACTATTCTGCACCGAACAGAACTTGCAGCAGAGTAATGGCTGTAAGTGCAAGTCAATCTCATCCTGCTGCCACCGCAGCCATAACTGGCAGAATGAAAACCCGCTCCCTGCCCGGGCCCGGCGCGTGTACCTGCCACACAGGAGGCCAGGGAGGATGCTCTCACTTGTGGTAAGTTGATACGTGCTGCAGAGGAACCCAGCTCGGAGAATCTCCTCCATTAAGTTAATATCTGGGCATCCAAACAGCGTGGGGCCAAAATTATCCTTGGCTGCATTAGTGTAACGCAGCACAGCCTCGCTGAGTGGGTGGGACTCGCTGGGCTGTAAGTGGAGGGAGGATTTGGCCCTCAGAAGAGTGTAACGGGAAGAAGGGAGAGTGAATCCCATCATCTGCCTTTGCGGGGGAGTTGGCAGAGGTGTCCGTGTGCGGGTGCTGCCCCAGGCAGCACTGCTGGGAGCCCTGTCACCCAACATTGCTGAGCTCACCTATCAGCCTGCAGTGTGGGAGCACGCTGATGAGAGCAGAGAAGATGCAGCAGCAAAAGGTGGGGAGGTAAAGCTGTGTTTGCCAGGGTCATTTTTCCTAATGATTCCAATTAGAAGTCAACAGAACGGTAGGCTCGTTTTCGGCACGTCAAACACGCCTGCTGTTTTTCTGGCAGGGATGTAGGAAGGGGCTTCGCAGTTCATCTGTTTACCTCAGTGGTGCTGCCTGATGCTCTCGCATCAGATGCCCAAACAAACGCATTTTCACTCCTAACAACAATTTTATCTTTTTGCTTTAGAACTTTGATGTTGAATAGAAACCATGGAGTCTCTTTTGCTTGTGATTCACATCAGCAGCTTTTGAAATGCATTCCTGATCAGTATTTGATTTAGTTACAGAACAGAAAGAATTTTTGGTAAGGTTTTATTCAAACACAGCAAAAATTTCTGGTGACATTTCTTCCAAGCTAGCTAAAGCAGCTTTAGGGATGAATTTGCTCTTTCTCTCTTTTCTTGGTTCTTTGCTTGTTGCACGTTCCTGATTTCTTCTTTCTCAGCAGCCTTTTTTTGTATATTTTAAAAAATATTTTTTTATAGCCAAGAACACAAATGATTCACAATCAGAGCTGTGCAAATAGCAAGTTTTCCACTTTAGTGGCCAAGCTGGAGAACAAAGGCTCAGTGAACTACATGCCTTTGGAGCTGATTTGAAATGTAGTATTTCATCAGGAGCTAATTTTTACCCCCTTTAGGAAATGAGCTCAGCATCAAATGAGAGCAAGCATTTCATTTTGCAAGGTCATGAATCCCTCTCTTCTGATATTTTTTCTTGCCTGGAACACTTTGCTGGGCTTCGTTCCCCAGAACCACGCTGCAAGGAGGCGAATGCAAGACTGCTGGGAGGAGAGATGATAACAGCACAGGATAAGGAAGGAGACGCTTTCTTGGAAACAGATTTCCTGGGGCTGTAAATTAGGAGTGAGGCCAGGCTGGAGGATTAAGATCTGAGTGTCCTCATTTGTTTTGTGAGTTCATCCAGTTTTCCACGTTGAGGATCTGTTCTTCTGTAATTAATGGCCCTGAAGCTCAAGTCTGAACGGGAAGCTTGTGAACAACCCTTCCTGGAGCCAAACTTTCATAACCCTGGGGCTCAACTCTACTCAGCGTCAGTGCTGCTAAAAGCAAGAGGTTCTTTTTGTGGAGCTGCCAAGAGGAAGCACTCTGGATTGCTGGGAGAGTTGAGTTCCCAATGCAATCTTAGAACAAAGACTTTGAATCCCCAGATTCCCCGAATTCTACATCTTCTTTACTTTCTGCTTCCCTTCTCCCTCTACACATTCCTCTCTCTGGCTCTTCTGGATTCCTTCTTTTGCCCATGAGAGGCCTGATTTACCCCCTCAAGCCCATCACGGAGGGAACAGCTCCTTCCCTCCTCCTCAGCCAGCCATGGGGGGTGGCACAGGCCCCCTTTCCTTTCTGTTTCAGCAGTACAAGGGTCACATAGGAACACATTTCCCAGGTAATCATTATTCCCACTGAGGCTCAAATGCACAAGGCCTTTTGGCATATGTGTTGCAGATCTAAGGGGCTTCCTGGTGGCTTCTGAAGCAGACCACAGAGACGTTGGATGGCCAGCATGCAGATGATGGAAGACAGGACCTTCTTTCTCCTGGTCTGCAGAAGTCATGGACTGAACCCTTTCCCTCATTCACAACACCACGCCTTGGCTTTTCTTCACCACCCCATTCACTGGTAAATCCCATGTCTACAGCATCTCTCTTTCTCTCAAAAAAGCAGCTCTTTTTTTCCTTTCTAAGCCCATTTCTTTCTGTTTACTTCACTCCATCATCCCTGCTTCTCTTTACAATCTTTTTTTTGAATGTTTTGCTGCCTTTTCCCTGTTTGTATTCTCGGTAACCTCGATCTTGGGGTGGGGGAGAAGGAATAAAAATAACAACAAAATCCCTTACTCTTTTCATTTTTTAGATCAAAGATGACTGAGCAACTGAGGGGGAGAATTCAGGGCAGCCTTTGATGCACAGTATTGATGTTGGCTTAGCATGAAAATCTCCTTGTGCTCTATGTGGGCCAATTACCAGAGGTCTGTACAATTAACCTGAGACACACTAGCCCCATGTGAAGCAAGGAAATTTAAGACCTAGGGAGGTTAATTCAAATCTTAGATGTTTCTGTGATAGACTGCGTACCCCATTCCTTTGTATTTGCCAGGAGCCTTTGTGCTGAAGATCGCGATACTCCGTCGAGGTCGAGCTCCGGCGGCTCGCCTCCCGCCTGCCACCTGCTCTCCTGGGCTCTGAGCACTGTAACTGGGTTGTTTCTACACGTGAGCTGCTTTTGGCCTCACACCTCCCAGCTTCTCCTGAGAAACGCTTCCCTGCCCCCTGAAATGGTGTCTGAGCTTCTGCAGCATTCTTCACAACAACTAAATGCCACCTAATCCCTCATCTCTTTGTCATCCGGGTTCTGTTGCATTTTTTTTTTTCCTTTTTCTTGTTTGTACAGAGTTTCCACCCACCAAGTTTTGGTCAAGACAAGACGTGGCGCAGCAGAGATGGGCATCTCTGAGAACCACGTGCAGATTGACACAGCTTTGTCTCCAGTGAGTGACAGAGTTTTCTAACTCCAGCCACACCTCAGAAAACCCAGTATTTGCTGCAGCTGAGCGGGCTGCACAAGTCTGAGGTGTTTCAGAAGACTGGATGGCTCATTACTTCCAAGATCATTAAAGCTGGGAGACAGATAACAGTTCATTAAGTCATCCAGCCCACCCTGGCAACAGGCGATCATTTTATCTCATCACTGGCCACTTCACCTTGTTGAACCCATTCAGACCCAGGCTGCTCCACCGGACGTGCCAGCGTCGGCCCTTCAGCTGGAGGGGAGCTGGGTCGCACCAGGGCCACCCTGCAGCAGGAACACCCCGGGCAGCAGGGGCAGGGTAGCAAAGCAAACCTGTCCACAGGGGACAAGAGCTCCAGGTCAGGGCTCAGGCAGCCACGGGAGCTGCCTGTAAAGGGAGCTTGGTAAATTTGTCACTTTTCACTCTACAGCAGTTTTGCAGATAAAAAGAAGACTTGAGTCCCCAAGGCTTTCCATCTGTCACCTTTCATGAGCAGTAAATAATTTAGTAAAGAAAGTCTTTACGTGTTCAGTGCTTCCTTCCCTTATCTCACATGGCTCACCCAAAGCCCTCTTGAAAATAAAAATGGCTGGAAACAATACACTAAATATTTTTAGTCAACATCTTCAGACCTTTGCTCGCTGATATTTATTAATGACAGATTGATAGAGTATTAAAACCAGAATTATACCTGTTGTAATAACCTTGTCTTTCTTCATTGTCTGCGCAGCAATCTGGACATCATAACAGGTATAGTGAAAATGCTTTTCTCTGGGAAGTTGTTCTTTACTTCTTTTTATATGCTGAAATTTTGTAGGCATAGCTGCTAGCTACCATTTTTCTATGCAAAACAGTTTCTTTTTTCCCCCTTATTCCTCATGTTCTTCCAGCTTTATATAGAGAAGGAACAGGCTGCCTGAGTTTCATATCCTAAATGCTCAAAAAAATTATTGGTATGTCTGGACAGCCCGTTTGAGAAGTCTTCAGAGAAACATGACTTGAAAACTGGAGATGTTCAGTACTTGCTGCAGCCCAACCTGAAAACCAGAAAATAAAAAAATTGCCACTGTCAAGATATTTCAAGCAGGGAATCTATCGCCACTGCTGTGTCTAAAAGCTTTTATCCACTTCTCTTATGTCTTCTCCAGACACAAAGGATACAAAGGGAAAAACGGTCTGGCTGCTACTTTTAAATACTCGTACATTTCCAGGGGACCCGCAGCAGTGGTGTCTGGGCTGCGGGAGCCGGTGATGGATGCCTGGTATTTAGGGCCTGCCAAGAGGTGTGAGGCTGTTCATCCTGGCAGCCAGAGGAGGGTCCACTCTCTAGGGAGGGCAGCTGCTGCCAAGGAGGGGGGTAAAGTCTGCTGAGAGGGGTGGCCATGGTGAAGGGAACATGCTCCCCGATAGAGTTACCTTTATATTCAAGGGAAGAATTCAGACTGCTCTGAGTTTGTGTGGGACAAAGGGACAGCACTGACTGCAGGTGTTCAAAGAAGCCTCATGGAAAACTATTTTTAATGAACCACAAGATGTATTTTTTGAACCTGAAAGAGCTTGTTATTTCTCTGTCCAAGTTTAATCCGCGTGTATTTACTCGTCAGAAGCCCTATTCACCAGGTCCTTGCAGCCCACTGGAGTCCACAGGAGCTGAACACATGCTTCAGTGCTCTCACAGCCATAGCCTCTCCCTTATGTTTTTTTCCAGTTTCTGTGTTCCTCACACACTGGTTCACACAACACAAGTCAGTGGAGCTGCTTGCAGATCATAGCGCTTCATCTCCTGCCCATTTGAAACCCATGGCCTATGCCAACTCAAATCTCATCAAAAGTCACAAGGAAATAATACTCAATGCACTTTGCCTGTGAAAGACGCACAAAGCAGGTCTTCAAAGGTTTGGTGGTGCATTAAGTCAGCAGACACTCACTCAGAATGTGTCTGGGAGAGGTCACAGGGTGGGAGAACACGGAACAGAGCGCCACAGGAGAAGAGGCACATGCTGAGGTGCAGGGGAAAGGCTTCAAAGGGCCACGTGCCCTGTTGGTGTGACCCTACGCAAGGCTGGTGGGAGCTGTCACCTGACTCGTGACCTGGTCCCATATCCAAATTCTGACCCTGTCAGCTGTCCATCTCACAAGCAGTAACTACCCTTCATGAATTGTCCCTGCCCCCAAGGCAAAAACTGTAAGGAGGTAACCTTAAAATCCATGTCGCAACAGGAGAAGGGGTAATGGTCTTAAACTAGAGGGTAGGTTAAGATTAGATATAAGACATATTTTACACTGAGGGTGGGGAGAGCCTGGCCCAAGCTGCCCAGAGAGGTGGTGGCTGCCCCATCCCTGTCACCAGTGCAGGGGAGGTGGCCAGGGCTCTGAGCACCCTGCTCTGGCTGCAGATGGCCCTGTTCCCTGCAGGGGGGTTGGACCAGATGACCTTAAAAGATCCCTTCCCCCCCAAACCATTCTATGAGTCTATGATTTTGTCCCTCTGTCCATCTATGTATTACACAGCAGAACTGCCTTATCTACAGCCTAAGCCTTTGGGTCTCTTGGACACCATCTGCCCAGTCTCTTTGACAGGGGATGTGCTGGATAAGCCCTGACGTGTCCTAGACTGAGTTAGGAAATTGTATCTGTCTGGAGCAGGAACCGGCTCACTCTTGAACTCCCTGCCCCACCACAGGTCATTGTGTCTAGAAAGCGAGCTGCATGCACGGTGCCGCGAGCATCAGCGCGTACCACGGGGCACCTGGGCTGCACGGAGCATACGAGGCACAGCCATGCTGCTCGCCTCCTCAGCGGTCAAATTGCTTCTTGGAAGGAGAAGCTCCAGCTTTCGGGCACACAGACCATTTCGGAGCCATTGCTAGGAAGACCGGCGGCTTTGGGAGGCACTCAGCTCCAACCCCTTCCCGAGCTCATCAGAGAGTAAAATGGAAACCATAAAGTTCTGGAAATGCACCTTCAGGGAGCTGGGAGCAGCAGAGCAGCGCAGGTAAAACACAAGCACTTCACAGGGGCTTGCAGGAGCCTGGGTAAAAGCTGAGGCACCACAAGGTGCACAAAACAGGAGGCTCTGGTCAGTTAACATAATGACATCCTTGCTCCCGTCCATATTTATGGGATAGTGAATGTGGAACCCTGAAGGAATTCAAGGAAGACCTGACTTTACACGAGCCCTCCCCATAAACCGAGGTCCAGTGTAAATCACCTTTCTCAGCTTCCAGCCCTGTTAATAGCAGCTCTGCAACGAGCTCTGCCAGGCCAGTGCTGGCAAGGACCCATTCTGAGAAATCACAGGAAAAGCATCAGAAAATGACTGCACCCCACAGCGCCACGGCACTGATCCCCAACCATCTACCTAGGGTCCCAGACACTGCTCTACGAGCTGTGTTTGCAATAATAACTATGAAAATTAAGAGAGACCCACATCATTCGGGTATTTTAAAATAAGGCCTTTCAGTTTTAACCTTACTTCCCTCGAGAGCTGGCAGGCTATGTGTGTGTGCTTGTATAACCCTTGTGCTGCATGCAAAGTGTCTGTTATCGTTGTATGTGTTTTGAGAACACCAGGGGTAGTTTTGCTGCACAGATAAACAAGCAGAGGAATGAATGGAAATACTGTTCAAGCGGGAGCCCCTCATTGATAAAATACGTGTCAGGTACCTTTGCCTAAAGCACACAGACACACTTGTGTGGCCAGTGGCCCACTAATCATATTCCAACTAAGTCCTAAAAAGGAAAATTTCTACAGTCTTCAAATCTATAGAGGAGCAGATGGATGATGGTAAACTCTAAGTGCTTTACTGGCTGCCTGCCTGCCATCCTCTGAACAAGGGCTAATAATAATATCACTTAAAAGAGCTGCTGAAAGGTTAGATTCATTTCACTGCTGCGATTTGCAAATAATCCCGTCTCCGAGTTTACTACATCCTCTGCTGTGACTGGTCACGAATAGCCGGGCGCAGCGTTCACCCGCTGGCTGGGGCCTCTGCTTGCCCTTTCCTTGCAGGGGGAAGAAAGCAAGAGAGCAGGTCTGGGTCCTGGAGAGGGCACTGGCAAAATGCAGACAAAGTTTCACCACCCACTTCTTTTTACAACTCCCAGGCTCTGCAGTCAGGGGGCAGGGAGGAAAGTTTGCTCCCACTGACCTCCTGGCTTCTTCTGCAGCTTTTTCAGCCTTTCTTGATGGGAGTTTGGAGGCTTTGGTGTTGGCTGTGAACCAAGGGAAGCACAGCCTCGCCTTGAACTCCTCTGCAGGTGTGTGGTTAATCCTGGGGTGTTTTGCACAGCTCTGCCACAGCCAGGGCCACGGGGACCTGCTCCGCAGCACCCGCCACCCATCATCTGGCCTGCACCTTCGTGCTGCCGCCGGCCTGAGGCTGCTCACAGCCTGCTCCGGGCACAGCCCAAACGCTGCAGCCGCTTTCGCCGCCGGCAGAAAGCCCTGCTCTGAGGAAGGCCTGCAGGGTGTCAGCAGCAAACACGATGAACGTTTCTCCCATGCACACGAAGCGGAGACAGGGCCCAGGAGTGCTGCTGGGATGACATGTCTGACAGATAACTCTGGATATATGGGTTCCCAGGTTGAAACGCTTTGATTCTCCCCTCTACTCCTTCATTTCTTATATGATGAGGTCTGTGAATGTTTGAGGTCAGAGCCATGAACTCTGCCCTCCCTCCAAGGGCTAATAAACTTAGACTTGTATTTTATTGACTGGGTGAAACATGGAAGGTTTTGTTTCTATGTGAACTGGTCATTGTAGAAGATACATTAGGGAATGAAATCATCCTGGAACAACTTAATTACAAATGTCTTCATCAAACATTTGAACAAAGAATGAGTCTGGGCACCTAGAAAAACACACGTGGCACCTGGGTCTGTTGGAACTGGCAAGCACTGGCTCCGAGCTTCCTGAAGCTGCGATCTGGATGGTGCTGATGGCCCATCCTGCTCATTCCGTTTATTTCTTGTCTTCTCTCCGATCAGCTCCTCGGAAATGGTTATTCTTCCATTTCAGCCGCGAGGGGCCATCCCAGCTGCACCCTCCCGACAGTTCCCGCTCACACCGCTGGCCTTCTTGGTTCGCTCCATCGCTGGCGGCAGGGGCTGT
>VWZY01008574.1:92156-116557 GCA_013399075.1 Chloroceryle aenea | reverse complement strand
ACCCAAGCCATTCTGTGGTCAGGAGCAGTCAACATGGTTTTACCAAGGCCAGGTCACATTGCCTTCTATGAAAAAATAACCAGGTGGAGAGATGATGGTAGTGCAGTGGATGTGGTTTATCTTGATTTCAGGAAAGCATCTGACACTGTTCAGTGGCTTTCTTACACACTTGTTTAATACCAAAGGGAAGCAAAATAAATCACAAAACCCACCCGTAATGTGGCACTGACCCACATTTTGCAGAGGCAATGAAAATTTTATTTCCTCCTGCAGCAAGAGCTGCCTGCACTCCCTAGGGAAGAACATCAGACCAAGACACCTCTGTGCACTCAGGGTTCCCCAGCAGACCAGGCCGATGCAGAGGGGACACACAGAGTAGCATGCAAGTGCCTGGTGACACCCGTGCAGCACGAAGCAGAAGGAACTCCAGTAATCTCACCCTGACCTGGGGGCTGATTCTAGCAGTGTCCAGATGGAGTGGGGCAGGGCGGTGGTGTTGCCCCTGCTGTCAGTTCTGACCCTGCTGTTTTGACCATCTAATACTTTCTGTGACTGAGAGGTTCTGCTCTGCTGGTATTTGCAGCCAGCCGTTGAGAGGTTGCAGAAGGGATCTCTGGAGCTATGGAAATGCATTTTCTTTTTCCATAAAAATTCATCTAGATTTTGCTGAGCTGTGAACTTTGAAAATGGCCCTTTCTCTCCTGTCCTTTCACATTTTCTCTAGAAAAAAATAGTAGTGGATCTCCAAACTCATTGATCCTGACTGTTCTTGTGCCCCAGAGCATGCTTGTGTCTGCACAGCAGAGCTGGGAGTGCTGGGGAGCTCCAGACCCACTGACAGGACAGGAGCACTGCCAGGGTTTCCAAGTCATCAGGGCAAGGGTGGATTGGAGTGGCCATAGCTGCCATGTGAGGCCCTCCCAGGTCAGGTGATCAGCTCTGGCTGGATCAAATGTTGTGGAAATAGAAAGAAAAAGAGACTGGGGTCCTTCAATCCTCCCCCATCCTCCTGTCTCCTCGTGGGCCAACAGCAGTATCCTACATGGCAGCTGAGTAGAAGTCTCACCTGGTGCTGCCAGATGTTGGCAGAGGGGTAGCAATGCCAAGTAGTCAGCATGCCCTTTCTGGTAATACTGTACAGTGAAAACATACGACGAAACACACAACGGACGTAGAATAATTGAGGTTTTACCTCTGCATTTAAAACTACATAGGAAGTTACATTTAGCAGTACATTAAAAGAATCCTATTTAGGCTTCAAAGTCAAGTATTAAGAGATGAAGGAAGTGGGTGATTAGTGTGCAACCTTAATTCTGTCTCCTACTTGCATTATGCTAGAGAATTTAATTGTCGGTTCACTTGTGCCTCAGGGATAGTCCAAAATGGAAGTTCAAGAGGCAGAATGAAGACAATTTTAATGTGGCATTAATTTCTCAACTTTGCAGCATCCATTTTTGCATCCTGAATAGGTTTTTAAAAAAAAAATAAAATTATAAGACAAAGTAAAAAAATAAACTGTGCAGGAAAGATGGTACAATTATTTAGCGATGGGAAACTGAGTCATGGAGCAATTAAGGAACCTGTTCTGCAGCACACAAAAAAAACGGCAGTGGAGAGGGAATTGAGCCCAGTTTCTCAGTGGAGATTTTGATTGCAGGAAGCTGACCCACAGTGGAATACCTCTGTGCAACTGTTGTTTAAATTAAGATGGTTTTTGTAAACAGCTTGCAACTCTAATGCCTGTATTTTATAGTGTCGGACTGTCGCTTTCACTCTCTCCCGTGCATTTAAAGAAGAAAAGCCCCTGCCCTTGTTTGTGTGTGATGATGACCTGAGTAATGTAGGAGCCTCCTTGCTGGGTTTTCTATTTGCCAGGTTTTGCTTGCATTGATTTTCTTTACTGAGAGATGAGTTAAGCAAATGAGGGCACTGGGACAAGGCTTTCCTGCAGGGCACCCTTTCCTCCGCAGCACCCTGATGGCTGTGGGGGCCCTGTGTGGTGTGGAAGGCTTTCTCTGCTTCTGGTAGGTGATGCTTGGCACCATTTTCCAGGAAACGAAATTGCCCGTTGGTTTTCCACCTTTGTGCGTCTGCACGCAGAGAAGCAGAGCCTGCCAGGCTTAATCCAGCCTTGGTGCAGAACAAGGTGCTGCAACTCAGCTACCTGCAGCCCGCAGCAGGGCCCCCCTGCCTGGCAGGGGTGATACCTGCATGTGACCAATGAAACTACTGTGTCTAGAAAGCTGTTGTGAGCTCTGGTTGTCTCAAAAGTCCTTCTCAGTAGATAAAGCTTTTGTGGTGAGCTGGGTGTCCTCACTGAGACCTTTCTGGGGTCAGGAGCTCTGATGTTGCTCTGATCACCGAGTGTGAAGCCTTGGCTCAATGATGAGATCTCAGCAGCTTCAGCAACAAATGCCATTGTGACTACATCCTTCTTTGGTCCTTCGCCTGCTCCTTTCCAAAACACCCTATCCAGGTGTTTTGTGGCTAACAGAGGGGACCCCCTCAAACAACAGAAACTTCCCCACCATTAAATCCAACTTCCCTTGTCCAGCACCGTGGCCCCGCACCTCCAGCTCTCTCCAGGAGCTGGCTGAGAGCTTTGGGGGTTTTGTTCCACCCCAGGATACAGTTACACAGCCTCTCTCTGTCTGCACTGGTTTGGGTTTGCTCTGCCCTTAGCTCCCTGCGTTGTAGCAGCAGCAGGGAAGCAGAGCTGACGGCAGCTCCCAGGGCTCGGGCTGCTAGAAGGGTTAAGGTGGGAGCCTGAGCCCTCAGGGATAAATCCAAAACATCATCTCTCTTTAGCTACATATATGGCTTTCAGCTCTGCCTCCCACCAGATTGCAGACGTACCCCACAGCTCCCTGAGAAAGAGCTAGGGCTTGCCTGCATCTTGGAGACATCATCATCCTCCCCTCGGCCTGAACTTGGAAAGCAACCATCCCAATCCTTGCAAAGTGTTGCTTAACCCGTGCTTTCATTTTCTGCGCACCTCAGTTCTGTCCTCGGGACCCCTGGTACACAAGAAAGCTTTTATTTACTGTGAGGGATTTATGATGCAGCCAGAAATGGAAAGAAAGTGCTACTTGGTGCCTTGAGATTACTTTGCAGCTCCCATCCCACACAACCACCTTGGAAACTGTGAGCTGCTTCGTGGCCCCTTCTGCAGAATGCGTACATCTTTCCCAGCCTTTCCAGGTCGCCCCTCTCTTCCTTGGCCTTGCTGAGGATGCAGCTGTTTCCTCCACGGGCACAGATGAGTGACTGCAGAAAGCTGGAGGCCCTGCTCAGTACTGATGGGTAAATGAGAAGTAGGGAAAGATGGGCTGTAGTTTAGTGACAATCTCTGCTGTGGCACAAGGTGTTTTCCTGGAGCTCGCTGAAGTGACTGGGATGCTTGGCAGCGAAAGAGGATCAGCTCTCCCTTTCCTTTACTCCTAGAGCTGCTGTTTCTCTTTTTTGCTGAGGTGCTGGCCGTGGCTTTTTCTCCATGCCAGGCAAAGTGTTAGAGGGCCAATGAAACCTGTGGTGGGACCAGACCCAGAGCTTTGACGTTACCAATACCGATAACAACCTAATTCAGGGGTTTATTTTGCAGGTCATCCAAAGGGAGCCAAGAGCTCATCGGTGTGGTGAGGATCAGCCGTGTGCTCGCACCCAGAATGAGAACCTGGACTCGCTCACCCCAGTGTGCTCCGGTTGGAACGGGTGGCTCCATGGAGCTGAGCCATGTGGCAGACAGCGGGGACGTGAGGAAGAGGTAGGTTTCATCTCTCTCTGCTTGGTACTGCGGATGTATGTCCAGATGACTCCCAGCTAAAGCATTAGCAAAGGCACTGATGAGCTTCCTTGTGTCTTTCATGTTGCTACTTTTTCATCACTAAATGAAAGTTAGACTGTTTGGTCATAAACTCCTGGGAATGTGTGGAAATCGATGACAAATCCCAGACAGTTCATAACATAATTAATGAGCAGTTAATTATCTTGGATGGGAAAGCCTAGCTACAGGACTGCAGCACAGAGACACTACACTGTAAAAAGAGATAAAAAAAGAGACAACTGTGATATTAAAAAGAGATCATTTTCAATGAAACAGATGCTAGAATATTACAAATACTCTGACAGACTAAGCAAAGCTGCAAGCTGGAAATGAATTGTATTTGTTAAAAAGAGGCTTTGACACATCTTTCCAGACTCTGGGTATGGGTACCTCCTTGTCATGCTGCCCTGCGGGCACAACCTGCTGCTTCTGTCTGCATAACCCCACGGCAGGGCCCTCTGTGGTTTGCACAGCTTGGGCTCCTTGTCTGTCTCCTGGGCACGCCTCAAGGCCTGGAATGTGGTGACATTTCCATGTTATCTAAATTGGACCCAACCTCATCAGATCTCAGCTGCTTCCAAGGAAGTGTGGTGTCACATCCATGCCCTGCGGTCTCCAGGGCGTGCTCCACCGGCCAGGGTTTCTTCTCTCCATGGCTTATAAGAGCTGGTTCTCACTGCAGCTCATCCCAGGCATGTTTACTGCTTTATTTTCTCCCCAGCCTTAAATGTATCCTCACCTTACAGTCTGTATTTATGACTGGTAGCTGGGGTGACTGCTGGGTGTGCCACTGGGCATCTGCCTCAACTGTGAGATGCAGGTGGCTTTGCTCTTCCCATTGTTTCATTGCTAAATCACTAATTCATTATGCACTAAAATGCCAGGCAAGATTTTTAAAGCCTTACTCACAAACATGAGCATTTACCCATACGAATAAGCTTCTAGATGTTATGGATGTGCTCATATGCTCATCGAATGAATCCAAGAGTACAACCTCTCAGGCATGCTATTAGGAGGCAGATCTAACTAACTTTGGTTTTACCCATTCCTTATTCTCCCAAGACTTCCAGAAAGTCAGGTCTACAAATGGTTTTCCTGAGCCGTGCTCGAGGCATATAGACACACAGGCGAGGAGCTCAGCACGCAGGCACAAACCTCTTGTGCAGTCTTGGCAGTACATGCACAAGGGAAAAGGGAACGCGGTAGGACGTTGAGCCAAATTTGTCCTTCATGTCAGCTTTGGGATGGATTTAGCCACAACCACTTACCACTTCTGAGTGCCATGCAGAGCACAATTTATGCTGCTTGACTCTAATTTGAAGAGAGGACATAATCTTTTTCCTAGGATGTTTCTCAAAGTCTGAGGAAGCTGAGAATAACTCTAAGGTTAAAAACAGGGGGCAAAGCAATTATGGCTAACTTGCAGTCTCATAATTCTATGGAAGATCAAAGTAACCTATGTATTCCAGGGAAGACTAGTTCCCAGTGTAACGTTTCGTACCATTTCTGCAAATGTGACTCTGTCCTTGATTTAAATTAGATTTTTCTGTGGGAATAATTCTTTCAGCATCTTACATTCACATGCATTTCGGTCTCCCAGATAGATCTGTTAATTCCAGCTGCATCAGTACCATCTCCTCCTCATTTCTTGGAATTTGCTCTTGCTTACCCAGAAGTAATTGTATCTCTGGGAGACAGTCCTAACTTGGCGGGTCTTTTGTTAGAAACATCTAACAAAATGTTTTGATCATCTGACAAGATGTTACTTGTAGTGAACAATATTGCTCTAACTCATTCAAGATGATTCTGGAGATTCAAGAAGCTAAGAAGCATCATCTTAGAGTTAAAAAAGAAAGATAAAAGCCCTCATGATTTGCAGTGGTGTTTGATTAGTTTCAAAGCTGTGATATGTTTCCCCATAAGAGCAGGAACCTCGGCTGAATTCAGTAACCCCAGTAGGCCTGCCTATCCACCTCAGGTAGTCTATAAAACATAAGCAGGCAGCCAATACCTATGCCTAAGGCTGAGCTTACACACAGGCAAATGACTAAAGAAGTACAGCCAATGGCCATGGATCCATTGTGTTGAGGGTCAAGTCAGCAACACTCTATTTAGTGTTGATCTTCATTTATGACCTCAGGTAATTTTCAAGAGGAGTACAGCCCCAAGCTTCTTGTTTTGATTTTAAGGTCACAAGAAACTAAACTAGCCCTTCTTTAAAGGATTGGTTCAGTCATTAAAAAGCTGGTACTTCTTTCCACGGTGCGTTTTGCTAGCCATGACATTTACATGTTGCAGCAGCATGTATGTCCCATTCAGATTTATTAGCAAGGGGTGCTAAATACATTTACTGTAGCAGCTAAGATGGAAAGTGGGCAGACTTCAGCCTGAAGGCATTTAAACTCTTAAGTCTGACACTCCCTCTCTTTTCTGTTTGAGCAACTCAGATAACTTCATTTTAATCCAGTTTGCATACACAGCACATATTCACGTTGTCATTTTAAGTACAGCTACATTCTGGCAACAAGGTGATACAGCAAATGAGATGTGATAAAAACAAAGAGTCCTTGGTTAGGCTCTAAATAACTGACTAATGCTCAGGTTTTACGTCTCCATTTAACTTTCACTGGCTCAAAGTAACAGAGTGGGTCAATTAATCCTCATACCAGGAAGTAATTGCACGGCTGTTCCAGCCCGGTTTGCAGAGGAAAACCACCCTGCTCTTTTCAGAGAAAGCGACTGCTGTACCAAGCCAGGTTCCTGAGCAATTTATTTAGTGCCAATTTGTGACAGCCTCCAAGATCTGTGCTGCCATGTCCATGCATTTAATGTCACAGACCTGGACATAATTGCTTGCTGTGAAAGTTGTGAAGTCCATTAAAGACCTCATTCCCCCCGGGAGGGAGCCGAACCCGCACCCGTCATCTCTGCGGCAGCGGCTTTGTCTGCACAGACCTGCTGCAGCACTTGCACATCGTCCGTTCTAAGGCCCCCCGGGTATCAGGAGGTGTGCCTATCAGCCTGCACAGCTGAGAGCTGTGTCCCTCTGACTTGCTGAGGAACGTGGGCACACTGTGCTGGTCTCTCTTGATTCATTACCTGTATTGGAAGAATGGTCCCACGTGTCATGCGCTGCAAACTGTTAGTACTCCGCGCTAAAGAAAACGATGATTAGATAGGAAATTTCCTCATTAGTCTGCCTATTACCATCACCACAATAGAATCTGAGGCATATATCTAAGAAAGGAGACGTGAACACACGGAGTGTGGCTGTGCCTGGCTTCTGGACAACCAGCAGCCCAAAGATGTTCACTGCCCCAGGGAGAGGCTGGGTAACAGCTGGGTACCTGGAACGGGAGCTACCAACCCTAAAACGAGATAAACATGCAATTTAAATTTTTTTGCACCTTCCTCAGGTTATTGTGCCCTCTTGTCCGAGGCCCTTGCAGCAGAAATGAGGACTAAGCACTGCAAAAAGCAGATTGTTTTCTGTGCTTTTCTCTTTCCAGAGAGGAGGCAGCTCTCACTATAGCCAGTAACGCAACGTACAGGGAATTTGCCCAGGGTGTAGGTGACAGATTAAATTCCCTTCTCTTACTGTGGAAATATCCCTCTAATTTCACATGTATTCTTGCTGCTTCTCTGGTCCAGTGAATGCACACACAGGGAATTTTCTGTGTGATCCTCGCAAACTGCCCACCTTTTGTGGCTTTACCTCCTTCTTCCCAGGCAGACTTTGCATCATGCCTTGTCTTCTCTGGAAGTGTTAACAGTGTCTTTGCCATTACCTTGATGCTGGTAACCAGCAGTAGACCCAAACATCAATCTTGCCAGGATTCATTTAGACAATGGCTTGTTTAATTTTCTGATTTATAATTTAAATAATCCCTCTTTCACATACATCTGTTGCTCTGCATGGAACTTAATATATGTGGGCCTGTGAGTAATGCTCCAGCACAACACAAGTCCCTGAGGTTTGTTTCCCAGCATCTTTCCCTGTTACAGGCAAGAGCAGGTTGTCAGTGAGCAGCCTTAGAGAAAGGAGATTCCCATGACAGCTGCCTGCAGAGAGGAAAGGCAGGGCCTGTGGCTGATGTTTCATCGACTGCAATGCAGACATGCACTTGCCTATGAACCGATGCAGCGTCGCTGCAGAGCGGCACGGGAGCGCTTTCTGCCCGACGCTGATGCAGGCTCAGAAGGAATGATGGTCATCTACCTGCTGAACACCAGGTTCCCTGCTTTAGTGAGTATGCAGCTGGAAAGTGAGGGGTTAGGGGATTACTGCTGAGGTATGGACGTAGGGAGGCTTTTCTCAGTAGAAGTAACAACGCACGCTTGGAGGTGTGTTTATTATGCACTCGGGTCAAAGTTTGCAGTGAGCCAGATTCACATCCCTCACGTGTGACTGTGGAGTAGCTCCAGCAAAGGGCACAGGATTGTGCTGGGTTAGGCACAGGCTCCCTTCCACAGGTTCACCTCTTTCATAAACTTTTCACCTGGCTGAAGACTCTTATGTCCCTTGGCAGGGACAAGAGCTTTTGCTTGATGTCTTAAGCAGCAGCAAATAAGGGTGCTCAGGATTTGTCTTGATAAGTCTTGGTTTTGCTGTAACTTCAATCGATTGCCACTTACATCTAATTAGCTAGCACAGATACCAGTGCTCATCCTCATCAGACTGAACTGAAGGAAAGCTGGTGTTTCTAACTCATCATTTGCAACTGTATGAGGGAAGATTCAGATAGCCTCTTATGAATATGACTGATAAAGTTTAATAATTAATGTCTCAAAAAAAGGAGCTGATGAAGCAACAATACTCATTTCCTTCAATGAAAGATCAGCCTTTCTGGTATGAGCCAACTCATAATCATCTGCCTTGAATTACAACACAACAAAAATATTTCTTACCGTCTCCTGTGTAGAAACAGGAAAAGAAATAATGAGCACGGGATGCCACGATGGCAAAGGGTGTCTTCAGTTCAGCCATGTACTCTGCTGCACTAGCCATGTGTGAATCTCAGCGTTCTGAGGGCAGGTGAGAGCACTGACTGCATTCCTCACTGTAGAAAGGATTCTGCAGCCACTGGTAAATAGGGACATGCAAAGGCCCAGCTCATGGGATGTTTATTAAAAAGAACAAACTGATAGGGAACATCCCATGAAAGGCCTCAACATTTCTGCAGATTGCCATTTCTTGATAATTTTATTCAATCAAAAGTTTTGCTGGAATATTTTCCCTTTAATACTGAATGACAGACTCCCTTAAAGCAGCATGAAAGAGGAAAATGCAAAGGAAAAGAGTCTATTATCCTAAATTGATTCTTAAAGCAAGAAACAGTGTAGGAAAAAAATACGAGGAGGAGAGGAAAAAAAATGTCTGTCAGGAAAACAATCTTCTCAATTTCCTAACGAGGAGTTGTATGAAGAGCGATGCACAATAATCTCCCAGGCTGGCTCTGGCAAATGATATAGCCAGTTCTCATCAAAAGTGGTTCAGAAAAGACTTCATGCAAAGCTGCTATTGCTACTTGACAAATCCAAGACCTGAATGGGACACATCATTGCTTTCTGAGTACTATGAAATGAAGAAGAAAAGCTACTGTTGGTGTTCCTGCTTCTTCTATTATCTTTTATAATGAAAGAATGATATCCTACTCAAATGCACTTTAGTTGAATCGCTGATGAATCAAGAGTCCCTCCCATACTTTCATCAAAGATTCTTGAACAGCTGCAGAATCTGAGCTTTGATTTTTAAACAAAATCACTTCTAGTCTCTGCATTTGAAGAGAAAAAAAAACAACTTTCAAGTGTGAACTGAGTGCAAACTGGTGCTATTCTCTGCTAGGAGCTGAGATAGTAAATCAATCGCAGTATGAAACGTGAACTCCCTCCCCATCTCCCACCTTTCATCTCAGCAGGCTGAAGACGCTGAAGATTGTTTCTGAAGGGTGATTTTAGTGTCAGTGTTGCTATCAATTTATTTTTCTGTTGAAGGCTGTGAGGAACATGGAAATAGGACTGAGTGATCCTTCTGGGTCACTGAATTGACTCTCCCGCCAAGGCAGCACTGCAGCATGCAACTCTCCCCATAAATACACAGTACTATTCTTTTTAAAAAAATCTAAGTCTTGGCCCCCACTATTCTGATTAAAGGCTGCACTGCTCCAGGGAAGCGGGTGCTTTCTTCTAAAACCAAGGCCAAATGTATTCATAATCAGTTTATACCCATTTGATCATGTGCCAGTATCACTCTTCGGCATAAATAACTCCTCTTCTTTCCTGATGCTGACCCCACGCTGTATCTCTCAGTGACGCACCCCTCTCAGCCTTCACTTGCCAGACTAAACAAGTGAAGCTCTGCGAGTCTCCTCGAGGCTGGCCCCACTGCCCTTATCCTGCTAGAACTGTACAGGCTATTTCCACTAAGGGCTCGCCAGTATGTTGTATAAGGAAGTGGCAGTAATATTTTCCTAGTTTTGTTGGAAAAAGCCTCCCAAGAGTCTTTCTTTTCTTAATTATGGCAGGCATGAGAATAAGAAACTGATGAGAATTACCCAGACTGATGAGGTTATTCCAAATGTGCCCATGAGCACTCAGCTGATGGAGCAGGAACCCTTTCGACTGCTGAGAGAGAACTGGTGAAGCTCCCCAGGCATCTCAGCCCACACACAGTCTGGAAAGAAAAAGGGAAACAAGGAGACTTAGTTATTATTTCTTAAGTAATTGTTTTTGTATCATAGATATTTTGAAAGCCCAAATGCTCTTCTCATATTCCTTTTCCCTCCCTGGTGCTTGACGCTCTCCACTTCACAACCAGTAAGGCAAAGCAGGAAAAGGCAGGGCAAGGAGGAGTCTGGGGCACAAAGGCACCTGGCAAGCCTTGCAGGGGGCAGGAGCTGGCACAGACAGGGCCACCCTGAGGATACTCCTCGGCCCAGCGGTGCAACTGCAGGGTTCCCTGGTCAGCCCAGGGCTGTATATCACCTATGCAGATGGCTGCCTTATGCCATCAATATTAGTTTCCCTGATGTCTCCAGCAGCATGGGACTTTTCAGAAAAGATGCATTATAATAAAATGTAAATAGCATATTGTCTTTGAACATGCCCATAGCTGAGTGGGCAGCATAATGGATTAGTTCAAGTTTCTAAACAACATCACTGCTGTTGGTATTGATCTGACACCTATAAGTGATATTAATGGGCTGTATATTCAGTTTAGTTACTCCCTTCTAAAATATCACCTTGATATGTTCCACCACTGATAGAGTCCCTTTCCAGAGGTGGTAACTGAAATGTGGCCAGAGACAGAGATGTGAAGAGCAGCAGAGATGGAACCAGAAGGGCTATGGAAGAACATCCATAATATGCAAGGAGAGGAAAGGCAGAGGAGAAAAAGGGCCATACTGAAATGGGCCATACTATGGGCTGGCCATGTGCATCTAGAATCGTCACCTCTCCTGCTGGGGATCTCTCAGTTACACAGGTATGGGATAACCACTTCCTTCTGCTCTCAGCTTGGCCCAGAACAGTGCTGGCCTTCCCACGGAGGTGAAGCTGCAGTAGAAGGACAAAGGGCCAAGCAGGCTGGGTGCCTCAGTTCACACAGACCTGACCACTACCGAGGGGCTTTTGTCAGGCTGCGGTAACATCACCGCCAGGCGCTCTGCGCTGCTGGGAGCACCAAGTCACCAGCAGAGAGAGCACTTCCAGAGCTTTCTGTCGGCCGAGGCAAGGCTTGGCTGCAAGTGGTCATGCTTGTGAGCTGTACAGACCTGCTTCGTGAGGGAACAGGTCAAATACAGCTGAGGTGTAAAGCATCTCGAGTGTGCTGGTTGAGGTCTAATTCAAACTCCACTAGGGCCAAATCTGTAATGACACTTTAGCCTGAATTTAAAAGCCCTTTGATAAATCTTCCATCCTACATATGAGTTCTAGATTAGGTTTAAACCCCAGGTTGGAGAGGTTGATGTCTGAGCTCAAGCACTCAGGACCTCTTTCCTGGCGTTTCATATTGGTCTAGGGGCAGATAGAAGTACCAGGCCTGGATGTTAGGGAAATGAGTGTGGAAGACAAGCTTAAGTAAAGAAAAGGGTCCATTACAGCACCTTCCCCACCCTTACTATGCAGCAAATTTACCAGTTTCCTTCCCCAGGCTCTCCTCAGTTGTTTCCCCCTTCACACACCCTTTTTCTGGCTGGGTGTTTATTTCCTGCAGCTGTGCTAGCTTGGCATTATAATTGCAAAGCTCATAATCTTCCGGTGCCTGCTTTCCATAACTGTTGAACCTATTGAGGATGACAAAGGAAACCAAGGGCTTGCAGTCCTGATATACCTCCCAGAGTGTCTGACAGAGACACAGCACTCTGGAGAACTCTGCTGATCACCTGCAATCCTCAAGAAGCCCATATAAAAAGTAATCCATATAACCAGAAATAAGAAGCAAAGATGCATATTATCTGAACGTAGTTCCAGTGTCCTCAGAACTTGGTGCTTGCAGGTTTGGAAGGAATCTGAATGACTATAATAGTTGTTGAGCTGTCTTCCCACTGCCCAGGAACCATGGTGCTGGTTCTACGGCGCTTCGCATGTTAATTTTGTGCAGCATTACTGATAATACTCCAAAACCTCTTGCTGTGTGGGTAGGATTAATGCAAGATGGTGCTGATGCAAATATAGCTTGCTTGCTGAAAGTCAGCTGGAAGATTGTTTCACATGTTCTCTAAGCTATACCCTGTTAGGCACATACCAAAATGTGCTCAGAAGTTGATGTTATTTCAGTGCATCAGGAACATAAATTAGAATCCTGATTTCATAAAGACAGCAAAAGATGGATCTACCAGAGCAGGGGAGGATGTAGGTTAAGACACACAACTGAGCTCTCCAGCCTAATGAGTCACCACAGGCCACTCGAGCCACTGCATCTCACCCTGTACGTGCCCTTCTCCCGTGCAGATGTGAAGTAAAACACTGTGCAGAACTGATTTGCAAGCTGACAGGAGCGAGCATGTGCTCTGCGATAGTGGCCCAGCCGGTGTTCGGTGGAGTGTCCAGCCAGGAGTCGCATCCTCCTCGGCAAGGTGGACACTTACCATTTTCTGGCTTGGAATAAGCTGCTGCCAGCACCCTCAGGCTCCAGCTGTGGCAAAGAAAGGAGCGCCTGGCACTGTTCAGTGAAGGGCTGCCAGCCCCTGCACTGGTAGCTCAGTTGTGTGCTTGAGAAATGGATTTCCAAAGGTCTTTAAAGGTTGCTTTGATCTCTGGTGGTGCTGAATACAGCATCTTACTGTGGATTTAATGGGACCCAGAAAACCTCAGCAATCCTGTAAAGAATCTGCTTGAATGTATTGATGACAAATATATTCAAGGGTTTTTTTCTTGTGCTAATTAGTTAAGATGTCAAGTCAGCACCTTAGTGTCAGGAATAGCAGACAACCTTCCAAAGGCAGTTCTGCCTCTGCCTGCACTGAACCAGTGACTCTTTGTGGAAGTGATTGGGGCAAATAATGGTGACAGTCGGGGTACACTGGTACTGCTGTTGCTGGCACTGGGTGTCTGGTGAGCTGTCATTGCCTTTTCATGGGATGATACAAAGGCTTTTGTTCTCCAAAGACAGATGTGTAACTTGCCAGCTAGATACTCCTCTGGATTTGGAAACACTCTGGAGCACTTGCAACCCCAGCTGCTGAAGAGCACTCAGGTTTCAGGGCTTCCTCCCTGACCTTTTGCACATTATGGAGCACGGCTTGACTTTCGTATGAGAAAAGGTCAATACTAAATGATAGTCTACATCTACTTTTTGCAAGAGATGTGGCCAAGTATCAAAGTCCAAGGCAAGCAAAAATTCCAGTTCATCATCCCGCAATATATGTAACTCCAGTTGAAACAGCCTGTATTTACTGTCTCCTGAAGAAAAAGGAAACCTTGGCCTTTAATAGACAAGCAATTACAGTTCGAATTATGTATGGGTTATTTTAATGGTTTATTGACATGCTCGGGAGCTAAGTACCTTGTTTTATTAGTATCATTTAAGTCTGCATTAGAAAAAAATGCTATAGAATTTCACTCCTAATAACAGTAATAATCTAGGCTTTTGAAGGAAAGGCAAAACTGTCTATATGTCATTTCATTGATACAGCCACAGAGCAAGACACGAGCCTAAAAGCACATGAAATTCTGAGCTGATCACAGAACTGATAGCAGGGTAATTCAGGAGTTTTTAAATGCCGCTTTGTTCACAGTGGTAATTTACCCTTCATGAGATATCCCTATGATAATCAATCATATCTGCATTGCACAGAACAGATCTTTCTGATGTATGCCTTTCCACAAACTTACCCATCGTAACTGTGCCCCAGGTGCTACCTCTTTCCCTCAGTTGCACTGGTTTTGAAGCAGTTTCCAATAATAATAATAATAGTAATAAAAGTCGATGAATGGAGATCCTGTAATGCACAAAAAGGCTGTCTCACTGGAGAGTAGCCACTGCATGCAGTAACAGTGATTTGGTTTGCAACATCTATTTCATGCTTTGAAGCTACACAGAAGGCACTCCTGTCCTGTTGTAATTAAGAACAAGACAACAGAGAAGTGTTTCTACTGTTTGTTACCTTTCTGTAACAGAAACATTCCTGAAGGGGCAAAAGTTGGGTTCTACTTTTAATGTGCCTGGAAAAATGACAGCTCAAATAATGAGGGGGGTGATGAGCCAGTCAGGTGTCACGAGAAAAGGGTGAACAGATGCCACCAGATCCTGCCATTAATATTATTGGGAAGATGTGAATAGGGCAGTTCCTAAGAGCAGGAGCATTTGACATCTCTTGCTCTGTCTGAGCCTGAGAGGCAGCAGCTCTCTCAGCACAGATCTGCTCACCACCAGCAACAGCAGTCCTGAGGAAGAGGCCCCCTCGGGGCTATCTCCTGCTTGCCACTTGAAGGTCCTGGATTGTTGAGGTGTCACAGCCCAGGCAGATCCCTAATTCAGGCTGAGCAGAAGATGCAAGAAAGCTCCTGGTGCTGGAGGTGTGCCCTGCCCAGGGCAAAGAGCAGGGGTCTTCAGAAGCAAAGTCACAAGGACCACGTGGTTCCCAAGCTGGTGGCAGGAGGATGTGGGAAGTGGGGATTACAAGTGGCAGAGGAGACATCTGGCTGAAGAACTGACTGAAAAATGAAGTTAGGGATCTGGGAGAAGCAAAGCTGCCTGTGAGCTGTCTCTAGTGCATTCAGAAAACAAGGTCATTGCTAAATGAAGATGCTACATGAAAGAATATACCCAATTTATAGAATCTCTGTTTTCATCCTGCAAATGTGCTCTGGCTAAAGAGACAATAGTATCCTCTTCCCTTAAACGTGTGACATTGTCACAGCAGGACTTTTTTCGTTATAAAAGGTCTGGGGCCACCTCACCTGTGCTGTATCAACATCACAGCTCAGAGGGTGGGGAAAGCTTGGAAACTGAATCAAATTCCTCCCTGCCAATGCAAAATGTGGTTTGGCTTTTGTTGTTTTTTGTTTTGTTTTGGGTTTTTTTTTCAGATGAGTTATATCTAAGGAACCTGAGGACACAGTTTAACTCCAATGGGAAGAAATTTCTCTTACCAATAACAAAAAAGTGATGAAGCCATCAGGGCATTTAACAAGCTGTCTGTGCAAAGAAGATTGGAGAAAATGAAAAAATTACTTGGAAACTTCCCCTGGGCAGAATTTTATTGGAATAAATTATTTCAAGAATGCATGACACTAAATCTTCTCTATTGCAGACAGTCACAGCAATTAAACTGGTGTAACCACTCTTATTCTGGATAAAGGATACTTTCACTTTGTCTTAGTTTTGACTTGTTCCTAACTGATGCAGGCTAACCGATATAACTCCAGTTTCATTTGAAATGAAGTGGTTCAGATAGGATTTAACTAAAACTGCTTAGAGCAGTCTGCAGGTTACTCCCATGTGACCTGGAGACCTGAGACCAAAATAAAGGTGTTCATATACAGACCTGACCAAAAGTAGCCAAGGGTTTGAATTTCAGCCCATCTAGCTCTTTCCCTCCACATTATCCCCCAGAGAAGCCCATGGCCGTGCAGTCGGTCACCCTCGGTGCTTTGGCACCTCATACATCTGGGAATGGTGCGAGTCAAGGCAAGAGGCCTCCTGAAGAGATGCAGGAGAGGTTTTTAAAGGTCAGTAAAGAGGTCAGTTAAAAATCAGACCAATAAACAATAGAAGAAGAGTGAGAGAAGAGAATGAAGCAAGATCAAAGCACGTGGCTGAAAGACGACCGGTTATTGTGGTGCAGTGCTGCCCTGCTTGGAGAATTCTGTT
Source organism: Chloroceryle aenea (assembly GCA_013399075.1). Lineage (NCBI taxonomy): Eukaryota > Metazoa > Chordata > Aves > Coraciiformes > Cerylidae > Chloroceryle > Chloroceryle aenea. The sequence continues at coordinate 100,418 of VWZY01008574.1, read as the reverse complement.
CTCCAAAAGGCAAGGTTTGAATTCCAGAAAGACAAATGGTGTCTCTCTTCTTTATGGTGAAAGGACATCTTTGTAAAACCTCAAGGACATTCTTTTGAAAACCAGAAGGAAATACTGGAGGAATTGTAGTGCATAGAAGTAAGTTATTGAGTAATCCTGCTTTCTTATGCTGCTACAGAGATGTTTGCACTAGCTAAGCACGGATCTGTGGCAGTCACGGCGTTCCCTGGAGAAATGCACAAGCGCTATCAAATCACTGGTCCTCACAACACCTAATGAGGTAAGAAAATGCTATCCTGTTTCTACACAGCTAGATGTAACCCCGTTCTCTGCATGACAGTGGCCTGGGGAAATTGATTTCACGCCAGCTCCAATGCCCCTGAAAGCCAGTGGAACTTAGGTGGATACCTGTACTTAAAAGCATTAAGAAGATGAAGAAAAAAGTCATTTTAAACTTGGGAACTGACGTTCCCACCTGTCAGTCCTGAACTGAATGTCCCAGACTATTTAAAACGCAAATGTAAAAGCTTGTCACTGGCAGTTAAACAGTGCAGGGATGATCAATCTGAGCCAGTGAGATGGAGTTGTAGGCCAGTGATGTTGTGGTTGTGGAGTTTCACTCTCTTCTGGTCGGAATAGCTCCCAGGGCCAGAGGGAAGCGGGGGCAGGAAGCACTGTCGGCTGTTATTAAAATGGTCCACTGATCTCATGCCTTTAAGGAGGCTCAGACGAATAAATAGTCAAACATTAATGTTTTTAGCTCAGAAAGGAAAGAAAAATGTCCACACACAATGAAAAGCAGTAATGCGGTGGGCCAGTCTCTGTCTGCAGCTCTGACTGGTGCTGCCCAGCTGTTTGGTACCCCCAGATGTGCCTGCTCACAGCGGCGCTCACCCTAGGTTGCATTTCTCCACCTGTCAGGGGTGCTGAGCACTCGCTTCTCATTGAAGGGTACACTTTAATTCCTTAATTTGCTGCGTAAGCAAGGTGAAGACAAAATCAATGACTGAAGCATTTGCAGAAAGCACACAGAAATCAAAACAACTGCTGGTTAATCTTGTTCCAAGCACTGAATTCAACTCACATGGAGTTATTTAACAAAAAAAAAGACACCAAATCACAAATAGGAAGTTCCTCTTCTGTGCTCCTCGGTGGTAGTGCTAACTCACTCACCTCAAAGAAGAACTGGGGATGTGGCTTCGTGTTGGAGTCTGCCTGCAAAAGTAGCATCGCCCTGGCTCTTGCACTCCTAGACCAAGTAAGGACATGGCCTGCAAAGAAGCAGCCGGTTCAGCAATGGCTGTGCAAACAGCAAATGCTGCCCTCAAAGAAACGCACAGGGAGCTGGTTGGGTTTTTTTGCAAAAGGGTCAGTGGGAACAGGTTTTGGAGAGTGAAGTTTTTAAAGTGAGTGAGCCATCTCTTTCAGGAAAGGTATTTCTAGAGGGAAACTTCAGTGCAGTTCTCTGCAGAGACTCTCCTAGACTCAGCAAGCCCTGAAGGACTTCTGCCTGTAGAGAAGCTGAAAACCTGAACCCAGAGAAATGCTAGAAGACATCCTTCAGAACATAATGGTGTTGAAGGAAGAAATTCCTCCACCTGAGACAAAGACAACGATGGGAGTTTCAGGACAGGATCAAATCAGAAGGATTCTCAAAAAATCTATGAAAAATCCCATGAAAAGAGCTCAGAGGTGAAGAGCCTGGTCAGAATGAGGGAAGGATCTCAGGACAACTAGGAGGAATATCCTGAGAGTTGACTTCCCAGGGGGCATCCCTGAGTCCGCACAGCATTTGCCGAAGGCTGACCAAGATGTGCACCTGCTTTTTGGAACAAGTGTCCAGATCCTGTTGAGCCAACACCAAGGTGCACAGACTAAAAAGCGATAAAGAGGTAAGTCTGAGTCTAAGTATTACTTATTTGTCTGTAGCCAGGTTACATTCCTCCATGGATTGTGACAGTGAAAGTGATGGTGACTGCAGTATTTTCTCCAAAGGCAAGTTACTGCTTAAGAAAAGACAGGGCTTTCTGGCTTCCAGAAAGAGAGAAGAAATTACTCAAGGCAGTTAAAAACTGAGATAAGTAATTGTCACACGTTTACTGCCATTTGCACAAAATTGCTTAATGGTAGATGTCAGACATAAAATAGTATGCTATTGGAGCAGATTGTAAAGATAATTATAACACGGCTGCTCAGAACAAAATTCAAGCCTTTTTTTCTTGGTTGCTAAGTAAGAAAAAATGAAAATGTAAAGGTGGTGCCACAGACCTTGTGAAAATGTTTCAGAATACTTCCACAGTTGTTCGGATGGGTCATTTGGACGTGGTAGCAGGGAACTATCTTTGCTTCCAAGAGCCAGCGATAATTCAGATTCTGTATCTTGGTGGCATAAATACCCCAAGTCTTACTGGTAGTAAACTAGCTCCCATGGCAGGCAGGAAAACAGGTAAGAGAAGACTTGAGAAGTGTTCATTTCTTCTGTAACCACTGATCTGTCGAGTCTCAGAGTTATTTGGATACATATCTGTTACTCTGCAGTGACAAAGAGTGACCTATCATCTCCTGTTGGCATGAAACTCTGCTAGGACTATCTCAAACCATCAAAAACATTCATAACTGGAACATCTCAAATTTTTACAGTGCATCATCATTGCAGATGGTAATCTTAAGCTTAACTTTGGATGGCAGCAATCAAGCTGAAATGGATTTAACCCATCTCAGATCGTGCCAACTGGGCAAAATGATCAATGGTTAAAATATCTTTCTGTCTGTAATAAAAAAAGGTAGTCATTTTTCCTTATTTCCCAAATAATTTCACATTTGTAAAGGAGATTTCACGTTGCCTGCATGTGAATCCATGAAAATATTAAAGGCATGTCCATGAAGGAGTTTGTCCATGTTGTAGCAGGAAGAATCTTAAGGTGTTTTGCAGGTGTTAACTGTTATTTCTGTACATTAATTGAGCACTGGCCTGTTGTGATTTGAATGTTCTTTAGGAAAGGTGAGGATGAGCAGCACAGTAAGTGACAGAACATTACTTGTACTGCTTTTGCAGTGTGCCAACAGGTTTGTATGACAATTTTAGAGCAACAGTCAGGGTTTTTGTTGCTAAAAATTACTATTAACTGGAGGGCAAGCTATTAAAAATTATTAGCTCCTTTTCCATACACGTATGTTGTAGGTAAAACCAAACCAAAACCAACCAACCAAAAAAAAAGGAAAATAGAAAAATGGAAAAGAATTTACTCCAGGTAATTTAATCCAGGAAATTTGCTCTCAAATGCTCAGTTTCACATTTTAATTTCAGTAGATTGAAAAATTCACTAAATCTACTTTAACAAATTTGGTTGAAGAAAAACTGCTTACTTTTCAGAAAGCTGTCAGCATCTCTGAAGTTTCAAACCCTGATGAAGGGCAGACAGCTCTCATTCCTGTGAGAGGCAGGGTGCAGTGAGAGACTGGCTGTGCCTGTGCGTGTGCTGGGGTCCTGCAGTGGAGTACTGGGACATTTCCTGTCTTCAGGTGCCCATTCCCTCAATTTCTCTGAACCTGTGAAAGGTGCTAACAATTCCTAGCTCCAGTGCAGCAGTGGAGAGGATCTTTGTCAAGAGGATCATGTTTGTTTGGGGTTTTTTTGTTTGTTTGTTTAAACAGACTTTGCCAGACTGAAGGAGCCTAATAAACGCTTACTATGTGAGACTAACTTTCAAACCAAAGTTAATTTAAACTGTGCCAGTGAAGGCTTCTTATTAGATATTTGCATTTAATAAAAAGAGATGTATGAAAATTATTAAAATGCACAGAACACCATTGTAAAAAAATACCTTAAAATTGCTAGTTCCTCTAAGAACAATGTAAATGCAAAGTGGAGAGAGAAATATCTGATATATTACAGGAGATGGTATTTCCCAAGGTTTCCTTTTTCTTCCTTTTCCTGTGCAGTACCTCAGTTCTAGCCAAGAAAGTTCCCTTTTATGCATCCTAGCTCATATCCAGTTTCATCAGCATGTGAACCAGTGTGCTAAACTATGAGCAGAAGGAGCTCAGGCATGAATTCATGCTCCTGCTGCCAGCTGTGCTACGAGGCCAGTAGGTGCTGGCACAGGGGCAGGCAGAGAAAGGGACTTCTCAGTTCCCCTGCTACCAGAGCTCATCTCAGCGATGGTAAGGAAGAAAATGACTGGGTGTTGTAGTTCTCAGCTGTCCAGGATTAGCTCACCCACTTTTCTGTATGCTGAGGTAGATCAGTCTATCCACAGTACTCATCTGGCTCCCCTCGGATCCACTTTCATAAACCATAGTGAATTGAGAGAGACATCTGCATTATTTTAATGTGTTAAGGCAGAGAAACAAATGCCACAATATACAACAGTTTACATCTGTTACATACCCATGGTAATTAAAGGGATCTAAGGTGTCTAAACAGCTGGGAGAGATGGAACTTGGTGCTTGGCTGGGTAGCAAAACAGAGAATGAAAATCATACGTGAGAAATGCTGAGTGGCCTCTTTTCCCTTCCCTTCCCTTCCCTTCCCTTCCCTTCCCTTCCCTTCCCCAGGAGAGGAGTTAGAAGATCAGATTGGCCTTAATTTTTAAGTGTTAACAGAAACTAGAACTCAAAATGGAAATAATTATAGAACCATTTGCATGCCATTCGGAAGTAGCTTGATTAATGCATCTAATCAATTATTTTTTGCTATTTGTGGTATGGTAGCAGGTAGCCATCCAGCCACGCTGGTGGCAGGCACCGTAAATGAATAATAATTTCACAACCTGTGTGAGAGACACAAGCAGCCAGATGCAAATAGAGGGAGTGGGAGTGGAGACACGAGCGGGGGGGAAATAAATTGAGTTCAACAGGAAATATAAAAGGCAGTATGGCTTCACATAAACAACGCCAGAAAAGCATGTTCATCCCATCCCACAGCAGGATTATTTCCTACAGAATATTCATGATTGCTTTGTCTACCCTGGTTTTAATGTTTCAATTTATGGGGATTCCACCATTTCCTTTGAGAACCTCTTGTAAAGTCTAATGCCGCTCATCCCTTGGAACCTTTCCCCGATAGGTGTTTCATCTCCCCATTTCCATCTGATTATTCAAAGCTGCATCCTCTTCTTCCCCCCCTTCAAATTCCCTGGTCCTTCCACCTCCCAAATAATGCTGGGCATCTATCTGGGCCGTCCCTTGCTGCTGCTTAGCGAGCTGAGCAAGCACTGTGTGTGAGCCAGCAATCTCCTTACACTTCAGTCCCTCCAGGCAGCTGATAATCGTTGTTGTTTTTCTGTGAATGCCTCCTGCTTTTCATTTTCTTGTGGCCAAATCCTGGCTCCTCACTCTCTTGGAGAGGAGAGAAGCTAACCTGCTAATTCACAGACATGGTCCTCTTGCTTTTACTGTGGTGTCCAGAAGCCACACATCATTTAGGTGCTTTAGGTCACGGTAACAGTGTTTACACAAGAGATTTTTCTTTTTTCTAAATGTTTTTTCTGCCTTTCCCCCTTTCCAAAGTTAAGATGACGGTGACGTTTCCCAGTATAGACCTGGCTTCAGGATAAATCTCTGCAGACTTGGATACAGCTTCTGCTGTGAGAGAGCCAGGAAGGAGAATTTTTATCTACTCGAGGTCAATTCTACGTGGTCCTTCAGAGGTCTCACTCAGCTGCTGGCACCATAAGGTGATCTGTACTGAGCAGTCTCCAGCAGGATCTGAGCTCTACCGTAAGAACTGGTAAGCGAAAATACACTTTTTGTCTTTCTTCCATCAAGATACAAATGGTCATTGCACGTAAATAATCCAAACCATTTTAATGAAAGCATTTGTGTACAAAATCACTCGTAAGCTGTGTTGACCGGAGCTGCAGCTGGAAAGGCATGACTGACCTGTTTCTTCTCCTGAAAGCAGATGAAACTGCATGCCACGCAGCTACCGCTGTGCCTGCTGAAAAGCATTACCTTGATGGAAAAGCATTGTGCAGATCTGACCACGCTGATTAATTATTGCATCCAAAATACAAATAGTATCCTGCTTTTCTTGGAGTCGGGAACATTTCTACCCCTCATTCCAGGGGATGATTAGGATGCAGCCTAAATTTGAAAGGATCCGTGAATTAAGACCAGCTAGGTCAAATCTCCTGACTTGCTTCTTTTTTGTTGGGAGTTCCAGTGTATCATCAAAATCATCATGCTAATGTGTATGCTTGAGATTTGTTCCGTGGAGCCCGGGCCCTGATGCTTTGCACAGGTAAAAAATCTCTCCTGTTGAGAACAGCCCTAGAGGAAAAAAGGGGCTTTCCAAGGGACACTGCCATGGCCTCACACACATCCCAGCTCATGGAGACCGGGGTCACATTTCCCACAGCACTCGCCCCTGTCTGCACCCAGCCGCAGCGCCCCAGCTGCCTCCACAGGAGCCGCTCCCTGGCACATCACAGAGTGTGCCAAACTCAGCCATTCCCCTTTCTGCTGGGCGAGTCCCAACCCCAAGGGATCGCTCTTCCTTTAGAAGCACCCGACGCCTGAAACGTGGGACTTGTTGTGGGAGCTTCAGGCATGATGATGTGAATGTTCAAATATTTCTCCTTAGGTTCCTCTCTGTGACTCCGGAAAAGGAAAAATTTGGAAAGTGGGGTGAACACCGCTGGTACAAATTCTGTAATGATCAGATAATGGGTGAAATGATCCCATTACTATTCCCCAGCTCCTGTCGGGACTGGGGAGGAAAAGATGCCACTCGGAGATACGCATTAGCAAAGGAAGCTGCATCACCACAAAGCCTTCCCGTGCCTCCCTCTTTGACCGCCTCCATCATACCTGAAAAAGCCGCTCCGGCAGAAGCCTGATGCTTTCAGCCTATTTCATCTCACATAACACAACAAACAAAGCTCAGAGTCTCAGGTAGGAACCCTGGAGCGCATTTGGATTTAATTGCTTTTCAGTTTAGGTCTTGGTGCAATGAACAAGAAAGACCTGGATAATATTTTGAATGTCTGTACTTGAAACACACAGTAAAAATCTTAGTCCTGCGTAGCCCAGTGCCGGGGCAGGGGCGTGCGTACAGCCATAAGTGGCACGTGTGTCACCAAGCTGCTGGAAGAGAGCCCAGCCGGGTGGCTCCGGTCTTGCAGAGCAGCCCAGGAGCAGGTACTCGAAGTCAACATCTGTGACAGTAAACCACAGAGCAGCCCCATGAAATTAAGGGACTTTGTGTGTTCAAGCCTTGTTTATGGCAGGCAACCTCCCCGAAGTATCCCAACCAGTTCTGCCACTGGTCTGGCTGAAGTGGTGCTGGCACTGGCCGCAGCTGGGGTGTAAACAGCTCTCCAGTGCCGGGCTGGTAACCAGGGAAAAGAGGAGAAACCACCAGCCCTGCACGGGCTGCAGGAATCGCTCCGGTGTTGACGCCAGTTCAGCAGAGCCAGCAATGCAATCGAATTTGGGGTTGTTCCACGATGTTCTTAAAATCTGCATTGTTTAGTGGAGTCACAGCCTGCGCTTTATCTTTTGAAGTAACTCCTACGTCCCTGCTTTGCTTCCCCTGGCTGAAACTGTAACCCCGCACGCCAGGCTTGGCCTCGGGATGGTTTATGCCTTTTTCTGTCTGCTAATGTTGTGTCCCACTAAGACTCGTTCCACCACTGGGACTCCCGAGGTTTTGGAATGATAGGTGCTGTGATTCCTTGCTCCTTTTTTTTAATCTCTTCCCGAGACATTATAAAAAACCCATCACCAAAACCCAACCCAACGAGAAAAATAAGGAAGAAAATGTACAGAGGGAGAAGAAGACAGAAAAGAAGATGTTTCTTGCATGATCTGAGCTTTGTTAGATGCTTTCCAAACAGTTCCTTCTTCTCTCAGAGTGGTGTAATGAGGAGTACTGATGGGCCAGTGCTTTTGCCCACGTTCTCCAGGTACGGGCTCAGCGTCAGCTGGAGCACTGGTGCTGAGCATGGACGCTGCCTCAGCTCTGGTGTATTTCATTGTATTGCTTACACCATATTCCTCCGGTTTTTCTTTCATGGAAATGCACAGGCAGGGTTTAGTGATGCACATACCAGAATTGCCATGGAGGAATGGAATGGAATGGAATGGAATGGAATGGAATGGAATGGAATGGAATGGAAAATCTTGGTTGGAAAAGACCCTCCAGCTCACGGAGCCCGGCTGTTGGCCGAAGCCTGCTGGGGCATCACTGCCGAAGGGAGCGAACACGGGTGACGACAGGGATGCGCTGGAAGCTGCTCGGCCGGCGAGGAAGGGAAA
>VWZY01008574.1:36823-88817 GCA_013399075.1 Chloroceryle aenea | reverse complement strand
AAATCTGACGGTATCTGCCCCCATCCTTTAAATAAACCTCCCCGAGTATCGGGGCTCATTCACCACCGAGAAGCTACGGAAGGGGCCTGTGACCCAGCGTGTCCCAAATTCGTTGTTGGAAGCGGTCGATATTTCGAGCTGTCCGTCTGTCTGTCAGTCTTTTTGTAACGGTTTGTAAGGGCTCCAAGCCAGAAAGTGAAATGCGCTCCAGCCAGTTTCATCAGCAGGGAGGAGCTGATGTTGACATTGTGTTTTCCTTTTAACACTTTGAGGGTGAAGAGGAGAATCAGCTGCTGGGATTGCTCGTGCCTCTCATTTCTGTGCCTCCCCCTTCCCGAGGGTGCCCTGAAAACCTGAAATGAGAGGAGTTAAATGCAGTATTGCCGTTCTGTGATGCACTGCCGGTCGATTGGCCCTTGGCTGTGGTAGTGAGGGTGGGAGGAAGGACTGTTTATAACACCGTATACGTAACGTTCTCACCTTCTGCAGAGAATACTCCTCGGTGCGTGTCACGTCATTGTCATCACACCAACCAGATACTAATTAAAACATCTCTTAGTAAATGTTTGCAGAAGACCAAAGTCAAATTGTCGTAGACCTTCGATAGAAATGCAGGGGTTGAGCGTACTGAAGTTGTGAGGCGGTTTTACGGTGTAGTTTCTGTTGCTGTAAGCATAATCCAAGGAGGCTCTGAGGAAGCGGGATGTGATTTGCAATTGGACATCTGTATCTGCACTGCTGTAACTCCCCTGCAGCTAGAGCTGGAGGGAATGTAGCCCACTGGCAACGTCTTCCCTCCTGTGCCACTGACATTACACCCAGCAGACAGCATGGCTGGTGTAGTCTGACTGTGGCAGCCTAGGCGAAGATCTGTTGGACTTGGGAGGTGAATGGAGGAAGGGTCAGCATCCCGGTGTAGTCTTCCCCCAGGCCACTCTTGATGTGCTCTTAGTCAGGTCGGTGCCAGTGCTTGCTGCCCGAGACGATGACATTGTTCACTTGTTGAAGCTCCTACCGGTAGGCACCCCCTGCAGCTCCCCAGGCTGATCCCTGCAGATAGTGGGATCAGAAGTCTGCCCAGTTCTGTTGTGCCCGGGAAGGCTGGCTGTACTCTGCCCGGGCTAACTCTGCCTTCAGCAGTTTTCGTGGCAGCTCTGTGCGTCTTCGTGCTCCGAACTCGCAGCACCTTGTGCGCGTGCTGCAGTTGGCCGTAACGAGCCAGCCCGCTGCCTCAGTGGAGTGCGTTGTCTGGGGTGATAGACTTGGATGTACACAGCAGTTCACGGGGCTGAGGCTTTCACACGTGCTATGCTCGTGACGTGTTGGGGTGTCTGCTGCCTTTGAGAAGCAGTAAATTGTTGAAGACAGCACGCTACTGCACGCTTAAATGTGCCGGGGTCTTACTGGTGACACTGGGAGCTGAGTGACTGCTGTAAATTGTGCCCCTTTTTTACGTGCTTTCCTGAGTCAGACTTGCTGGGAAAATGTTTCTCACATGCGTGATGCCTGACCTGGTTCGTTGTGTTGTTTGCCAGTGTGAGTTTTCCAGTTCTGGTGCCACTGAAATCTGTGGGTCTTACAGCTGCTGCTTCTGCCGAAGCAACCCGGGTCTCTGGTGCCAAGACCTGTTCCCGGGAGCGCAGCTTTAGGAACAGCTTCTGTAACAAGCAGCTGCTTTGTGGAAAAGAGAGGAGCACTGGCAGGGCTATTGCAAGAGCACTTCTTGGTGGTGAGCTAAAGCTGTCTCCTTCCCAGCTCTTGGAAACGTCTTGTGTGATAGCACGGGTCCTACCCACGCAGTGCATCTTTAAACCCAGCATAACATTGCTGGTGCCCGTGTGCCCAGGCTGCCAGAGGCTGTGTCACTAGCACGGCGGGCGCNCTGGCTCGCAGTGGGGATGCTGGCGGGAGAGCCTCGGGAGGTGGCTGCCGGACAGGTAGCCACGTGCCCGTGCCCTTTAGATGGTAGGGCAAAGTGCCTCTTATTTTTCCTTGGGAGTGCTCAGGCAGAACTGCAGAGCCTGTGGGCTGCGAGGGAGCTGCATTTCCCCGGGAAGGTGTTCACTTGGCGGTCCTAACCCGCTGGTTATTTTGGGCAAGCCGCACGCCCTCTGTTGTGGTCTGAACGGGCTTTTTTATGTTAAACATAGCGCTTGAAAATACACTGTGGATGCCGATTAGAATAACCATTTTAGCTGTTGTTAGTTTCATGGTTCCGGTCGGAAGGTGAAGCCCGGTCAGAACGAGCAGTGCCGATGCCAGGGTGCCGATGCCAGGGTGTCGACACTCCGCAGCTGGGCGCTGCGAGGAGGGAGTGACGGGGGTAGCCGAGTGCTCCGATGAGTGCTGACAGTGATGTGGTGGCGTGGAGAGTTATGCTCAGCTCAAGGCATCAGCAGCACGCTTCTTGACGGTGTTTCCTCTTCATTTTGGGAGAGGGAAATTGCTGCCGTGTTTCTCAGGACGCAGCGGCGCAGCAGCTCAGATTTTATGGATATCAGAAGCTGTGGAATTACCCTCATCGCAGCAGATACTCTACAGACGTTTGTTTTGCTGTGTTTGGGTTATACGCCTGATGCTGGCGTGTTACATACGTGTTCTGGGACACTCCAGTGGTTTCCACCGAGTGCACAAAAACTTGGATGGCTCAGAACTGTCGCCCTTCTCGGCTGATGCAATCAGCTTGTCACTCTGCAGTAGTTGTTCTTTAGGGCTGCTCAGAATTTTATGAGGCTTTAGTTTTCTAACGACGTATAAAATCGTACTGGGTGGAAATAGATGAATCATCTTGTTTTTTAGAATAGCTTGGGGGTTGTTAACTGGAGAACTGATTTAATAAAACCAGGAATCCTAAAATGTGCTGTCTTATTAAAAATTGTAATCCTACGATTGTTCCAGTCTTGAAACACAATCGAGAATTATTTTTTAAGAAAGGTCCCCCAAATACTTTCTCATTTTCCTCTCAGTTTAAGGGTGTACAGAGTTATATTGCTCTTCAGTTACTTCCTGAACCAAAAGGAACTGGGAAAAGTTGCTGTATGGTTGTTCCAGCATTGTATCCAGGCGTCAGGTAATGGCAGAAACACTGCAGAGCCCCAGACGCCACATGGAAAATGGGAAAGCCGTCCTGCTCAGAAACTGTTCTCCACTATTCCCTACTGCAGTTCCAGTCCTTTCGGTGTGAAACATACCGGTCCTAGCAGGGGTGGTGTTCTGTTTGTTTGTTTGTTTGGGCTTGATTTTTAAAGTCCAAATTTTCCTTCAAAGGTCACTTTCAAGAACTGTCAGCAGATCTTTAATGAGTGGTGAGCTTTTCCCAAAGGCACTGGCCGAGTGCTCAGCTAATTATCGTGGTCCTCAGCTTTCACTGGGTTGACTGGTTTGATTGTATTCGGTAATGTTGTTTGGGTTGGTTGGGTCATTGTCTGGCCAGGTTTATTATTTCATTAGGTATGAGTTCTGTCTTTTGTTGCCTGCATCTAGTTAGAGAGAACTTGAGTTAGCTCAGCCAGCCAGTATTGCTCCCTAACATTTGCCAGCTGCCTCGTCACCCGTGGAGAGGTTTCAGAGTGTGAAAATTTCAATAACTAGCACACCTCTGTGCTTTGGGATGCAAAGTCGCTTTTAATTCACTCCTTGAGAGACAGTGCTCTGCTCAGCAAGTGGGTATCACCTGTGTGATGACAAAGTGTTAATCTTTCTGAGTTTAGGTGAGAAATGAACTAAGAAATTCAATACTCGCATTTGCTTCTCATTTTTTGAGCCATTAGGGTGCAGCTGTCTCATGTTTTCAGCTTTTTTTGTCTGGCAAAGAAAGGACTAATTTACTCAAAATACAGAAAGCTGAGATTTTCATCTCAGTTACAAATCTAAGGCTTTAAGAAAATATTCCAAATACTATGAGAATTATAAAATCGAGAGTGCTGGCAACAGCAGCCTTTCTTTATAGGATGAAGGTCCCCTCGTCAGCTGTTCTGTTTGTTGGGTGGTGCTCAGGTTGGAGCGGGACAGGAACTCGATCGGGGTAAAACCAGGCTAGAGGAGGTAATAATCAGATGGGCAATGGAATGTCAGGTTGTGGCCTTTTTATTTATTTATTAAAAAAAAAATTATCTACTTGCTTCCCTTTGCTGTGCTTTTTGGACTTACGGGCTTTTAATGGGTGGTATTGTGTGGAAAGGCTTCTCCCTCGCTCATGCAGTTGCGTACACGGTAATGCCTTGAGAAGTAGAGGATGCAGATCTCCAGGATGTTCCCAGAGCCCGTCCGCAGGCGTGCTGTATGTGAGCACACCTTCACTGCCAGCCGGTGCCGAGCAGTGCTGATGCCCAGGGGTTACACTTCATGGATCACTCGGATGATCTTCACCCTGTTACACAACAGACAGGCTTGAAAAACTTTTCCCGAGGATGTGTGGAAGTTGCCAATGGGGTGTCAGCTCTATAGGCAAAACAGGCAGCAAGCAAAGGGGAGCACGCCCTGTAGGGAGCTGCCCTTCGCAGCCGCAGGGGAGTGTGCGCTGCCAGCACCGCTTCCCCTTGGCAAGCAGCAGCGGGATGGGCACCTGGGGCTGGGAGCCAGCAGCAGCGGATGGGCACCTGGGGCTGGGAGCCAGCAGCAGCGGATGGGCACCTGGGGCTGGGAGCCAGCAGCAGTGGGATGGGCACCTGGGGCTGGGAGCCAGCAGCAGCGGGATGGGCACCTGGGGCTGGGAGCCAGCAGCCGCCCGTCTCGGGAAGGGTGGTGACCTGCCTCCGTTACTCCATCATCAGGGGAGTGCTGTCCTTCTGATCGGAACAGTCTTTATGCTAGCCAACCAGATACCCTCTGGTGTGGAAGGAAATCAGATTTAGCACAACTCTTTCTTGTGTTTAACTTTTCTTAGGAAAAAATATTTTCCTGCCGTATAAAAGGCAGATAGAACAAACCAATTCTTGATGCAGGGTTTGAATTGGGAGCAGCAGAAAGATCAGTATTTCTCTGAAGGGACATCAGTAGACTCCTTTAGGTTTTCGTAGCTCAGAATGGATGTTTGTGGTGTGGTACAGAGAATCCTAAATGTACCATAGCTCTTCTATACTTAAAAATGCATTGCCTGCATTTTAATTTTTAAGAGGCTATTTGTATAACGCGTCAAGCAGGACATAAGATTTTTTAAAAATATCTGCTTTAATTCCCCGGCAACTGTCAGACGAGATGAGTCACTGCGCTATAAGAATTCGCCTCAGCGCATCACAGATTTGACACAAACTCTTAATCCTTGTGAAATTATGCATGTATATTCCCCTGCCTTCCCAGCGGGTGAGCGTGGTTTTTGCCAAACTCCCGATGATCCCGTTCTGCCTTCCATCCTCCCTCGCCTCCTGTTCACCCCCTTCTGCCTGAGAAGTCAGCAGCCCCAGCCATGAGGTCTGGGTGCAGGAGCCTCTTAGTGGTGTGTTGAGAGCTTTTCCTGATTCTCTCCTTGGTTGTGGAGGTGTGGGGAGGCCTTTCCAAAACACGCTTGCTCTCTACAGGGTGATTTCTGGTCTTTTCTGACATTACTGGGGTAAACATACACTAAAACACTGCAAGTGGTTTCATTTAACTCCACTTGGTGGAGTGCAGCAGGGAATTGCTCGTTTTAGGCCCGTGTATAACAATCTAGTTTTCTTTTGGGAATCTTAGCGAGGGCTTCTAATTGCCAGCCACTATGTTTTATCCCTTGGATTCAGTATAACTTCCAAACGTACATAGAACATGCTGAGGACATGATGATCTTCTGCAGTAGAAAAGCAAATACAGGAATACGAGTACTCAGAGAAACTCCGCTTGAGACATGCTGGGAAGGCTTTGGCTGGAGCCTCTGGCTGCAGAAGAGGAGGCTGCTGCCCTGTTGCCTTGTGGAGGCCTACCAGAGCAGAGGCCTGCGTGGCTCTGGGGGATGGAGGAAGACTCCGTGCCATGGTGCTTCTGGGAGTGCTGCTCAGGAAGAGAGCGGAGTCTGTTGCTGGTTCTTGGTTCCTGGCAGTGTGAGAGGCACAGGCAGTTTGACACAAGCTGCAGTGCTTAGAGCAGCACTAAGTGCCAGGGTGTGGGTAATTGTCGCCTTATTTTACAGGAGAAGTTAACATTGAACAGCATGTGATGTTTGGTCTCAGTGACCTCTTTATAAGACTATTGTGTTAAGTGGTTGGATGACTAGAGAAAGAATTCTTATAAAGTATCCTGGTAACTTGGAAGAGGAGGTGTTTCCTATGACTTTTGAGGGGGCTGTTTGATTTTCAAAGCCTGAACTGGACCATTAACAGGCCATCTTTTAGGATGCTCGGCTGTGTTTGCTTTTAGCTGCATGGCAGGGTTTGCAGGACAGTGGCAGCTGAGGGAAGAAGGGATTCTTCAGATGTCACATGGCAGTAAAAACGGGTGCAGGACCTGTGTTTGCTCCTGTTTCTGGATCCTCCACACTAGCATGGCCCCTGCAGTCTCTTCATTCAGATCTTGGCTTGATCTGTATGTAAGACTAATATATCAGGAAAAGATCTTGTAAGTCTGATCTAGCAGGAGCTGTTGAGAAGCCAGAACTGTTCTTAAGGAGCTCTGTCACCAGTACTGAAGTTGGGGCAGTGCAGCCTGTGTTTGCCTGGTAGGCTGGTGGTTGAGAGTCTGCCTAGACTAGCGAAAGTGTAGAGACTTTGGTTGGCTTAGAGACCTAAACAAAGTGTGCCCACGCTCCTTGTCCTTGTGTGGATGTCCCTGTGTCCATCAGCAGGCTGGCAAAGAGACCCCAGCAGCAGTCTCTTCACAGAGCTCCAGCCTGGACTATCCCCTCTGTGTGCCCCCTCCAGACAGTTATGTAGTATTAGCAGGATGTTTACAGGCTGTTGTATCTGTACCATGTAGTGAGGAAATAGACCAAATGGGTCTTTGGGACTGTAATTAATCTCATCACTGCAGCTCTGAAATTGTACAGAACGTTTCCTTCTGGAACCCCTGTAACTATGGTCTCATACAGCTACGTGCCTCCAGGTCATAGCAAATAATGAAACTCCACCTTGGTTTGTTTGTTTGTTTATTTATTTATTTAAAGAGATACCCTTAGTCCTATGACTTCAGATTTTTCATTGATATTATTGCATGGAGACTGAGTAAAGTACAGGTTTTTTATGCCGTGCCTCTCTTATCCTTGTTGAAAGAAATGCTATTCAAATAGCAGATAGTATTTTTGATGAACACCTGTACCAATAAAATGGTGACATTATGGGGTAAATAGTTCAACTTTGCCAAGGAATCTTAAAATGGAAATTGTGTTTCAAATGCTAGACTTGTTTGACAGATGCCTGAGGATGAACAAACAGCAGCTATCTAGAGAAACAGCAAAATGCAGAAGCTTCTCTGTTCTGTCCCGAGCGATGACGCTGAACTCGCTGGAAGAGCCCACTTGATTTTGCCGTATATTTTAGTCCATAAAAAAGTGCACATATTGTTTGGAAGATAGTCTAAGGTCTTCCAAGTGTTGTGAAGTGAGGGGTTAACATTTTTAGGAAGAAACAAAAAGCTACTGTGGGACTGCAGAGTGGTTTATACTTCTGAGAGGGCCAATAACATTTGCAATACTATAATTGGTTCTACTTTTAATCAGTTGCACCTTGTGATGGAGAAGGTTCATTTGTTCTGTTGCACAAGAACGATGGGACTAGCAGAAATGAAATCTTTCGGGTTTTTAAATGATGATCAAAAAGCCTTGCATTTTATGTTTATGAATTTGATGTTGCTGACGCATTTGACACATTCTAGTCACAAGGTTTTATCCGTGTCTTTACAAACTCTGCCTTCAGTCATATGAGAATCCATCCCACAGGCTGGGGAGAATTGGACAGAACAGTTCAGAGAGATCGTGAGGACCAGGAGTGGCCACATGGGCGCTGGGGACTAAGGCAGTCCGAATAAACCTTGTCAGCCAGGAGAAAGATGAGGAGTTGATTTGAGCATTTGACAAACGTTGAGCTGGGGAAGGAGGAATACATTTCCACAGTGCAAAGGTAGTACAGTGTTAGCAGTCAAAGCCACGAGGAGATCCAACTCCTAGGAATGCAGATTAGACCAACTCAGATTGGAGACAAGACAGACAATACCAAGACTCTGTAAGTACTGAGGCACTTGCATAGAGAAGACTTAACAGCTTCCTAAACAAAAATCTGGGCCTGTTAGTAGACTTGATAGAAGGCTCCTTTCCAAGAGACACTGAATAGTAGAATTTGTGTGTGTGGATAGGTGCTAAACCGCCGAGTCCACCCGTACGCAGAAACAGGCCGGTGTGAGTGGGGTGAGTATGTTTGTGGTGGCATTTCGTAAAAGTTTTTGTCCAGCATCATGATCTGTGTTTTCCTGGTAAGGTCAGAACCCCAGCAACAGTTGAGAACTTCAGGTTTAGTAGTTTTCAGTAGTCTGCTAGTGATGACTTGACATTTACTTGCAGCAGTAATTTCTTTTAAATCAATATTGAACCCTGCAAGGATGTGCATACGTTACAGTTTGAGAGGGTATCAGATGCCGCTGCTCTGATAATTCTTGCTTAAATACTGACTACTCGGATATTTACCTGTAGCTCAGGGGACTTCTCTATAAGCACAAAGTGGCAGAACAATAACATTTTTAAAAGGTCCCTGGAGATTTATTGTATGTAGCTTTTCCATGAAAGTGGTGTCCTTCTTTCATTTGGAGAAAGGATAAGAGAGCACTCGCTTCCTCTGAAGGTTCGCAGTAAGACATCGTTCACCATATTCCTGCTTTGGCTGTGTATTTGCTTTGAGCTTTCATACCGTGGTCAGATACCGTGGTGTATATTTTTTGTTCACAGATCTGTGAGTATTGTTATTTTCCTTCCCCTGTAGTGTTTGTTGATTATTTTTTATTGTTATTTGTAGTTCCGTCTGGCTTTCATGCACCTCAGATCTGTGCTTTTCCAGTGCACTAAGTTGCAGCTGATGAGAACCCCTTCCTACATAGAAGGCAAACCCAGGTCTCCCTGGAAGGCTTTGCCGGGATGCTCTTTGCTCTGGTGTTTTCCCTCACTGGCCAGCGGTGGTAACAGGGGTTTGATCTCCGTGTTGTGGTGACAGGTGATGGGTATAGGAGCAGTGAAAGTGCCATTGGGAGCCCTGTGAAAACTGTTGTTTATTGGGAGTTTCACTAAACTGGTATCTTTGACCTCTGGGGGCAACCACTTCTGGCACGCAGTGAAATGTGGAGAGAATATATTCCTTGGTCTGCAGTGGGAGAAGTAAAGATGCTTGTTTTGCTTAGCCCAGACACTGGTTTTGTTCTTGAGCACAATGATGCCTTGGCTGGTATTGTCTGCTGCTGGTGCTTCTGAGGAAGATGAGGGTTTCTGCCAAGTCTGCTGTTTCTTCTTCATCTCTGAAGTCAGCCTCCTGTCTGTTTTTTGTTCCACAAAGGATGGTGGCCAGGCGAGGGGACTGCGGCCACCTTGTGGGAAGGTGAAGGAGCTGTGTGTGGGCCCTTGAGCCAGAAATGGGCACAGGGATGTTAAATTTCATCTTTGACTGCTGGACCTTTTAGAAACATTGGGCACCTTCTGGTAACGGGTTTCCCTCCACAGAACCCTTACAGAAGTATGGGAAGCCTGGGCTCTATCATCAGCACGTTTCTCTGTTGTGCTGTGAGGAACCTGTGCTGGGCCCTTCGGACTGTTCAAGAAATGTGCTGGGCCCCTTTCTGCCCTGCAAATCGTGCAAAGACTGCAGCATCCGTGAAGCATAAGGAATTTCAAACCCAAGTCCTCTTACTTGCTGTGCTGAGGCGGGGCTCTGGCTTTGGCTGACCTGCAAAATGCTTTTCTGTGTTTGATAGGAAAATTCCTGTTAGGTCTATTACACATCGTTGAAAATGTCAAATTGCATGTGCATGTTGCTTCAGATGCACTTTGGCTGTTCATTATGATAATTGGTTACTTCTGGTAAATAATAAATGTAGTTTCAGATTCAACTCCCTTTATGAGCCATTCTGCTTCAGGATATGCTAGAAATAACTTAAGGCCTCATCTGCCAGCTCGTTCCTCTGTACTCTTTTAGGACTGAAGCAAATTGAGTATCTACATTAGACTGAAATTGGGAAGAAAGAAGCCAACTCTTCTTTACCGTTGGCTTTTTCATCACAAACAGCTTAGTGATCTGAATTTTACACAGCCTTTTTAGTTCTGTCGTACATCTGCCAACTCGGGTGCCCAGAGAAGTCTCCCCTGACTCCTCCCTAGATACCAGGTTGTTTTGCTAGTGGGGGCCTTGTGAAATGCAGGAATTTGGAAATGCTGACTGATGGGTGCTACTTAAATGTCTTACATAAGTAATAATGGAGCATGTTACGTGTGCTCCATCAGAAGTTGATCACATGGGTATGTTAGGGTTAAGAGAGAGAGAATAAAGCATCTAAGTAACCATATCCTTCTGAAATACTGTGGCATCTGTTTTTCTCCGGGCTGCTTTTGAAAATGCTGTGACTGTTGTCATGGACGAGGTCACCCCCTGTGCTGGTTTCTGCTTTCCATCCCTGAGCACAGCAAGAAAGATGAAGCAGCCATACCTTCTGGAGCTGAGCTCCTGTGAGTGTACAGCAGGAATAAGTCACATTAGAATAGGAATTGCAGTCAAGGGGCTGACTGAACTCTCCCCAAAATAGAAGTACGGGAGTGCTCTCAGTCTAAAAGCTGAAGCTACGTTTAGAATCATAGAATGGATTGGGTGGGAAAGGACCTTTCAAGGTCATCTGGTCCAACCCCCCTGCAGGGAGCAGGGCCATCTGCAGCCAGAGCAGGGTGCTCAGAGCCCCATCCAGCCTGATCTTGAATGTCTCCAGGGATGGGGCCCCCAGCACCTCCCCGTTCAACCTGTTCCAGTGCTCCACCACCCTCAGAGTAAAGAACTTATTCCTGACATCCAGTCTAAATCTACCCTGCTCTAGTTTAGAACCGTTGCCCCTCATCCTACTGCTACAGTTTTCAGGGGCTCGAGTATAGGTTCTGCCAAAATGTATTACTGTATTTATTTTTTTCACTCAGAATGAACTCCACCTAAAAATAAATGGCAAAAACTATGTTGGCATCAGGACTGCACTACGGGGTGTACTTCCACTTAGAGCTGTGTCTGCGAATAGTCAGAAACAATCTGTGATATTTAAGGATATGTGCCAGGGTGGATGATAGAAAGAAGCAGATACTTTCTCTTCTCCTCTCCTCTTCGTGTCTAGTAATTTCTGGTACCAAGATAACATTTTGCATTTCAGACAGAGCATTTACATATATGGAACAACAGCCAAGATGTACTCCTAGTGGAAAGATAGGGACCTCATGTAGGATTGGGAAACCAGTCTGCATTTGGAGAAGGTGCTATGACATTGCTGTAAGCAACTAGTGATCACAAAAGCTCTGTAGCCTTTCTGGTCCTTTGTGGAAGGGAACACATGGTCGGTATCACCTCTTCCTATGTGGCAGATAAGGACAAAGCCAGTCTATGTTCTTTTGCTTCCATTTTTTCCTTCTCCTCAGCGCTCTCTGTTTTTTTCCCCTTCGTTTCAGTGTAAACTGTGACCTTCAGAGCTTCTGTCCAAAGGCATGTGGCACTGGTAGGGTAGGTCAGGGTTGGTCCACTCCCCTGCCCTGGGTATTTCTGCTCCTTGGTCATCTGTTTTTCCACTGGTCCTCTTAAACAGCAGGCTTGTGCGCAGGGTTGCGATGGAGCTAATTCACGTGATGCCTCCTTTTGCAATAGCTTCTTTTTTTTCACATGTGAAAGAGTGCTCATGGGATGTCAGGACCAACATGCTGAAAACTGATTTTTTTTTTATTCTTAAATTGGTTTAAAACAAATTCTTGTCTAGCAGTAACAAGCTGGTTAACTGCTGAACCTCAAAGACTGTAGAGACACTAGCTGAGGTACCTGTGTTCTGCTCATCATGCTTGATGTTTGCTTTTTGGGCTGTTGCTGTTTAATTCTACTTCAGCATGTTTGCTCAGAGCTAGGTTATGATGTTCTCCACACAGCATAAGGCATTTATGGACAAACGTGCATCTGAAAAACTTCTTGAAATCTGATCTGGAGATAAATCATGGCATTTATTTTCCGTCTAGAAATGCATTTCTGTTAATAATATCCCCAATTGGTGGCTGTGGGGTTTTTTGTATTTTTATTTTCTATTTATTAAATTCATGTGAAACCCACACCAAACAAAAATACAGTTTATAGAGCCTAACATTATAAAGGAACTACTGGCAAAGAGCTGGCGATGCTGTCTGCAGGATGAAAGCCACTGCAACAGCTCGGGCGTGAGGCGTGGATTAGGAGCCGTATCTTCAAATCGCGGTTGCATTTTTATGAGTCCACCTGTTATGTAAGCAGTGGAAAGTGCCGAGGTTCCTCCTGCCCCGTGCCACAGTTAGCAGGGTGAAGAAAAACAAGATCGTTTGTCAGTTTAAGTCTTTTAAATCCAAAGTGAAGCCTTATCTGCTTAGTAGCCTAATACCAGGGGCGATAGTGTTTGTGTTCAGCAGGGCCGCGTTCATGTGACCGCCAGCACCCGAGTTTCTGCTCTGGCTTCTATATAAAGACTGCTCCCACCCTGCCCCTCCCCAGCACTGTCATTTGGCACCATGTGCAGCACGCAGCATAGCTGTAAAACATCCCGAAATACTCCAGTCTGCCTCCTTTCATGCTTGTGTATGGAAAAAGCAGCAGCAAGTGAAAGGCCTTCTCCGCACTAGCTCCCTAGCTCGGCCGGGCCGGGCGCCAGCTGAGGCAGGGCCGGGTTCCTCGCCCGGGGTTTGAAGCGTGGGCTGCAGCAGGGGACGAGGCGTGGGGTGGCCCATGGCCGTGTCCTGCCCCCTGCCCTGCTCAGTCACCAGTGCTGTGAACTAAAGGTGGGTTTGGAGCGTCCTGTGCCGCGGCCCTGCTGCTGTGCTGCTCTTGGGTGGGTTGGGGTGGCAGTGGCCCCTGCTTTCATAAACAAACCCCACAAGACGAAAAGAGACGAAAAAACAGGAGGAGGAAGAAAATGTTGTGTGGGGGGTTCCCCTGCCTCTCCCCCAAGGAAATGTCTTTTTGTAGCTTTTAAAAGTTGGATCAGTTCACTCTGCTGCATAGTGCAGCTTCATACATAACTGCACCTTGCTGACAGCAGGCATCCGAACGGCGTGGATGGAGGAAAAGATCAATGCATGGGGAGGGGATGTGCGTATTAAAGCATCTTAACCCACTTTTGCTACTGAATAAACTATTTCATGTAACTACATTGTCTGAATATAAGAAAAAAAGTAATTGCTGTGAGGCACTAGCACAGATCACCCACAGAGGTTCTGGGCTCGTTACCCTGGAGATACTCAAAAGCTGCCTGGACATGGTTCTGGGCATCTTGTTTGGGGTGGCCCTGCTTGAGAAGGAGGGCCGGACAGGGTGTCCTTTGGAGGCTTCTTCCAGCCTTAACCCTTTGGTGATTAGATGCCCGTCCTTTCACTGGTAAGTACAGGTTGCGCTGCCCAGTCCCTTTCTCGTGGTTTTCACCCGGTGTGGTTCTCGGAGCGAGTGCTTGGCCTCTCCTGCGGCGTGTTCATACATCACACGTGCTGTCACGGGCTCCCCAGCTGACAGCTCCTGCAGCACCAAGCTTTTACATTTCAGTTGTAATTGCACCACGTGTGTGCTAGCAATGGGCAACAAAAATAAGCGATATGGGAGGGGAAGCGCAAGGCATTACAGAGACTTGGTTTTGAAACTGCTTCACTTAAAATAATGTTACTGGGTTTTTTATGGAAAACTTGGAAATGGCAGTGAATTTACATCTTATGTCAATTATCTAGAATTCAAGCGTGGGTAAGGCTGCTTGTGATGATTTTAATACTGTCATTATGATCATCACTCAGGTATGTGACTGTCAGTTAAATAACTCCTGGGTTTTTTCCCTGTGCTAGAAGTATAGGCCTGTTCTTATCTGTGAAGAAGTAATTCCCTTGATTCTGTCAAAGGTGAACAGAACTGAGGGGCTTTGAAAACCAGTTTGTTCGACTACTTAGTAACACCAAGTTTTAGATATGAAAATATCTTGAATGGTGATGAGATCGTTTATGACATTTATTGGAACCTGCACGCAGCTGCATCATGCACTTAAATATTGCCTGTTTTTTTGTCAGGTTTAGTGTCAGTAATGCAATAACGAGTCCTCCTGACTGAGCTAGAAAGCATCAGCAGATACCGTGGGGTTGCAGGACCACGTGCAGTAAGATCTTATGAAAGCTGTCTGGTGGCTGTAGTCCTCAGTTAAATGCTTGGCCTCACGCTATTAATTCTTTCCCAGACACCAGCCTTTCTTTTCCTCTCTATGAAAAGGGAAGCTGGACTGTATTTTTTGGGGTATGAACACAGCTTTTAGATATGGAAGAACTTCCATGCCCGCATCATCTCCTGACTATTTGGTGAGCAGCTGGACATAGCTTTTGTGAGAGAAAGCTATGCAGAGTATGGCCCCAGTTCAGCAAAGCATTTGAAGCATGCACTTCAGGCTCACTGATATTGATGGTTTAAATTAAACCAAACTGGCACACGTGGAGTGAGCGTGTCTGTCCCCTGCAGGGAAAACCCAAATCCTTGGCATCTTCATTGCTTGCATTTTCTTTTTTAAAAGATGCTTCACTAGGTGTTTATGATGGTCTGGTCATACTCTGAGGAACAACAGAACTGCCCATAGCTGGTTCCTGGTTTGTGTGCTTTCTCTGTGCTCAACCGAGTCTGTAGATTTAAGAGATTTTTGGTGATGATGTTCTTCATTGCTAGGGTATGAGGGTGGAGGTTCTCTGCTTGCTTCTGTACCACAGCCTCTGAATCAGGACTGTACCACCCACAGTCTGCCTGAAGAGGTGTCTTGGGTTGCCTTCAGGGTAAAGGTAATGATGGCAGCTGTCAGGATGGCAGCACCGGATTCCAAGACCTGAAATCAGGTTGATGTAAGTCAGTCAAAAGAATACTGTTCAGGATCATGGAATATGATTATGACTTGTTTTGCAATTTTATTTTCATCTTTCTTTTACAATCTATCGTGGTGTTTTCCTCAGTGTACCTGGGATCTGCTGAACTGGGTCTGAAGGATCACTGTTTGTTTTCCTTTATCAAGCTGTAAGGAGCCTTGTCCTCTTGCAGTGTCCTGTGTTTAGGTGGGTTAGTGCTCTCTTACCACCTTTCCTAAGACCCAGATCATGAGAGAGACGTCGATGGGTTGTGCAGTAAAAGGGATGGGTCTGCAAAGCCGAGCACAGCGCTGTTGTCTGTACCCGCTGCTGTGGGGTGAGGAGAGTGAGAAGTTACTCTGTCGCTGTGATGGAGTAACTAAAACTTAGGCATAAGAATATATTTGGGCAAGGACTACGTATTCCATTAAAGGCTAAATGTGACACATTAGAGAACCTAAGAATTTAGCTGTGGAAACGCCGCTCGAGGCAGGGGTTTATTTTTGGTGATGTTGAAGGAAGTAGCTTTTGTAAAAATCAGTGCACGGACGTCATTATTCTTACACGCAGAGAGTGTGTGTAGGCATATCTAAAGGTGTAAAGGAATATACGTGCAGAGGAGATGGGGAAGGAAAAACCTCATGCACTGGCTCCTCAACGACAGAACCTCCCCACTGAGGGCAGCGTTAGGGGGGCAGCGGCTCCCCCAGGGCCAGGCGTGCACCAGTTCCCCCTTCGGAGGCAGGGGTTTCCCCGCGGCTTTGCAAGCCCCTTCCCCACCGCACTTCCAGTTCCTTCAGTAGCAGCTGAGGTTGAGAAGGACAAGGGTAGATCCCTGTCACTGGGAGGCCGCCTGCAGCACACCAGGGTACCTGGGGTTTCTTGATGCTCAGCCTCAACTGTCTGCTGCACAAAGATAATTCTAATCCTGTTTTATTTATTGCTTCTCGGTATCGTTCTGGCTTTATACTGACTCTCACCCTTCTTAATGAGTCACCAATGCCGTTGTTGTTAAATGGCCTTGACAAGTATCTTCACTGCTGTCAGCTGGGTGATGTGTGTGTTTCTGCTTGGTCACATGAAATGGATTACACGCTGCTGTTGCTGAATTTGCAACAATGTCTTTTGGCTCAGAACAATTAACCATAATGACCCTTGATACCTCAAAATACACAGTCAATAAAGCAAAACTCTCTTGTATATATCTTGAGGCTTATTTTAACATGCTGTGCCTTTGCAGTTGCAGTATCTGGTGATCTCTGTAGAGGGATTTTGTTCCAAAGTGCTCTGGCTCCCACTGAACCAAATTTAAAACTGGAGCAAATTCAGACCCACGTAATTGGTTGGGGAAAACAATGAGCGAGGGAAGACGAATTTGGCAGACAGGGACACAGACACAGAGAAAGTCTTTGGGTGGAAGCAAAAGAGCTTTGAAATCCAAAGCTGTCTCAAGGCAGCATTGGGCAGAATTGAACCGTAGGAGAGGTGAATGTTGCTTCTGGGCAAGAGCCCTTCCCCTGTCCTTGGGGTGGCAGCTGAAGATAGAGGAACAAACCCCCTGCCAGTGGCAGAAGCAGTGCCGGCTCCTCAGCGCTTTGGCGTTGGCAGAACAGGCAGCAAAGCTGCAGTGGTTTCACCATCTGAAGCAGTGGCTGCACCACCAGCAGCCTCATTTGGTGATGTCCAGGACTGGTTCTCCTGCAGTGTCTGTGGGTGAACGTCTGCCCTTAAAGTGGTGTCTCCAACCAGCACGTTAGTAAGTGCTCTAGCATATAAATAATGACATACAGGGAGCTCAAGACATGAGCCCTGGCGTATTTCGTTTCTTCATTTGTTTGGCTGGAGTTTGTTTGGTTGTTTTTCTTGTGACATTTCAGGGATTAATAAATAGATAGCTGTTTCGTTTGAGTTTTTCTTTCAGGTCATAAGAAATTCACATGGCTGCTGATCTCTCACACACAGATGAAAAGTTCTCCTGGTAGTTCCTACCCCGGGTCTAATTCCCTGTGGATGAACCCCAGCTCTTGTTAAATGACAGTCCTTTCCTGTGCTGGGGGAAAACCTGCACTTTGCTTCCAGCTTCAAGTTCTCCCGTGGTGATTCATCCTCAGGTTTTAGAGAAAGCTCTTATGTTTAGGAAACTAATACTGTATATGGCTTCTTAAAAAAGTGTTCGCTTGGACATGAAGTTATATATTATTGACTAGCCTGAGGTTTGTCAATAACTTAGTATATTGAAGTTGGACTCCATTATACTTTGAGAAATGAAATTGCTGCTGTGGGAGCACTGTGCTACTACCACTTAAAGCCAAGAGCAAGTACTTCCATCTTTCTTTACAATTATAAAGGACTGTGGGGTGTTTTATTGTGGACTGTGAAAAACAGACTGAACTGAAAATTGCAATATCACATTCACAGAGAAGAAATTTGTATTGGAATAGTTTGTGAAGTTGTTCAGCTATGGATTGTGTTACTTGCTTACAGAAGGGTGTAGGTGCAAACATAGTAGTATAGGACGTGCTGTTGTTATTATGGGCTTGAAGTCTTATTGAAGCCAACTAGAGCCGAAACACATGGTTCAAAGTGGGCATTTACTCAGGGCTTGGGTGGTTGAGAACCCTGCTGTCTAGGGAGGGATTACAGAACTGGAGCTAGAAGAAGCAGGCATCTGCAAGGGCATGTAAAAAGAAAGGCTATGTGGAAAATCCTGGAGGAGCTCCACGGGTGGTGTAAGGAATTCAGCAGAAGGAAGACCCAGACTGCATGAGGCATCTCAGCCATCGTGGCAGAGCTACACTGTGCCCAGCATTCTTAGCTCCAGGAGTACTGGAGTGAACACAAAATCTGCTTCTGCAACTGTTCTTCAGCCCCGTGATCTTTCCGGTATTGATGTGGTATTAAGTTCTTCAGCCTCAAAGACTTTCACATCTGGAATATTTTTATTCATATTTTTTTAATTATCTAAACAATATTTGATTATAATACTGTAATACTGTACACTGCAAGAGAAGTCCTGAAGATGGAATAAGCCTGAAAGTCCTCTACATTTTTTCTTTTACTGGACGAAGTGCTCCCACTTTCAGAGCTGGTCGAATAGTATTCTGGATGTAGCTGAAGCTTTTTTAAAATGATCTTTTAATAGGCAGGAACTGCAGTCGTGGAAACACATGGTTCGTATTCCCTCTTGCCCGTCTTCACATCTGGCACGGCTGATGTAGGAAAAACAGTAATAGTGTCCAGCGGACAACAGGAAAAATACAATCTTGGAACATTTTAGCAGGGAAGCAGCAAGTTCCTCAGCACTGGGGCTCAGTTTACCTGCAGACGCGTCGTGTTCAGGCGGGAATCCCTCAGGTGGCCTTGCCCCTGGCTGGCAGCACCGTCCCTTTGCTCGGGGGTGAAGCTGAGCAGCTGAGGACTCCCTGTGGTACCCAGCTGCACCCCTCCCCACTTCTGTGCCTGCACCAGTGCTGTCAGTAATATACTGGCCTGTGAGTGGAAGGACCCGGTGCACACATTCTCTTCTGCCACATGTGCTGTGGCTTTTGTGGCTGCCTTCAGAGGGAAATGGTGGCAGCTGAATCCCAGCAAGTGCCCGTGCAGTTGACTTTACCAAAAAAAGATGCAGCAGGATCAGAAGTGTTTAGGTTGGTGTTCCAAGAGACTTTCTTGACGCTCCTGCTCTATTCTGGGGGGATTTTAAAGCCCACCTCTAGTTTACGTACAGTCCGGGGGCTATTTTCATACTGGGTATAACACTGGAAAAAATAATGGTTGGTTTTTCAGAGTTAATCATAATAGTTTATCACTAGGTGTTTTCCTGGCTCAAAAACATACAGTCTTCTTGTACCTTTTAGGATTCGTCCTCCTCTGGGTCTAGAGCATGCTGAAGAGGGTGGCCCCTCCAGAGGGTCCATACATCCGGAGGCAGCCGGTTTAGGTGGAATCTCAGCGCGCCCCGTTGTTAGATGAGATACCCACATCATTCAGCTCTGAAAGATTAGTGGCTAAAAATCAGGCACCACTTTACCCAAACAGCATTTGGTTTCTGTTTCAGGGCTCAGGTTTGCAGGAGCTTCTAGGACTGCTTTCTCCAGAGTTTCTTACGGTTACGGTTGGATATGTACCAGAAGAGTTCAGACCATCCATTGCCTTTCCTACACAGGTTGTTATTTTTCTTTTGGTACATGTTGTAAAAGTAGCACCCAAAACCCTGAGCCCTCCCCTGCCAGTACTGTCACTGAGACTCATCCAGGGCCAGGGCTGGTTCCCAGTGGCCCAGCCTGGCTCGCGTGTAGGTGTCCAGAGGTTTTCACAGCATGTGGCGGTACCCAGCCTGCCTGCTGTGAACAGGCGGTGAGGCCGCGGTTCCCCCCTGGGATGGGGGCTTTACCTGGGGCAGTGCTGGCTGTGGTGGGCCACGGCTGTGGCAGTGGGAGCGCTCGCTACCAGCCAGAGTGTGGGGCCATGCTCGACCCCGTGCCCTGGCCCACCTGTGCTTCCTGGGCATCTCAGCCACACATGAAAACCTTTCCCCTTAAGAAGGTTGCACGAAAACAACCTCAAAACTGAAGCTGTTCCCAAAGAACAGGAAGTCTGTTGGGGAATGCCAGCCGGCCTGCATGCTGTCCCACAGCAGCCCCACGTCAGGCTTTTGCCATCACATTTGCTTTGCTTCTTTCTTACTGGGGGGTAAGAAGAGCGTGCTCGTTTCCTAGAATTTATCTGTTTAACAGAAGAATTAAGACCACTGCCTTAAACTAACGCCTTGAGATGTGGAGGTGTTGGGTGTTGGCATCCATGCCTTTTGCTGTAAGAGAAAGGGGGAACGTCACAGAAAGGATCACTGCAGTCTGGTGCCAGTTCAGTTCCTGAGACAGTAGTTGGTGACTTGGCTTGAAGGTGGCTGCTTGGCTTCCTTACGAGGAGAGATCATTAGTGAGAAGCAGGAAGAAGAAAATGGAACTGACAGAAAAAATAGTTTCCGAACTGAAAGCATTTGCTTTCAATCAGAAATCCTAATAAATCCTTTTTTTAAAGTTTTTACATCCTGTATTTTGGTCAGTTTATTATTATTTTTTTTTCCGTGAGCTGATGTCATCACTGGATCCACCATGCAGTTTCAGACCTATTGCTTCAGATTGCATCATAATGTTAAAAAGTGTCAGTTTTAACCCAGAATGTCTGTCTTAGAACAGGAAGAAGATGACCTATTTTAACCAAAGTGTGTCAGTTTTAAACTATGCAAGCTGTCGAACCAGAAGCGAGCTGAATCGAGTTGCTTGTGATTTCAGTGGGTGCTGATTTGGGCAGTTGCAGTCGGTTTTATGCTTGTGCTTAGCGTTAGGGGTAGTATTCCCAAAGGCTTGGGAAGATGAGAGGAGGAGTGGGGTATGGAAAAGTAGTGATGAAGAGCCCCATCTTCTCTTCTTGATTTATATTTTCCATTTCCCCGCCTCATCCCATCTCTGAAAACATAAAAAATTATAACGCCTCAATCCATATTCTTGCACGTTACTGATGTAATTCGCAGTTTGATTAGGATTTAGGAGATGCTGTTGGAACACAAGGATAATTTATAGTCAAAATTAAGAGGCAGCTGAACGCTTGTGGGTCGTTTGAAATTGTCGTGTTAAATGAGCTTGCTCCCCGAGCTTACATTCACCCCTGCCAAGGGCAGTGTTTAACCATGTTTAAAAGTTGTCCTCTATACTGATGCTGCTGCTTCATCGTTTCCATCACGCCAAACACAGATTTGACTCCCTTCACGGCAGGACCGCGTTTGTTGGGGCTGGAGTGTTTGGAGGAACATAAATAACAGCACAGATTTGTTCACTATTGCTACTCCCTGGTTTGTGTTTAGATTCATACATCTCTTCTGTTTGGCTTAGCAAAATAAATAAGTAAAAAATAGTAGAAGAACATTCCCGGTTTCCATTCTTACCCAGATTTATATGAATGTGCTGTATTTATCTTGCTCCATTTGCTCGTGTTGCATAGAAGACTGGTTTTTGGCTCTCCTTCATCTTCTAAATGGGTACCACTTACTGTGACAATGTGCCTAATAGAGTCTAATTCTATCCTCTGCAGTTTGGGGGGTTTAGGATTATTAATGTGTGGGTTTGGATATTCTGGATATTTGTTTTTATGAATTTCTACAGTTTCCTTTGTAAAATGATAAATAAAGTTAATGACCACGTTCTGCCAAGAGTTCATGTGGGTTTTTGTTGGTTGTTTTGTTGGTTTGGTTTGGTTGAGTGACAAACTAAGCAGCCCATGAAAGTGCATCCCTGCTTTTTCCTTTAGTGCTCCCAGCCCTGGACGGGTGGAGTTCTTGGCATGAATTCTGGTGGTTCCACATCTCTCAGTATCCTTGTGCCACATCTGTTTGTGTGGACTGACAAAAATTCATTCCAAGTGTTCAAAATCGATGCAGCTTTACAGAATACCTCAGAAGCAGTGGCACCTTAGCATCAGTGTGTGCCCTGATACTTGTTTAGTGTTTCTCATTAATTCCCGGCGCATCCATGTGTGTCTGTCAGCCTGGAATGAAAATCGTGGGTCTGGCTGTGATGCTGGAAATGCAAGTTCGTTAATTGGTCTTAAAAGCCATAGAAACAATATGGTTAGATGACATAATGCTAATTCTCATTGTTAAATCCCTTACATTTTGCAGAGGAATGTTCCTACCGCATGTTAATTTTCATGCACAGTGTTTCTTTTTCTGCATGAACTAGGGCATTGTGCTGCACAACACAGGGCTGTACAGTACCAGGCCAGAGAAAGGGATGGAAGGAAACTCTTACCAGTGTTCCTGTTTTCCTCCATTGTTCTGGGCAGCGTTCTCTTCCATATGAAGATCAGATATTTCAAGATTTGATGTCACCTCCTTCCAGTCCCAGCACATCTCAGCAGTGGTGTGTGTACCTTCCACCTTCTCTGGTCCTGTGGCC
This sequence comes from Chloroceryle aenea, assembly GCA_013399075.1. Classification (NCBI taxonomy): domain Eukaryota; kingdom Metazoa; phylum Chordata; class Aves; order Coraciiformes; family Cerylidae; genus Chloroceryle; species Chloroceryle aenea. The sequence goes on along the minus strand of VWZY01008574.1, from coordinate 66,878 downwards.
CTTGCTGCATGGGCTACTGCTTAGGGCACGTCCCCAGTCAGTGTAGCTGTGTCCCAGCTCTGCTGACAGCCACGGGATGACGTGTCTGGGTTCCAACTGGTGGCATTTTGATGCAGAAAGTATCAAAGGTCTCGATGAATTCTTCGGAAGAACATTCTGCCTGCACCTCCAGCACTGGTGTGAGAATTCCCATACCTGCTGCGTCTGCTTGCTTATGGTTTAACAGCAAGTTTTAAAGGAATGTTCCTCAAGGATCTGGGATTAGCTGTCATTCACTGGAGTTTTCTTTAAATCTTTATTAGTCAAAGATGACTGACGTGTGGAAAGTGTGAATCTGCCTGCTAAAAATCATGTTACTGAGATTTTTAACAGCACACATGTCCGTTTTATCAGTTTCATCTGAAAAACAACCCAGACACTTAATGGGATTTGAATATTTTGGACATGGTGTAGGCTCTGCAGACTGAGTCTCGGAGGTTCCTAGGAGCTCTGGAGTCAGGTGGCTGAGCCCAGTCAGCAGTGACACCCTGGCTGCGCCTCTGAGCACGAACAGAGGCTCGCTGAGGCGTGGGGATGTCCCGAGATGGTCTCTAGAGCATTTGCTGTGGGTTTCTCTGGACTCTCCCTGTGGTGGGAGGCTGCTGCCGCTGCAGAAGCGCCCCTTGGCCATGCACAGAGGGCACTTGGGTGCAGAGGGGTTGGAGCACCTGCACTCACTGGGGGGCTGGACAAGTCTTCAGAAACGGTCGGCTGGGGGAGCAAGGATCTGAGATTGAATATTTACATCAGGTACTGATAAAAACCCGCTTCTGTTACATTATTGCTCCCTGCATCCTTTTCCCCAAAAGGCAAATCTGTCATTTTATTTGCTTTTACCTAGGAGAAAATTCCAGGAAGTACTGAGGAGCCGTTACTGGAAAATTCTGACTCCCACTGTGTTTCTCAGAGAGTATTTCAAGTACACTCTTAACTTTCCTAGCCGTTGATTCTGTTGCTGACTGGCTTTATTTATTTGTTTATGTATGTATTTGGAGTACGTGTTGTAACTGGCTTCACCGGTGCTTTATGTGACTGCTACAAATAATTCCATCCTCAGAGCTCGAGCTGCAGGGGGACCCGTGTTTGACACTGTCCATTAGCAGCACTGAGCCACTGGTTGTGATGGTGCACGGTGCCCTATGGAATCGTCTGTGTCCTGTGTAGCCACTGCAGTTACTTCTAGTCTAGAGGTGGAGAACCCCCTGCAGAGCACAAGGGTAGACTGGCCTGCCTTGCTGGGAAGTGGCTTGCAGCGTGAGATGCCCTATTTGTGACACCCAGGATAAAGACTGGAGGCTTTTTTGTAAGGCTGCAGTCAGCTTTATATTGGGTAGAAGAGCAGAGAAATGCGGGGTTATTCTAAGGGTATTTTTAAATGATACTGTATTTACAGTTTTAATTCAGGTCTGCCAGACACTAGCAAAGTAATGGTGTACAAAATGGGAACTTACCCATACATCACAGCAGTGATGGGCTTCAGGTGCCAACTGCTTCTAAGCAGATTGAACATCAGTGTCTTGTTTTCAGTCTTCCTGCAAAAATACTATGATCTGATGGCTTGAGAAATGGAGACCGAAAGGTGATTGTGTCCAGTGTTGTAAATAGCTTGTCTCAGCGGGAGGCTGAAGGAGATGCTGGTTTTGTCTCGTGTGAAACAGAAATTAGAGGCACACTCATCATATTCCTAGGTATTGCCTACCTCTGGGTATGCGAGGAGATGTGTGGGTGCTCTTTTCTCCTTGTGTGGGCAACAGCTCGACGTGAAGCTTTCGAAGCTTGTGAAATGGTGACCTTGCTGTTGTTGGGAGTAGCCTTGCTTTTGGTTCAGTCACTGACTGGATGGAATTATGTAAATATCCTCTCTGCCTTTCAGAGCAGATTTACAGGCCACATTTTTCCTCAGCTGAAACTTCTGAGTCTTAGCCTAGACAAAGCCAGGGCGAAGCTTTCTTCGGTTCCTGCGGAGCCAGGATTTAATCCGCGTGGTTTGGTGGGTAACAGCAGAGAGGAAGTGATGGGAAGCTTGGCAGGTTCTCCCACCTGAGAAAGGAATGTGCATTTAACAAAATGCCAACGACTTTTGACATTTGGATGCTCAGAGCAAATCTTTATCTATTTTACTATCGATTTTTTAATCACCTAAAAAGAAATCAAAATCAGTGCAGCATGTCAATGTGAGATATCGCTGACTGGATTATTATCCTCGAGATGCTTTTCTTGCTGCCTTATCAGATGGACAGAATTATGATGTGTTTGCTTTGAAGCTGAATACATTAACACCATTGGTGTGTCTCTCTGCTTGCTCATTCTATGCTTGTGCTCCAGGGTTTGGACTGCAAGAGAGACTTAAGGAAGTATCCTTAGGAGCAGTTTGTAGATCTCGGTCTCCACCCAGCAGTGACAGCAAGCATCCACTGCTGTGGTTGAAGACCGAGGCTTGCAAATCTGTTTTTCTGTTCTTTTCTGTACTTAAAATTACTAGATCTATAAAAATCTGCCCATCCCTGGACTGGCTGCCTGGTTGCTTGGTTGCTGGTGTGGCCTCCTCTGGGAGAGAGGGCTGGAGCTGCAGCAGTGGGGAGCTTGGGCTTTTGCTGGCAAGGAGCTTAATGGCTTCTAACAAGTGGCTATTAGGAGGCAGATTGATGTGAAAGGCACAGTAAAACACTTGAAATGTATGACAATGAAAGCAGTTAAGCAGTCCGTGTTTGATACAGCCGATGATGTATCAGACAGATGTTAACAGTTCTTGCTAAGATTATTTTGGAAAGTGCTAAATACGCGTATTTCAAACAAACAAACAACAGAAAGGGTGAGGCAGAACTCCACACTTGTTACTCAAGCTGTTACTAGTTGTGACATGCTTGTTGGGCAGGTGGAGGTTTTTGACCTTGCTGCCTGTTAGCTAACACGTAGCTTTTCTTTTTCATATGTTAAGTGTGAGTGCTTATTTAATAGCACATTGTCTAGCAGGCATCTTTGAAGCGGGTGGGCACAAGGTGTGCATGTGCTGCGTCAGTGCATTGGGCCGGTACTCATGGGTGCAGCATCTTTTGTAGAGAGAAAGGAAGCATAAAGTAAAATGAAAGGTAAAGTTATAGTTAACGTACCACAGACTTGTTTGTGTTACACTGTCTGTGCAAGGAATTACGCTGCTTCACGACAAGACTGTAGCCTGATGGTATTTTCTGTCTGTAATTGCAGCACAATGTTACACAGTATGAACAATATGAAGTGAGTCCTATTAAGATAATATGAGCAGAGCATAAAAGATAAAACTTGTACTTGAGATTAAAACTGTATCCACAGAGAAAATGAGAATGGGAAACTAACAGTTTCATTGTGGAAGGCTTTCCGTGGCGCTGCAGTTGCCACAGGAAGCTCGAGGTAGGCGTTGGGGGCTGTTTATAGCTTGAACTGCTTTTAAAATCAGCAGGGGAGAAAAGAGTTAATGTCTTGAACAGTTATTTATGGCCTTTTTGTATTTATTAGTTTCTCACATCCAGGAAACAAAGCTTGAAACAAAGAAAAGCTGTTTAAGAAAAGCTCTAGATCCTGGCTAGTAACAAGGGCTTTGCTATTGCTACTTAACAAATTACCTACTTCTAACATCAAAGCATTCTCATTCTCTTCTCCGCTTCCTTGTCATCACTGAACTCCACAAAGACTGATTCATCCTTGCTACAGTAAGAAGAGCAGCTCTGCTCAGGGTGTTGTCGTGCAAGGGTTGCACGAGTCCACAGCCCCTGCTCTGCAGGGCTCTAGAGCAGAGAAATGGTGAGCAGAGGATGCTGTGCTGGGTGACAGAAACCAGTGTCACAGACCGAGTTCCTTACTGACCCTGGTGTCCGAGAAGCACTCGCTGGTTGCCAGTTTCTCTGCTGCTCTGTCCTGGCAGCGCAGAGGCTCTGTTCCAGGAGTCACCCCTTTGCAGCGTGCAGCCCACGGGCACCTTCCCTCCCAGCCCTTTCACGGGGTTCGCCTGGTGCTGGTAGTGAGCTAGGGCCTCCTGTTCCCACAGTCCTCCTCCTTCATCTGTCAGCTTGCACAGAAGCACCATGGCTTAGGTGTTGGGATATTAGCAACAGACCCAGACTGGAGCTGTGAAAGAGTGAAATAACTGCTGAGAAATCTCATCATTTGGTCAGAAAGCAAATGCTGCTCAGCACTTCCCAGCTGGACTTTGTGCCGAAGCGTTCTTCTTCCCACCCTCTGCTAGTAAGGGGACTTGGTACCTCTTCTGCCCCCCTGACCTTGCACGCTGAAGTCAGGTGCCAGCATCTTTCACGTGAGCTGTTCTGCTTTTATTTGCCATTAGTTGGAGGCCTCCCCAGGGGACCGAGCAGGGCTCTGTGCCAGGGTGGTGCAGTGAAAGTGTGGGCAAACCACTGCCAGGTCTGCAAGCAACCAGGGGGAGGATTCTGCAGGATCTGTTAAACTGGAGAGCTTTCTCCCTTGTCAGCTTAGAGGGCTTAAATATAATTTACTGAGAAAGTTGTTTAACTCTCTCACAAATAGCTTTTATTGATACATCTCTTTTCCTTTAAAGGAAGTGCTGTCTGTGCCCTAATCTCCATATTAACCAGATCAGAGGATCCCCTTCTAGCTCTTGGATGCTGCAGAATAGCTGAAACTCTGATAGAAGATTTTCAGACTTGCAGTCAGCTTTCCATTTACAAAGGTGACAATACCTGAAAATTAATCCAACGTAAAATGCCTCAAACACCCGTGGTGGTTTTGCCTTCCGGGGTGTGCTGCTGTACTGTGGTGTCCCCATCGCCAGCTCGTTCGTTTCCACTCCTCTTTTGAATGTGTCCCCAAAGGAGCTTGAGCAGAAGAGATCATGAAAATGCCACTCCTGGATATATTTAAGCCCCGTAGTAGTATACTGAAGAAACTTGCTGGATGTTCAGACCAATTCCAATATACCACCAGGACTAAGAAGGACTAACAGTGAAATCCTTTCCAGTGCTGCCCGCTTCCAGCTCGTGTTTAATTCTGCAAGCTGCAAGTCCCTGACGGGGAGACCATACCCTGGTTCCGAAGTCACGCACAGATCTGCTGATTCTTATGGTGTACTTCTTTGAAATAATATCTTGTCCTGCCGAGAAGATCTGTTTGCTTTTCAAAAGCTGTGCTTTCTGCACAGTTTTGCCCAGTGCTGCGTCAAAGCAAAACGCCTGTTTTGAAATGCGTGGCAATAGTGTGCATTAACACGAAGGAACCATCTAGATGCACAGATTTTAACACAGCCCAACTTCTTTTTCCAAATCAAAGCCTGAATTCTTACAGGAAGAGCTTAGGTTACACTGTAATGACACCTTTGGTGCTCCATCGGATAGCAGCAGGTGCAGGAATAGGGAATTTTTGACACTGTCAAGTGTCAGCCATCCAGATTCCACCAAGCAGAATCACCTGTACCCCTTGCTCTTATTACAAGCGGAAAACAATACAGTGATCATCCTATGTGAAAATGCTGTGACGGTGTCTTCTTTGCACTCCTAGGGTGGCAAAATGTATTCAGTTAGTGTTAAAAATAGAGTACCCTAGCTGGGAGGTGACAGCGTGACGCTCTGGAGACTGTGCTTAGGTATTCTGAGGTCATAGAACTCATTTTGTGGGTCGCCTTTAAATGGGCAAGCCTCCTGAAAGTCCTGCGTACTGCCTGGGTGCCTTCACAGCGGGATGTGCTCCACGAAGCAGCAATGTGCCTGGTTTATATTCTGTTGTTGTAGCCAGCAAACAGTGGCTCACTGTTCAGAAGCCCGTCATACTGTAATTTCAAGAGTGCAGGGAGAATTTAATCTTTGGCAGACTGGCATTTTTTTTGAACCTTTAATGATTTTTTTTCTTTTTTACAGAAGCAAGAAAACCGTAGGCTGTGCCTGAACTGCACTGATGAAAAATTGTCTCTCTTGAATAGTTTCTCTGAATTAGGTGTTTGGGATACCACCTTAGCTCACTGCTCTACAGAGGCATCCACAGAAAAGCCCCCTGAGGCTCTGCACAGGAACTCAATTTTCATTTCCATTTGTTCTCCTTCAGAGTGTCCTTGGGGCTTCGGAGACTTACAGGATGAGGGGAGAGAGATGCATCCGATACAGAGCGATAATTCGCCTGACATTCAGGGATACAGTTCTGCAAGACTCTGGCAGAGAGAACCTGCACCATCTTCCTTACTGAGTGCTATAGATTGAAAGCTAAGAGAGTATTTGGTTAATGTGTTTCAAATTTAAACTCTGTTGAGCTCTAAAAAAAATAAATCTAAATCCACCAAAGGGAAAAGATTAAACTTTGGAGAAAATGAAGTATTTGTGTGTGTTCGAGCACACAGAGTGTCACCCTGTTTAAAGTGCATTTGTTTTCCATCATGTCTTATCCTAGCAACACATTTTCGTGTTTTGTTATTTTCGGTTCTGCTTTCCCTGTGCTGCAGAAGGTACAGAATGCAGCGTGTCAGATGAGGTCTCTGGGTGATACTACTGTGGGATGGTTAGATAATTTTAACAACAAAATATGTCACTGGGATGGTACCTTCCACTTTGATGTTTAGTCTTCTCCAGAGTGAGAGCACAGCAGTGTTACATGTATTCAGTTTTAAGGTGCTGCAATTTATCCCACAGAATAAAGTTAATTCCAGCTCTAGGCAGAGTATTGGCAGAATTTTCATGTGTATTTTCATGCTTTTGGGACAGAGTTTTCTGTGATCCAGTGTCTTCAGTCAGTGCTGGGTTTTGGGAGACATAAGATTTGCACAGCTTCTGTGGAGGTGAAGCTTCGAAGTGGACTTGCAGTTGTATGGTGGGAGGTAGGAGGCTGTGCACGTGTTTCGGTGCTGTGTGCTGAAGGGCTTGCAGAGAAGAGGCGGAACCCCTTCTGCGCTTAGTAATGCCAGGGAGGGCTGGCAGAAATACACGGCTGCTTCAGCAAAGAGGGGTCGAGTACTCGGTGTTCCATAGCTGGGTAGCCAGCTGCTGGGGTCTGAAGCTGTGCCTGCAGTCCCTTCTTCCTAGTTTTGATCCCCGGTGGGTGGTGAGTCAGTTCTAATGAGATCCTGCATTCCATGAGCTCAGTCCAAAGCCTTTGGACAGATTTCTGGATCTTTCCGCTGACTTTATGGCACTTGAAGCCAAGGCCTATCTTATTATCCCCAATTTGAAAGCAAGCCCACTGCCTCGAGGGTGCAGTTGATTTTAAAGGAACAATTTACGCTACCTTACGGGGCAGGGCTGTACTCTGCAGCACGTCGAGTCGGGACGCCGAGCGCTTGCTGTGGAGCAGTGCTGTGGCCAGGCCTGGTTTGACCTGGTGAAGGTCCCGATCCCTCTGTTTTCAGTGGAATTGGGGGTTTTCTACATAACTTAACCAGGAGAAAGCGAATTGGATGAGCTTTTGAAATTCCCACCCCGGCCTGATGGGCACCTTCGCCCACGTGCTCAGCACTGCGGTGGTTCGCGGCAGCTCCGCGGTCGGGTACAGCCAGTGGAGTTGTAGCTCAGGCCCTGGCCGTCCCATCTTGCAGAAGGGGCTCTGGGCTTCGCTGGCAACATCTGGGATCTCTCCGAGCTCTGCCCAAATCTGTGCAGCACCATCCCCGGCCAGATTTCCACCTCTGATACTAGTGCTGAGGACTAGTATTCTGAGATTGCTGCATGGATTATGCTGTGCAGCAAAGAAGATTTGTTGACAGTTTGATTAGTCTGCAGTAGTAGATTTCTAGTTCTTTTATTGTCTGTAAATACGTAATAACATACCAGTTAGATTTAGCTCCAAGTGATATCATTCAATCAATATAGCTCAAAATTACTGAGTCAGACTGTATAATGGCTTAGTAAGTTGAGATTTTTTTCACGTTCATTCATTTTTTAATAGGAATTTTTTTTTTTTTTAATGACCACATTCTTCTCATCCTTCATCGGTTTCTATGTGCACAGAAATAAATGATGACTTGGCTGTATGCTAGTATGAGAAACATGAGAACATGCCTACCCAGGTTTCATCTAAGTATATTTCCACTCCCATTTCTTTAACGAACAAAATGTACGAGTTAAAAAGCTTTAAAACCCAGTATTTGAGCTGCAGCGTTTCAGTGTAAGTTCCTCAGGCAGAGATGTGAGCAGGGTGTCCTGCAGACATCCCTGCTGTGAAGATGCTGAGCAAACCCTGTTCCAGGCCATGGAGCTGCCCGCAGGGGTGATGGTCAGGGCAGGAGCTCTGGGTGGAGGGTGGAGCAGGAGAGCCCAGCACCGCAGGTCAGTGGCAGAGGTTCCTGCTGCTCCCTTCCCGGGCACTCGCTGCTGCGCCAGCTCTGCTCTCTGCCAGGGAACTGCTCTGCCTTGCAGACTTGCCAGAAGGGTGTTGTGGTTGGATCAGCCCTTGATCTGGTGTAGCAGCAGGGCTCTGCGGAGAGCGGGGCAGTGCAGGGCAGGGAGTGAGTCCTGCTGGAGCTGTGGCCGATGGCAAGCGCGGAACCAGAGCTGCTGGTGGAGGAAGGGGGGGAGGAGAAAGGGAGGCTGGTGGTGAATGCAGGATGGGAGTGAAAAGGGAGCTTGGCACCTGAGGGAGGTAAAGGAGATCATAGGCTGAGCCTGAGAGGTTAATAAACAGTCAGTTGCTAAGTGGCCAGTAAAACCCTTTGCTACATTTTCCATCACATACTTGGACGTTCTGTGTTTCCATCACATACACGGTGGTTCTTTGTCTGATTGGAATGGAAGTGTGAGGAACACGGGGACATCTACTGCATAGGTGAAAGTATCCATAGGAGGTACAAAGCCTTTTCACTTTCAGGGGGATTTGTTTTACTGCTGGAATTAATAAAACCAGAGGAACTGGATGTTGCTTGCTGGTTCTGGCTGTCAGTGGAGTACACATGCACTGATCTCATCGTTCACTTCCAATATGCAAAGATATTTTAAGGTAAATATCATCTGTTTCTGAACATTATTCCACTTTTCTTCTCTTTGAGGCCACATTTTAAAAGACTTCAACTTTCTTGTCTTATTTTTAATTATATCTCATGTTATGTACAAATATGCAGTCTCCAGCTCTGTCTTCCCTTGAACTTGTGTAACAAGTTACTGTTCTTTGAAAGAACACAGGCTGTAATAGAGTGTGTGTTACTGAATATTCCAGGTTCCTCACCAAAGCTGAGAAAGAGTTGCTGAGGTAGTCCAGTTAACTCCCGAGACACACAGCGCAGTTGCTTTGGAGGATTAGTATCACCCAGTGCAAGTGCTGATTTCTCCATCCCTTGCCGTCCTTTGTTTCTCCAGAGATGCGTTCCGGTGGGTGTGGAGAGATCCGAATTCATCCACATGCACTTTGTATTGCATTCCTGCCTTAATTTAGAAGCTCTTGGAGACCAGCTGCAGCCTTATTTAAAGAGAGGAGAGGGTGGGTGGCGAGCTATGGCAGTGTCCTGCAGAGTAGGAGTTGCAGTTGTGAATGGAGGTGCTCGTTATCTTGTCTTGTAACTGTGGGGTGCGTATCTTTCCCTTTTCCAGTTCAAGCACTCTTGTTTTTTGGAAGACTGTGGAGTCACGCAAGGGGGTTTATTTTCTGCCAAATTATTTTACCCTTTTATGCGACAAATTAAAGCTACCATTTCTGCAAAATTATAGTAAACAAGGAGCCTAAAATGGGATAAAATGGAGATGGATGCCAGTCACAAGATTTCTGGAGTTTTACAGCTGTTAGCTGAAAGAGGCTGTTCAGTAGTAGTAGAGAGGGTTATTAAAATGGCAGCTAAGTATAACACTTGGCTACTGATTCTGTTGGAACTGCCCTGCTAATGTTCCACGTGAAGAAACTGTTCCCGTAATGCACTCACTACAAAGAAATGGAGTTTGTAGGATGCAGCACTTTTTGGATGAAAATGGTGAGTAAGGGTTTGGTGACGTTGTGCTGGTAATTTGCTCATCCTTCAGAAACAATGTCCTAGTCGAAGGGGTGAGCATGGCGGGGCAGAACAGAGGTCACTGTGTTTGCCAGCTTGTTCTAAATACACTTTTCACTCATGGCAAAGCTGAGACTGGAGCCCTTGACTTCACCTGCTGCTCTCAACACTCTGAATTCTCTCAGATGCTGGCACTTGCATTTTATGAAGCCATCCAGATTTATTTAGGGCTGTTCATTGTTGCTTGTATCCATTAATCTTTTTTTCCCTTTTTTCTTTTTTTACCTTTTCCAGTGTTATTTCCCAGTGTGTGACTAACCTGTTCAAATGAAATAGTGCAGAAATCCTTCTCCCAGCAAGAAGGAAATAGAGTTTGCTTTCAGTACTGAATTTAGGATTTATTTCCACCGAGTTGGGGCTTGTTTTGTTGGGCAGATCCTCAGGTGGTGTAAATTTTCTTCAGTGATGCAGTCTCTTGTAAGGACGAGGCACCTCTCCCTCCTGGGCACTGATGCTCTCTGCAGGGGCTGCTGGCTGTCCCAGCTGGGGCTGGAGCCTGGTCCTGGTCCTGATCCTGGTCCTGGTCCTGCCCCTGCCCACTTGCAAAGCTCTGCAGTTGTCGGCCTCCTGCCACCCTGCAGCCTCGAGCAGGCTGGACTCACTAAGGCTGCCCTAGTGCCAGGCAGATCTGCAGGCAGCGATCAGAATTACAGCCCTGCTGGTTTTGCAGCTAAGGCTGGTAATTAAAGTGCCTTTCCTTTCTGAAGTCATGGGCTGACTTTGCACCCGTGCTCAGGCTTGTGGCTGGGAGAAGGTTCTCGGAAGGCCAGGGGAAGATGAAGGCTTCGCGCTTCTACGCCTGTGACAGGTCGTCGGGATGCGCTGGCGGGAGCCGGTGAGCTGTGCGGTGAAGCCACAACTTGGTTCAAGTGTGAGGGTTCCTGACCCGCTCAGGTCCGTGCTGTCAGCTCAGCAGTGCCTCACCGCTGGCTCGCAGCACTTCCTTCTCGTGCCTGAAAGCAGCGGCGTGACGTGGCTGGTGTTCAGGATTTACATCTGGGGCTTCAGAATCGGTGTTCTTTTAAGCGTGGCATAACTGAGAGAGTGTTTGTTGTATCTGAAATGGAATTCTGACGCTGCTCCTTCCCATGAAAACCCATTGGTGCTTTCCTCTAGTCGGACTTGAAGGGCCAGGCTGTGGCTGCTGTGTAAAAGGAGGTGGGGGCAAAAGATGAATCTTTTCTGGGTGCCCTACAAAGAGCCAAGCACATTCATTCTGTCATGACACGGATTTGTTAAATCAAGCTGGGATTCCAGTCAGTACTCTGATCAGCTCCCGTGGCCGGGGTCTTACACCCTGGCTGCTTGTTGCTTTTCCCTTGACTCCCCCCAAACCCATTTTAAATTCTACCTTCCCCTTATTCCTTTGGTTCTTTTTAGATGACTTTGTTTCAAATGATAACTCAGTTATGCAATCTGCTTAATCTTAAAGTGGATATTTTTGGCTACTCTTGATGTTTTTTGTGTTTGTGGGTTTTTTGTTTTGTTTTGGTTATTTTTGTGATTTATTGGTCCTTAATTAAAACCTTGTTTGACTTTTAAGGGCTGGTGAATAGTTGGGTACCTTTTGGTAGAATTTTGTGATTTTTTTTCTTGCTAGACCTAGAACAATGCGTGCATTCATACAGCAGTTTCCATCCTCATTCCCCAGCTGCAGGCCGGTTGCTCTGCTGACGTGCAGCCCCCTCAGAGGACTGTAGCAGCCAAGGACAGTGAGGCAGGAATACGTTTTTGTTGTTTGGGGTTTTTTGTTTGGTTGTTGTTGTTGCCCTCGTTTTTTCTTCCCCCAGAGCCCCAAGCAGTTCTCTGTCCAAGGTAGGCACAGGGGGATGGGTATTTCGGGTCCCATCTGAAAGATGGGAATGAACAGACAGCCGTACACTGGAGGTAATTAAACCCACGGATGGAAGTAATCGGCCAGTTCAGTTCTTGCTTTACTGCAGCCTGCTTTATGATCCGAGGGATGTGTTTTTATGGTGTTAAATTTTCCGTACACTTGCCAGTGCACAGAAGAAGGAGCTGCATGTGGCCTGCTTGTGCCAGCAGAAAAGAAAAGTGTTTGCAGGCACTGACGACTGGCATGCCATCGGCTGTGGAGGACACATGTGAAGCTGTACATGGACAAGTGGGGAACATCTGAACATCTGCTCTCGGATGTTTTGTACCTCATGAAATAGGGAGCAGAGCTGACACTTGGAAGTGTCCAGGGAGGTGATTCTTTATACCAAAACTGTGATACCAGCTCGTCTGTCTTGTGCCCAAGGAAGAGCCATTTTCAGCGGCTGGCAGTAACCACTGCAGTTATCTCTGAGAGGGGGGTGGCAGCAGCCACCTTTCCCAGCAGCAGGGCTGTGCAAAGCGGTTCCTCTGATGCGTGCCCCAGTGTCTGTTGTAGTTTGAAACCGGTGTTTCTCAGGGTGCTAGAGAACAACTTCACAGGCAGTGTAGGATGGACTGGTCTTGACTTTCATCTCTGAGAAATGTGTCCATTTTTGTCTGTTTGAGTCTGTGCTGGTGTCTTTCCCATCCTGCTCCACTGTGCAGGTGCCCCAGGCTGTGAGCACCTCTTTCTAGGGAAAGGGTTTGGAGCAGCAGCTCCAGCCCAAGCCTTCTCCTCCAGGCCAAGGGCGGGATCCGTGCTCGGCCACACGCTGCTCCCGGTGAAGCGACAGCGGCTGCCCCAGCTGCACCCGAGGTGGAGGCAGCAAGCTGCGGCTGGCGTTCTCCAGCAGGCTCAACAACTGCTGCCAGGGCGAGTCCTCAGCAGGCATCTGTTGCACTCCTGTTTTTGAAACTCCCTCTGTTGTTCCCTTCCCTGCAGATGATGTGGTCCAAATGCCGGTCTGTGCCTCGTTTGTGTTTACCTCATGAATGAGGTCCCTTCTGCTCTGTCCGAACTTCTTCAGTGAATGGCTGCTTTTAAGAAAGCTGGGACTTAGATCTGAGAGGAATTAACCCAGAAGCAAGAACAGAAGCAATAATTGATGCCATGGTTAATGGCTCAGCCTGATGTGGGTAGCACTTTGGTACTCCCTCTTCCAGGGCTGAGGAAATGAAGGTGAAGTGGGTTAGAACACTATGATTTCAGTCTCTGAATAATAAAAGATAGTGTGATAGCCACACACAAAGGATTAATTTTTGCTCAGTAAGTTTAATTAATAACTTGCAGGAAGTCAATTTCTGCCTTCCATCAAACAGATGAAGGACAGGAGATCAGTTTTCCATCTGCATCTATTTTCTGGCGGGTTTAGGACTGCAGGGGCTCTTTGTCCCCTTGGTGCTCGCTACATTTGGCGGCTGCTTCTTCTAAATGTGATTTTGAGCCACAGCGGGGCAACAGGTAGCACTGATATTAATATGTCAAATCCTATCTCTGCTCATTAATCTCAAACAGTATTATGGCAAAGTGTCTGTATAAAAGCGATTATCATAACCTGTCTTTCTAACCCAGTATGCCACTGCGAATGTTTTGGCCTCCTTCCCTCTGCTGCTGTCACGCTCTGGTGCATCCTACGCCTTGTAAGAGCTCACGCCATAAGGAAATGCTGGAGGGTATTTCGTTTTCTTTTTGCACCCACTCCTCTGCCACCTTCTCCCCCCTCCCCGAATACTGCTTAATGCTGTTTAACTGGGTTAATTGGTGTTAGCTAGGAAATAAATCTGTCCTGGCAAAGGGGCTGGATTGAATAGCAAACTGAAGTGACCTGCAACACCTAGAGCTCTTAGCCCTCAGATACTACGATGCAAGAAGCTTCTGTGCACTGTTGTAACAGGTCTCCTTACACAGGAGGGATTTTGCATGCACAGAATGTTAGCCCAAGCTGCAGAGACCTCACGTTGAGTTTCTGTTGCAGACAGCCCTGACGCGAAGTTCCTCGTGTGCAGAATGGCAGTGGGGGTACCTCTGGCTCTCGGTGGCATTGCCAGGTGGTTGCAGCAATGGTCTGGCCTGGGCATTGGCAAGAGAGGAGGATCTCCGTGTAGGAGGATCTTGGATAAGAAGTGGGTCAGCTGGTTATTGAATTCATGGGTATATCTTATCTTTATTGTGGAGCTTCATTTTCCTCCTGCCTCTTCACAGATCTCAGCTTTGATGGCCCTTTGTGCTGTAAGGAGAAATCGGGCGCACGANAATACTGCTTAATGCTGTTTAACTGGGTTAATTGGTGTTAGCTAGGAAATAAATCTGTCCTGGCAAAGGGGCTGGATTGAATAGCAAACTGAAGTGACCTGCAATACCTAGAGCTCTTAGCCCTCAGATAGTACGATGCAAGAAACTTCTGTACACTATTGTAACAGGTCTCCTTACACAGGAGGGATTTTGCGTGCACAGAATGTTAGCCCAGGCTGCAGAGACCTCACATTGAGTCTCTGTTGCAGACAGCCCTGACACGAAGTTCCTCACGTGCAGAATGGCAGTGGGGGTAACTCTGGCTCTCGGCGGCGTTGCCAGGTGGTTGCGGCAATGGTCTGGCCTGGGCATTGGCAAGAGAGGAGGATCTCCGTGTAGGAGGATCTTGGATAAGAAGTGGGTCAGCTGGTTATTGAATTCATGGGTATATCTTATCTTTATTGTGGAGCTTCATTTTCCTCCTGCCTCTTCACAGATCTCAGCTTTGATGGCCCTTTGTGCTGTAAGGAGAAATCGGGCGCACGAGTTCCTGTTCTCTCTCTGATTCCCTATTTTCAGACTGAACCCGAGTTACTAGTTTATTCTTTAGCATTTCCTACGGAGATAACAGATAATATTTAAAATTGACTTATTATCTGACAGAATGAAGCTCTGGGAGTTGCATTTTTATGCCTAAGAGTGTTATTACCAGTGAAGTCTTCTTCAGGCTGGAGCGCCGTTTCCCACCTTGGTGCTTTCACAAAAGAGCGAGGGACATGATCTGATTTCCCTTCCTATGAGGCTGTTCTGAACAAATAAGGTGCGTGCTACTGGCACTATTTTAGTTAATTTTAAGCTTGCCGTAAGAATCCTTTCCTTCCTAGGAAATAGATTGCAATTCCCAGTTGGCTTATCTTTGTGGCCTTGGGTTTGTGTGTGATGTTGCCGTGGATTGTTAATGAAACTTAACTCCTTCGGTGGAATTTAGACAAGCAGTTTAAGTTACAGAGACTGCAGAGCCTCAGAGCTACCACCCTAGAGCTAGTTTGGTTATCTGAGGGCTGCGAAAGCATGCTCAGCTTGTTTAAGCACGGTAACTTTTGTGAACAAATCCAGAAATTAATCAGTAAATGAAGGATAGATTGTAGACTGAATTTAATTTTGTTTATTGTAAAAACCACAGGATGCATTTGTAAGTCAGAGGTGGTAGAACTACTCTCTTCTTGTACTTTTCCCATTGCTTTTTATACCGTTGTACGACTTCTTAATTTAGTTAAGGGCTGTGCTGTTTGTGCAGTCAAGCAAACAAAGACTCCAGTGTGAGATGACAGAGAGTATAGCAGATGCTTTGGTTTGAACGTTAGGAAAACCTGGTAACCTGTAGAGATCTGCAAAATACTGTGTCGTCCAGTCAAGAATCAAGTGCTCAGTCTCTGCTGGCTCAGTGTCTTTCTCCCCTTCTTGAGTTGTCTGCAGCTCTTCCTTCCGAGAGGTGTTTGCCTTGCTCTCCGAAGGCATACAGTAATGTNCTGAAATAATTTCCTTCCTTTTCCCTCCGTCATCAGCAGGGAACCGTTGCTCACGCTGTTGCGTACCAGGTCTGTTGGTGCAAGTGCTGTCAACGGATGGATGGTCAAAGAGTCTACCCAGATAATTCAGAAACAAACAGGGGGTTTCCTTCCAACACAAGGTGTGGTAGTTGGTAAATGCTGGACTGGGAGGTTTTCCCGAGAGGCACTGAAGCCATTACCAGTTACATGCAGGTTCCCAGTTACAGGCTTTCTGAGAGGTTATTACAGCTCTGTAAGGGCTCCAAATGAAACTTTCAGGGATTATTCTTTAAAAGGTCTTTAGCCTAATGAGGTGTGGAAATTACGTCAGTTACCTTAATTAGTCATTAAATACACGATTTTTTTTTTCTTTACTTTCTGTGGAAAACATACATGGCTTCTGCTTAAAAATAACTTCAGATTGCCAGAATGCCCTGTATTTTAGGAGCTCTTAAGCAGATGAAGAGAGGCAGAATGAGCTCTTGTCCTGCTGCACCGTACCCAGGTCAGCCTTTCTCTCTGAAGAGGCCCCCTCGCTGAACGGAGAGCATGACCGAGAAGCACGCAGCTCAGAAAAGCTGAGTTACTGGAAGGGTGCGTGGGTAGGGAGCCTTCAGAAACACGTTCTCAATCCTTGCCTGAGCCATGGGCTTCCTTCAGGAGCAGGGTTTGGTTTATTTATTGTTGTTTTTTTTCCATTTGCTAGCTCAGTGTAACATCACTAGTGAATTCTGGTAATGACTACTCTGCAGACACTGTGGTGGTAGCTACAGTAACATTTGGTAGCCAGTTCATTGGTAAAGTGTTTCTGAAGTTAGCAGGGGTGGTTTATTCAGGATCATGGTGCAGTAAAAAGCTCCCTATCAAAATTTCATATGGAAGCTTTGCTTGTCAGAGTGGGAAAATTCTTGTCCGTGCTTTGTCGGTGCTGATACATTCATGTCCAGATGTGCTAAGTGAAGGCGAGTGGNCTGAAATAATTTCCTTCCTTTTCCTGTAAACAGGAGACAGAGTGGGAAAATTCTTGTCCATGCTTTGTAGGGGCTGATACATCCATGTCCAGATGTGCTAACTGAAGGCAAGTGATTGACCTAAGATGTGGGCAACCTCAGCTGCGTGTGTCCCGTTGTTAGGATCTGTATCGTGAGGTGTGCTACTGTCATAAACCTTTCCAGTTGGCAGAAATGAAACCTGAAAGCGCAGTTTCTGAATCATGTCACCCAAGTGGTTGGATTGGGTGGAACCAAGGTGATTCATTTGTTGCCTTGCCTCTTCTGTGGATGCAGTAAGATGAATCTGGTAGCTGCAGTCGCTCTGAATCAGACACCAGCCACAAACATTGAAGTATTTCTCCTTCCTGCCCTTGGAAAGCTGTCTGTGCTGGTCCAGGCAAAGTCTTTAAACTGACAGCAGCTGTGGTGGTAGCACAAGAGGACCCCAGCTCACCACTTGTAGCAAAAGCACGCTGACAGAACACGGTCATCTCCACTGTTGGCAGGACTGCTGTGGCTCAGGTACCGCTCCCGTGGGGACTCGGAAGAGACGGTTCCTGCAGTGTCACTGGGACACTCGGACCAGACGGATCAAGTACTGAAGGCTCCTTGGGGTTTCTTTGAGAGGACATTGATTGATGTGTGTTCTTCCATAAAACGTACTGAGGTGAAAATGTTTCCTTCTCCTTATGTCATTAGTTTTGGGAGCCATAGCTGGGAGCAAGTCTAAAGGCAAACAAGAAGAGTGAATCTGGCAGTGATTTATTTTTTAAGTGATTTCTGTGGACAATTGGCTATCCTGTGTTTTTTCACTTTTTTTTTAAATGAATCTGATTAATTATGTTGCACAGCTTAAGTCATATTTTCCTATGCTTCATTTTTTCTGCCTTTTCAAAAATAAAAAGGCTGTATTTTTGTCTCCTTACACCTACACTTCGGATCCATTTTGGCAGGGAGTATGACTTGGAAATGCGAAGCACAGTTTTCTGAACGGTGTGGCTAGCTCATGGCAATGCACATTGGTTACCCAGCAAGGCATCTGAAGACTTTTGCTGTCTCTGGGGGGTGGCAAACTGCTGCTGCCTGGACACTGCCCCTCACCTCCACGTCTTCCGCCCAGGTTCTTGGGAGTCCCAGCACAGGGCTGGAATCTCAGGCTGTCCTTCTCCCCACCGCATCCGAGCTGTGGCAAGGCTGCTCCCTCCTGCCGGGGAAAGCAAGCACTGCCCCAGCTGTGGAAATCCAGGACCTGTCCTCCTTAGGTGCATGCTGGTAGAAAAGATGCTCTGTAGACTTAATTGCATTTATTTTTTAGGTTCTTCCTTACCAGTGTACGCCTGGTGCTTTCCTCCCAGAAGTGATCCTGGTTTACCTGTCCCTCAGCACGTAGCACTGTGTTCACCACTCCGGAGGGAGGAGAGACACGCGTTCTGATCCTGTATCTTTAATCTGCCAGTCTAGGAATACATCTCCGTTTGTTCTCTAAGTAGGAACAAATAGTTACTGCTGCATTTCTCTAAAGCTGGTAGCTTCAAGATCCTTCCATCCACTGCTGAGATAAAACCTGTAGTGCATGTGCGGTAACGGTGGCGAACAGTCTGAGATAAAAGCTCCTTCAAGGTACAAACTTCAAGTGTTAAATGTTTCCTTTTGTGTTTCCCGTGGAAAACTTCCTTGGAAAAGCTGAGGCTGGGACTCTGTTAGACATTTCTAATGGCTCTTCATGTCAGCACTAACATCTGCATACTGCTAAATATAGAGTGCAGATTACCTGTTCTGTGCTGCAATCATCTCTCTATTGTATTCACAGGGGTTCGTTTGTCGGGGTTTCTAGGCAATCAAGCACGGCAAAGGAAGAGCTGGCACTTGGAAGTGCCTTTCAGTGCTACTTTTTGAGGCAGTTAAATTTGTTCGTTGTTTTATGTCTGCATCAAGTTAGATGCAAACCAACCCTTTTTATTCTGGTGTGTTTGCATTTCTGGCTGCTGCTGGATCGTGTTAAGAGGGAACGGCTGTTTGACAGCGGAGCAGGTTTTGATGTAGGACTCCAGTGAAGCGTGCGAGCCTAGAGAAGCCACTTGCTTCTAAGAAATGCAAATCCTGTGTAAAATGGGAAGGAATAGGAATGCACCGCTGGAAATGGGTTATTTTAAAAGGAAAATGTGATGAGCAGCAGTGTGGAATCGTGTTGAGGACAGCTGTAGGTGTGCTCTAGACAGCACAGTCAGCGCAGCTCCCAGGGCTGCCTCTTCTCAGCTGCCGCCGTCCTCGCTGAGGGCTCGTGCTCCCCATGGCCGTGGCTTCTGGAGCCAAGTGACACAGCGCGGAGACCTCCAGGACTTACTCATCCTGCTTCGCTTCCTGCATAAGCCGATCTTTCTGCATAGGCCAGCTGTGACACTGTGGTGTACTGTGCTTCCAGGCTGGAGAGTCGAGTCCTTACAGGGGTCCTTTGAGCATCCCCGTAGCCAGTGGACAGGATGAGTTCTGAGGTGAAAGGCTTAAGCAAGGTTGTCTTTTTCGGGTCCTGAGCTGCTCTTCTCTGACCCTGCAGTACCTAAGCCCTGTGCTTTTAGCACGTCAGAGGAAGTCCCCCTGGAAACAGCATGGCTGGGCTAGCTGTGTTTGGGGCATTTGGGACAACAGACAGGTCTGGCAAGGTAAACAACAGGGAGCATGATTAAGGAAAGACAAATACCCGCATCTGTCTGGGGTTGTGAGCTATCTATTTCGTTTACTGGCTTTTGTTTTTCAGATAGGGATGAAAAATGTATCAGTTGGGAGTAAGCCACCTACCTGACTCATAACGGTGTCAAGCAGTCATGAGCTGGATTCTGCATGTGACAGACTGAGCGCATTTTACCGAGCGAGTTTCTCATGAACACATGAGCTTGTCGTGTGTAATGTTCTTGCAGTAACCTCTGTGCTTGAAGGATGAAGTTAGTTTATCATGATTTTTTCTTTCTGCTGTGAAGAAGGCAGACTCTAACAAGCGTTAGTGGTTCCTTACTGCGACGGTCGTGATCCTCTTTCTGGCACAGTCTCATAAAATAGACACATACCTGTTTGCAGCATGTGAACAGCAACATTGTGTTCTTACTCTGCACTGAAGATGTCATCCTAAAGAGCCATGATGGGATTTGGTGTATTTTCTCATTTTGCTAATTATCTAAGCCTTATAGTTAACCTTTTATTTAGGTAAAATCACTTAGGTAGGGGTATTGTTGCAGTGGTCCGAAATGTGTTTATTATATATAAGAATTAAATATCAAAGTTATGAAATGTCTTTCAAGAGCAGAGGCCGGATTTGTTTTTCTTCTTACAGTTTTCCTCTGACATAAATTATTCTTCTGTATGCAGGCTGAAAATGTTTGTACTTAACAGCAGCAAAATGAAAACCTGTAAAGATGATGTGCCTTTGTTTCTAACTCCTTTTTCCACCTTAGCAATTTATAATGGCAGTGGGTATTCCACTGAATGGGAAAAGGGTTTTGAAGGAGGGAATGACTTAGTTCCACGCTGAGATTCACACCTTGTTTCTAATGCTAAGTATTGTGGGTTTGACTGCTTGTGATGAATAGACTTGTTTAGGCAAAGTAAGCAAAGCTTGATCTGTTGATAGGGTTTATCCAGACCTGGCTGTTACCTCTGGAAGAGGATTCTTTGTAGAGGAAATTTTTGTTATCCACTGTGGTTGTTCCTCTTAAGGTTCCTTTTCTCACCTTTTCTCACCTGCTTCAATACTGCACTTTTGGAGAAGCCACTGAAAAAGATCAGCTGGCCCCTGTGAGTATCTGCTGTACTGGAAGCAGGTGAGAGGCAGGAGGTTACTGGGGACCCCAGTAGGCAGCACTCTGGTTCTCTACAGCTCCAGCAGAACGTGAGCCTTGCTATAAACCATGTTAAACCTCGGCATCTTTAAACCAGGCAGAAGAGCCCTTGTGTGGCCACCGGGTCGCTGGAAGGATACAGTGTAAGGTAATTTGCCATAAACAGCTCTCGAAATAATTTCAGTGTGTTCGCTGTTGCTGGCTCTTTCTAAACCAGTCCTATTGACTGTGATGCAAATGTGATGTGTGGACAAGGCTCAGGCTAGGTTCAGGATTGACTTTTTGCCTCTTTCACCACGTGGTTTAGATGTCCAGACTGTGCTTTATCAATCAGGATTTTATGAGAGTGAAAACTACTTACTCACCACCTTCTTCGAGGGTTATTTTTTGCTACCTGGCCAGTCCTCAGCTTGCCACATCACCCCTTAATATTATGTCCTTTCCCGGTGGATCCGGGCAGGTCACTGCTTTAGACTCACAAATCGTCCTGCATTAGCTTCTTAAATAAATCTGCTGCAGTGTCTTCTGTGTGTTA
This sequence comes from Chloroceryle aenea, assembly GCA_013399075.1. Lineage (NCBI taxonomy): Eukaryota > Metazoa > Chordata > Aves > Coraciiformes > Cerylidae > Chloroceryle > Chloroceryle aenea. Next base: position 45,863 of record VWZY01008574.1, on the reverse strand, counting down.
GTGATATTGATCACTAAAATGATTGAGTAGATGTTTATGTTTCCAGATGCTTTCAAAAATCATTTGGGCAAGTTAAGGAAATTTAAACTGTAGTACAGTTTATCATCTGAAAAGGTGAAAAATCATTCAGAGTTACGGATGTAGCATCACTGGATGTGTTTTATGAGATGGTTTTAATCAGTAGCCATGCCCGTGGCTTCCTGCAGGGCAGCAGTGATTTTATATCATGACAGGTTTTAGCTCCTTGACAACAGTTTATTTATTAGTATTTTTTTTTAATCTGCATTATCCTTCTTGCTTTAAAAAAGCAGTGACTCATATTATCCAATCCTGAGATATCTCTCAGGATTTGCTTAGAAGTTCACTGAGAGAGTCGTGGGGACAAAAACTGCTGAAGCTTGCTGCTTTAATCATTATTCCAAGTGCAAGTTACAGGCTTAAGCCTATTATTAGCTTGCATACCCAAAAAAAAAAATATATATGATTTGACAGCTAACTCCTACAAATTACCCATTATCCCTTTCTTTAAAAACTGTGAGCACTTCTGTAGTCAGGCCAGTTTCCAGGCTTGCTCTTAGTCACTGTCATGGGGCCCTGTGTTAGCCTGCGTGGAGCTGGCAGATGCAGGGTATGCTGCTTAACGTGCTAGCCAGAACCCGATCGGAGGGTGGTTTGCAAAGAAAATAATACAGGATTTGTTTTCAGAGAAGCAGACTTTGGGTTTGAGTGTTTTCCTTTCTTCACATTCAGCCCGTGGCCAGCTGCACGAGTGTCTCTCCAACTTCAGGGCTGTACAGGGTTTGAAGAGCCAGGTTTAAACCTGAGTCTCCGAGCTAAAATGCCTGACTGTGATTTCAAACCCCACTAAAAAAGAGGAGTGCGTTTTTCCTTTGTTCTTCCTTTCTTAATACAGCCTATTCTGCCACTAGTTGGTGTGGGGTGTGGGGTGGCTATCTTTTCAGAAAGTGCCTGTCTGACAGAGCTGAATGGAGCCTGCAGACAAAGTGAGTTACTTTTCTCTGTCCAAGGAAAGTGAAGGGATACTTTCAAGAGGTTTTTTCTTTTGTTTTTCCACATAATGGTATAAAGGCTTTCTTTAATAACCCGTGGATTCAATTCCGGGCTTCTCAAGAGCATGGCTGGCTCTGGCCTTTCACATTTTTGAACACAGATCCAAAAAGGAAAGGCAAGAGGAGCGAGGGATGCTTCCTCCCATGAGGCACTCCGCACCCGAGAGCTGGATGCTCAGAATTCAGAAGGCTGGTGCGAGGGACTCCAGGTGATGAGGCTGAGCTGTTTCATGCTGGGACAGGTCACGGGGAAAGGGACCATGAGTCGGTGGTACCGCTAAAGGGCAAGGTCGCTCTCCATCTGAAGCTCTCCTAGGGAAGGCACTTCTGGGGTCATGGCGATGCTTTCTCAGCACGGGCTGGCTGATGGAGAGAGGTGGAGGTCCTGGAGCTAAGTCACTCATCCACTTGTGGAGCATGGGGTGGGGACCACTGGATGAGCTTCGTGGTCAGACATCTGAAAAACAAGAGTTAAAAATGCAGGGAAGGAAAAACAGGGAAGGGTGAGAAGGTTCAGCTGTGGGTAAGAAAGTTGGTTGCTCATGTTTTGGAGAGAAAGGAAGAAGCTGTCTGGGGAGTGATGGAACTGGCCAGGGGTAAGAAAGAGTGGACAGAGGTCAGAGGGATGGCAAGCCTTTAACAAAGGTTTAAAGGTAGGAAATGTCTTGGTAGCACTTGAAAGGAGAAGGCTGAGTCCAGAGGTTCACACTGGCCGTTTCTGGATCGCTGAAAACATCAGACAGGTTTGGGGTGTATAATCCGTGCCAGTGCCACCTGCTTCAGGAGGGAATGTCAGTGTTCCTTTCTGAGGCAGCGTTGCCATCTATTTCAAGGGAAGTGCTGACTGTAGTGGCTGAGAAAGCCATTGAAAACTGGGGCCTAACGGAGCAAATCATTGCATGGGGAACAAGCCTGTCATCATTCCAGAGAAGAACTGGAACATTCGAACTGCTGCACACTGATTGCTGTGTGCGGAATCTCTCCTTGCAGCTGATCATGGGCATTGCCATTGGGTTATGGTTGTCACAGTTAAGACTGTGACATTTCTCTCTGATGATTTTTTGTGCCCTTCTGTGCTGCAGAAGTAGTGGCTAGAATCAGGTAATGCAAAGAATGAGAATTGGCTAGCAAAAGCCCTTTTCAGCGTGTATTCCTAATGGAAAATAATGATTTCTAGAGATCTGCTTCAGATTTTCTCTATATTTGAACTAAATGAGGAAAATATTTTCTTTTTGGGTGTCACCATCAGGATTGTAAAGGGAGAATGATATTGAGTTTAATAAATGAACAAATTAGGCTTTTATTTCTTCCCTCATTAAAAGGCTCTGAGCTTGTGATTCTGATTTTTAGCCTTTTTGTTTTCAGCAGGGAAGGTAGAGTGGAAGGAAAATGGAAATACAGGAGCGTGGCTGCTGCGGATATTCCGACGTTCTTTCCGGGCCTGCCAAGCAGCAGCGGCACGCTCGCTTTCTGCAGCAGGTGTCAGAGAGACACTGCCCCTGGAAACAGCAGGGTCGGGCAGCTGTAGGCTGGCAGAAGTCGGAGTTCAGTAGGAAGGCAGTGCCGAGGTGAGAAAGGGTGAGTGCAGAGGCTGCAGGGACGGTGCCTCCTCGCGCCGAGGGGCTGGGAGTGCCGCAGTCGGACGAAGCCGGTGGCTCTGTCGTGGCAGGTTTAACATCCGGCGGGTCACGCTGGTTGCCTTCCCGGGCAATGCCTGGCGGGATGTTCTCAGTCCTGGCCTTGCGTGGGGAGGTAGTTTCTGCTGAAGCAGTTTTGCACAGAGGATCTGTTGAATTGGTTCAGAATTACAGTGAAATTTTTATTACCCATTTATGCTTGATTTATAATTTTATTAAGCAAATCGTAACCCAGTGCATCAGGACCCTCAACAGCTTTGTCATCAAAGCCCAAATAAAACTGTTACGTTTCAAAGCCCTTTAGGATGTTTTTCCCCAGCTGTAGTTACTGGCCCTAGCAGAAAGGGAAAGCTGAAAGCAAAACACGTAGGCATTCTGTTGGGGAGGAATTGTATTCAATTTCATGTTTCACGATGAACTGGTGACAGACTGTGCTGTATTCAGGGAGGAACTGGGGTTAGAAGATGGCTTCAGGTTGAGTCAACAGAGTCTTGGGCTGTCTTGTACTGGCTGCCATCAGCTATGGCACTTTCGTCCTATTTTAATTTTACTGAAAAACAGATTGTGGATGAAAGGCTGGAGTATTTCAGTTTGACCTCCTTTTTGATCTTGAACTTCTACAGATTATAGAAAAAGTGAAATCAAGACTATAAATTAAAGTGAACTTTTCTGCTGAGACCTGGTTAATGACTTTGATTCGCGTGCCTTCAGTGGAGAGATGAAATCTACTCAAAACACTGAATTCTTCCCTTGTGTGGAAGCCTTTCAGTTTATCTTCCATATCCAGTGCCACAGTGTGGATCACGGGTTGACATTTTTAATAGTTGGTAAAAGATATTATTAGATTCTTGGTATTATCCTGGCTCGTTTTCAGTTGCTTTCGAAGATTCACAAGTGAGCAGAGTCACGGTCTCTACCTATTTTTATTACCTTGTTTTGTTTAACGCAAAGAAGCTGCAACGTATCTGGCTTTCACAGTTTGCGTGTGAAAAATCTGTTCTTAGTGTACAGTCTGTGTGGGATCAAGCTAGCAAGCGTGTGTTGGACATTTCCAGGCTAGAGCTGTGCTTTCCACCCAAACTGAGGAGTGGCGTATCTTACAACACCCCGTGCCGTTAAAGGACCACGTTCAATATTGTTTCCTCGGATGGCTTACATGTCATCAATTGTTTCACAGCCTCAAGGCCTTTTTGTTCATGGTTGGACAGTTGAGCGTTTAAAATGATTTTGGGAAGGGCCACGAGCTAGGAGTCATTGAATTTCTTACTGTTGTGTTTGAAATGTTAGGAGCAGCAGTTGGGTTCCGCGCATCTCGGCAGTGTGGGTAGGTCAGCTAATCCAGCCAGGGGCTGATGGGCCGCTTGCAGCTCCTCTGTGACAAGGCCTCATTAGCAGTGCACAGTTCAGCCCTTGGTTAAGCCTGGTGGCAAATGTGCCATCTGCTTGCCTGTAGTCTTGGATCCTGCCGGACCTTCATTTGAAGGCACCCTTAGACCTGGCTGAGCATCCACGTCCTGAGAACACGCTCGCAGAGGTGACAGTTGTGATCAGCGGGAGCATCACACGGGGCTCACCGAGGTGTGTGCAACCCCAGCAAAGATGGCACTGAAATTAATTGTGATTCTGTGAGGTTACGAAAAAAAACCCATATATGAAACATAACACTCGGGTGAAGTTAGTAAAAAGAGGCTTCAATTCTAGCAAGCGGGGTAAGTTTTGGAGGTTATAGATATAAACTCTTATTCTCGGGCTAATACTAGTTGTAAATGTATGAGTAGTGTGGAGAAGTTGCCACAAGAGCAGATTACTGCGTAGTGGTTTCCTGAACCTTCACTACATCTTTTAGAAGTCCCTATTTTTAAGGATAGGATATTGGATCAAACAGGTGACTGATCTGATCTTGCATATCTATTAAAAAAAGAAGAAAGGGCTGAGCAGAAACATCCTGCAGTGCAAATTGTGATAGCAGAAAATGGCTTTTAATGAGAAAGTTATTTAGGGCTCAGGCAGGAAGAACATGGAATGCAGCATGTTTATTGCAGATAAGAAAGTACAGGCGGCAAAAAAAGCATTGGTTAACTGTGTGGAAGATCGAAAGTGAGCAATTTGAGGTTTTAATGAGTCAGGAGTATGGAGTATGAATACTCTGATATTTCAGCTTAGAAGTATTTGCCTCTTTCCTTTTTTGGCTGAGATGCTGTCGTGTATGTGGAGTCTAAAAATACCGCTCTCGAGTCCCCTTGTCAAAACAGATTTCTTCCCCTTTAAAACTGCATGTAACAAAACAACGTTTGCAGGATCCAAAACTCTGTTCACGGGTGGCTGTGCAACTGCACTCATCTAAACAACCCTGAGAACTAGGTTTGCCCAGGGAAATCTGTCTGCAGGGCATCGCTTGGCTCCGCTCACCTGCTCTGCCACCGCGCGAGGGGTCGTGGCCTCCGAGCAGCGGTTATCTGCGTAACGCCAGGCACGGGGACACCCATGGGGCTGTCAGGTTTAGAAATACTGCTAGTGTAGGGTGAGGGGTTTTGTGGTTTTACTTAGGACTGTTCCATGTGTGGAAACTTGGAAACCTTCAGTGGCGTTGCCGGCGGTGGTGTGAGGTGTGAGCTGGGTTGTTCCCTCTCCTCCCGTTTGCTCCCCTGCGTGTAAATCTGTGATCTTCCTGACCAGTGACGTTGGGCACACCAGAGAGAGCAGAGATGTGCTGTGGCTTTGTAGGAGTGAGCTTTTATGCCAGGGAGACACCACTTCCATGCAGTTCTTCTCCAACGCTGGATTTCTTACAAAAAATACCACAGAGGTGGTTTTGTCCTTCACCTTTTAGGTGAGAGACTGTAACCTGCTTTTTTTTTTTGTTTCAGGTCCAGTTATTGCCTTCTCTCCCTTTTTAAACTGACTAATGTGCGTTGTCACTCCTCATTCTGTACAACAATACAGGTCCCGTTTTAATCCTGTTCAGGACAATAAGAGATCCAATTTGCCTCTAAATGGCTTGACAGACTGTTTAGTTCTCCACGAGCTCTGAGCAAGCGTGAGATCGTCCAACGTGGTGTGTGTATGTCAGCTGCAATTTTATAGATACTCTTTACTGCTGTAAGTACCTAAGGACATTAGATGGCAAGGAGAAAGTGGTTGTGGGTATTGTCTTCTGGAAGAAAAGCAACTCAATGTTTACAAAACTCACATGCCAAGGAGACAGAGTTATTAATGTTTTATTTTTGCTAAGAGAGACTTTAAATTGTTTCGATTCCAGAATAGAAGAATTACATAATAAAATCCTGACGCTAAATTAGGAAAGGATTATGCTGAAGAGAAAGCCCCATTCATTGCTCAGAAATCCTGTCACAGACAGGGAGAGGATCTTCACCGTTGGCTGAACAGGCTGCATGATGTATTGCACCGTTGTGTGACAGATGCTCATTGTTTAGTGACTTTTATACTTTGGCAGAATTCGTGCAGCTTACTTTGCTAACAAAGACTAATTATTAGAGTTAATACGCCATCAGCAATGCACGTTACAGGCTTAGTGGATTTGAGAGCTTCTTTAACGTTCTTAACGAAAACAAAGCTTTTTATTGAAATAGGTAAATTCTCTTTTTTCCACCCTCAGAACAATAATCAAAGGAAATCTGAAAATGCATCAGAAAGAGGGAAATGGGAAACCCATCCTTTGAGAAGAGCTCTGATTGTTTACCACTCGTACAGATACTGTCTAGCGCAGTGCCTGACAATCCTAATTGGTCTTCCAAACAATATATACAAATTAATTGACATTTCTATCTGGCATTCATCTAAGTTGTAAATATGGGCTATGATTGCAATTCAAATTAGTCTGAAATTTAGTATCTGGTTATCATCAGAACTGCTGAGGATGTCTGGCTAATTTAATTGACATAATTGTTCTAACATCTCTAATTTTATGTTGAAGGCTGAGGTAATGACTCCTGAGTCACCTCTGCTTTGGGAGGCTTTTAAAATAACAGGGAGGGATACGTAGGACTGGGTTGAAAACCTGGAGGAGAAAGGAGATTCTATCAGTTTTTCTGTCTCTGTTGCCAGAGAGGAATGAATGAAACCTGGAGGTGTACAGCAGTATATCATTCTCTACTAAAACTCAGCGTGAGGAAGCAAATGGCTCATGTATTGGACTGAATCACTGTTGCTTATTTACAGGACCAAAATAGTTTCCTGCGTATAAAAAGCCTTCGGCAAGTCCTCCTCGGATAGGAGGATTTAGCTCTAGGTCTCTCTGGGAGTGAGTGTGATGATTCACCCTTTCTGTCACTTGCCGGGTTAGGAGAATTTAAGCTGTTGAAGTCTCAGGTGAGGTGTAAGCCTCAAGGTGTGGAGGGACAGTTCAACATCTCCCTGCCGCAGAGGGCCGTGCTGGTCGGCTGCTGACTACGGCCAGGCCCAGCTACTTGGTCTGGGAGTGACTTTCCAGTGCAGAAATGAGGGCACTGACATTCCCCAGCTTCCCCACTGATGTAAAAGCTTAAGCATTTTCGGAAGTTGGCCGGAGTAGAGCCGAACGTTGGTTTATGAGCTAAAATTATCTTGATTACTTGACTGTGGAGGTCAGTCTCCTGACTTTTGACTTCACCCCATGTCTCCAGCTGAAGACAAACGCGTGATTGTGTGTGGAAGCTGAGATACTGAGCCGACTGCTCGAGTCAGTACGTGCTGGCAGATGAACCCTGCTCCTGATTTGGGGGAGGGGGCAGCAGGAGTAAGAGGGGAGCTGTCGGCAGTCACAGAGCCAAGCGGCTCGGGGGGATGTGCCGGGTGGGTGATTGAGGTGCACAGCCCAGGCTGGTGCTCGGGAGGCAGGTGTCTCTCTGACAAAAGCCTGGGATGTTATTGCAGCCTTCAGTTCTCTGATTGTATCATATTTTTCCCCTTGTAAAGAGAATTCAGTACAGAGGTGATGATTGCCAAGATTTACTTTATCTGTGCTCCGTTTTAAAATGGGAAAAGTGGATTAATCCTCCCCAGGGGACAGCGGGTGGTCTGCTGAGGTCCCCATCTGCTCTTGGCCCTCCCTGCGCTCACTGAGAGATGAACTTTCGGAAGAACCTCGCAGCGCTCGGGAGCAGTGATTGCACAGAGGCATCCATCATTGCTCTGTCATCAGATACCGAACAGCAGCTTCCTAGCAAGTCATCTGCTCTCTTCTGCTTCACCCACTCTTTGTCACCGTACCAGTTTCTGTGGGCTACAAGTAGTAGGCTATTTATTAAAAGCAGTAGCTAGTGAAAAAAAGGTTTCCTTAATCGGGTTTCTTCTGCCAAGAATGTAAAATCAGTGAGACCAATTTTAGGTGCCTTGAGTCCTGTCCAAGTCAGGTTACTTGGCAACTGGTGTTACCTCAGCTGCCTTCCATTCACATTCCAGGTGCCAATGGCTGGAGCACTCCTTGAAAATTTGTGGTTATTAAAAATATAACCTTCAAGTTCCTCATGAGGGAATGAAAGTATTTGGCTAATGTCCTTCCTGTGTCCCGTGCAAATCCACACAGCGCTGTGTGATACAGAGGCCTCTTTTGCCCTGGAGAGGGCTGCAGGTGTCTGAGAATAAAGGGCCTGCTGCCCCATCCCTCTCCCCACAGTGCTTCCCGTGGGGTGGTGCCTGGAAGTGCACAGGGGGAGAAGCCTGACCCGGTGACAGGCTGCCTGGAGGCGGAGGGCTTGTATTGTTCCTGACCCTGTTGGCCTGACAGGCGGTAGCTGTGCTGTGCCGCTTCTCGAGGTAAGCTCTCGTCCCCGAGTCCTTGCAGGAACAAGACATTGCACTGTTTTACAACTGGATGCTGATGGACAGGCTCTTGGAATGCGGGAGCTCCTTGGGGGGCTGGGGAGCAGCAAAGCCGAGCCCCCTTCCCGCACGGGCAGAACTCATCCCGAATGCTCCGCGGAGTGCCTGGAATGGCACGCAGAGATGCGGGGTTGTAGCAAAAGCACCCTTCTGTCCTGGGTTTGGCGAGGACAGGGTTTGTTTCCTGAGGAGCTGGGAGAGTGCCAGGCAGGACAGACAGCAGACCAGCCGGTGGGGTGTTGGTACCATGCTGCGGTCGTGCCTGATCTGTGGGGCAGGGGCCTGGCCGGGACCACTGGCCTTGGCTGGAGCCGTCGCTGCAGCTCTGGGTGATTTGATGCCTTTTATATCACTCCCTCTATATTGTTTCACTGCTGCTGTTGTTATCAATGTTGTTTCTTCTCTTGCCTTTTTTGATTAAATTCTCCTTCTCTCAACCCCTGGGGTTCTGCCTTTGTCTCCCGATTCCCCTTCCCATGCACACACCAGGGCGTGTGAGCAAGAGCGAGCGGC
>VWZY01008574.1:10857-36771 GCA_013399075.1 Chloroceryle aenea | reverse complement strand
CCTTTGGTCAATTTATAGTGCAAACCCTGCAAGGAAGAAACCAGAGAAGGCATTTTATAGACTGGAAGTTTCCCAGTGGAAGGCGATTTCTGAGTAGAGAGGGATCTGCTCGCGGAACTCGTTGCGCAGACGTTACGCTGGCTTCTGAGAGCGGGTGACGGTTTCCAGCGGGCTGTTGATAGTGCAGGGGTTGAGTGCCCTGGGGTCTCCACCACGCTGCCGTGTTCCCTCACCGTGGCCTCACAGGCTGTCAGTGCTCGATCTGTAGGAATGCTCCTCTTTAGTTTTGGCACCATCTTTTCTCTCTCTCCAGTTGTCTATTGTCAGTATCGAATTCATGTTTCTAGGGTTCGTGATTTGGGAGGGGGAGCACAAAGCTGCACCAGGGGAGGTTTGGGCTGGACATTGGGGAAACATTTCTCACAGCAAGAGCAGCCAGACACCAGATTGGGCTGCCAGGGAGGGGGTTGAGGTGTTTAAGGGTCCTTTAGATGTGGTGTTGGGGGAGATGGCTTAGGGGTGAACTTTGTAGAGCAGGGTTAATGGTTGGACTTGGTGATCCCAAGGATCTTTTCCAACCTGAATGACTCCATGAAAAATTTTAGTTTGTCCTCTGAGTTGATTTATGTGCTGTTTCTGGGCCAACTTCTTAGTTCTCTGGGTTATAAGACTGAGGAGGAAACTTGCTGCTCTCGTGAGGGTCATCTTTTTATTGGTCTTCTGGACATAAATGAAATTTTAGAAATAACTGTGTTATCAAACTCTTCTGATTTCTGGAGTATTCCTTGTCTTGTCAGGGCATTTTGTACCCCAGTGCTCAGTTCTGGGTTTGCTTTTTTTCCTTCAAGTTCCCATTATTTGTTCATTCCTACTGTTTATTGCTGAAATACTTCTGCCCACAGGTGGAAAGTGAGAGGTCTTGGGTGCAAGTGGTCTTGGGAAGATCTCATTTGTGAGTTTTTGGATAGCCTTAGACTGCTGGACAAATACGGATACTTGGCTGAACATGTGAAGAGGGTGGCTGGAACTAAGGATTTGGAATAACTTTTTGCCACCTGCCTTCTTTCAGCCACTTTTGTACCTCTGGGGTTGAGGGCCGCTCTCTGGTATGGAACGGGTGTGTTTGGCTGCGGAGCTGGCTCCTGAAGGGACCGTGGTTCTAAACAACTGCCTGCACTGAAAGAGCTGGGAAGCATCTTTCCCAGCCCAGCTTCAAGAAGGACAAACAGCTCTGTTGGACGGCGTGGGTATTTCAGTACCAGTGGCCATTCATCGTTACAATAAAAGAAAAAAAGGGTTCAGGGGAGCACCAGGACACCAAGGGGACTTGGTTGAGGGTGGGAGACAGAATGCTGCTCCGGGAGAAGGTCTCCCTGGGGGGTCGGGACAGGGTGCTTGCAGCGGTGTGAGCGTCCCTCCGTGAAGGACCGTGATGGAGAATCTGGGTGTTCTGTTGAGAGTGCCTGGAGGGTGCCGAGGTGGTTTAGATTTTATTGATTTAATTGCTTTTGTGAAAGGGCCCGTGTATTCTTTTATTGTGTGGTATTGTAGGACTGTGTTATAAACAGTTTATGGGAGGAGTAAAATATCACCTAGCCGTAATTTCATCTTCCTGTGTCAAAAAGCCTTCTCTTCTGGGGATGTTAAAAGTTGTTGCCGGTGTTTGGTTTTTTACCCGAATAGATCGCCTGGAGTTTTAAATATCTTATGAGATCTGCTGTATGTTCTCTGCCTGAGAAGGGGTTTGCTGCTCCCTTCCTCCTTCACAGCCGCACTGCTCTGCAGCTGGTGAGCCTCAGCAGTGCTTGCTGCTGGCCGTGCAAACTGCAGTGGTGAGACACCTGAGGCAGGCACTTAGGACCGCTGTCGTCTCGCTCCAGAGCCAGGTGGTGAAGCTGTATTTTTAATTCTTTTATGTTTTCTGAATTTTGGCTTCTGCCTGTGGAGTGAGGAAGGTGGAGCTGTTGTAGGAGGAGCATGCCCACAGCATCCAGGGCTGCCTTAGGAAGAGCATCACAAGCAGGCCAGGAGAGTGGGGGGTGCTGGCTCCAGTGCTGGGCTCCCCAGTACAAAAAGCACAGGGGCACGCGTGAAGGACCATGATGGTGATTTATCATAGGACTGGAGAATGCTTGAGGCTGGAAGGGACCTCCAGAGGTCATCTGGCCCAACCTCCCAACACAAGCAGGGACATCTCCACCTAGGGCAGGGTGCTCAGAGCCCCATCCAGCCTGACCTTGGATGACTCCAGGGATGGGGCCTCCACCCCCTCCCTGGGCAGCCTGTTCCAGTGGTCTTTAATTAATTTGGAGTATCTGTTACACAAGGAGGGGCTGGGAGAACTGGGGTCAGGGGAATCTTGTCAGTGGGTATGAATACCTAATGGGGTGAGTAAAGAAGGTGGAGTCAGGCTTGTCTCAGGGTGTCCAGTGACAGGAGAGGACGCAGTGGGCACAAACTGAAATAGAGGAAACTCTGCTAAAGCATAATAAACACGGGTGAGAAGCCTCCATCCCTAGGACAATGCAAAACCCCCCTGGTCATGGCCTGCAGTCATCTGATCTAGGTGGCTATGACTGGGGCATGGGCTTGGGCTAGTTTGTCCCCAGAGGTTCCTGCTGACTGACCCCAAGTACTCTGTGATTTTGTGAGCTGACCAGAAGAGCTCACGGGGGGGTTCATGTGAGCCCAGCATTCACTTAGACCGAGCCTGAGCAGAGCGGTTGCAAGGAGATCAACCTGCTGCAAGATAACTTCCCCGACTCCCCGAGAGTTTTCTGTTTTAACAAGGGGGAATAATAATGCCAAAAGTCAGATAACATATGAAACAGCAGAGAAAATACTCTAATCAGATAGACCTGTGGCCTCATCCAGTGTGATAGGTCATTCATTCCCCTAAAGGATGAGGTGAAATTCCTGTGAAGCTGTGGGCAGCTCCAGTCTGTGTGCTGACTTCCTAGCCCTCTGAGGCGATGTTCATGTTCAGTGCTCGTCACTCTCCAGCGTTCAGATGAAGTGTCTCAGCAGGAAAGGTATCTAGGACTGTGGGAAAGCCGGGAGAGCCGTCCGTTTGGAGACACGCCGTCCATGTGTCTGGAGTAGTCAAGAGAAGTAAAATGTTCCCTTTTTAATGTGTGGTGTTTCTCTCTCAAGCTTTCTGCAGTGACTTTGAGATGTGAAGAGGTAGAGTGAGAAATGAACACAGCTACAAAATACCTCAAAGGATAAAAAAGAGAGATACGTATTCCCAGCCATTCCCATTCGGACTCCAGAGTGGCGAAATAAAATAAGGACAGGAGAGTAGGAAAGGGCATCTAACAGCAGATTCCTCCAAAAGGAGCTGCACAGTTTGCAGCTTGATTTCTTTCCTCTGGGATGTGCTTTTGCAGGGAATGTGCATTCCCTTTCCCATGCTTTTAACAGTTAGTTGATTATGTGTACAATGGTTTTACAGGTTTAAGAAGAAAATTGCTGTAGGAAAATGGATTTGATTTTTGTAGAGTGTCACACGCAGAACACTCTTGAATAACCAGCTGCCAGGTGGAGTTCAGCAGCACTGACAGCACGGAGGGAATTACCTGGCTCCTGCTGCAGCCTGTTTTCAAGGAGATGGGTTTGTTCCTTATTAACAAATACCTGGGCTTATTTGGAGAGGGACATTTCTTCACACCCTTAGTGCCACAGCTGGAAACCTGTCCGCAGTCTTGACAAAACAAAGAAACTTCCCATTTGATGGAGCATCTCTGTTAGACAAAAGAGTCCTAGTTCAAGGTTATCTGATCGTAAACAAATAGAACTGTCCTAGTTTTTTGGTCTTGACTTGGGAATAGAAAAACTGGTGAAAGTCTGGGAGAGGAAACAACTCTCCTGTTCTGCCTCTCCTCATCCTCCCGCCCACAGCCCCCCAGGCAGGTTTCTGTGGGGTCAGCTGAGCCTGAGCCTTGCCATAGAGCAGGAGGAGGGAGAGGTACCCTGTAGGTGAACTGTATCTCCTGTCTTTTCAGATTCCATTATACTTCGTAATTTCATTCAGCTACCCAGATTTGTAAGGTCCCCCTGCCTGTGACCCAGCTGGATGTGTAAATAGCGTTCTCCTGCGCTGAAAGGTGGACTTCCTTGGCTCTGCTCTCACGGTGTACCAGTTTTGGTGGCATGTGGGCTGTAATGGGCACGTCATCGCCGGCGTCACTCGGCCTTACTTGTTTTTTAAACACTACTGCTCCTTTTTCCTAAAGAATAAACTATGTTTGTGCTGCAACTCTTTCCTCTATAATTAATTGGGGTTTTGTATTGACTCTGTCTAAGTGGCTCAACAGAAGACTGAAAGGAAAAGAATGCTTCATATGGTGGTTGCCAGAGATTTATTAGACTAATATTATTAGGGTGAAAATTGCATAAGAAAAGTTTAATTGTGCCAACATATGAAGAAGCAGGAGAACCTTTTTTGTGAGATGGCTTTGGCTGCAGCTTCCATGTAGGATGGAAGTGCAGTATCTAGAAAATGAATTGTTACGTTCGGTGGTTCCCCATCTGTGTCGGTGATGTGGGCAGTGGGATTGAGGCAGCCTCAGGAAGTTTGCTGACACCACCAGGATGTGTGGTGTGATTGACAGGCTGGAGGGAAGGGGCACCATCCAGAGGGACCTGGACAGGACGGAGAGGTTGGGGCAGCCCCAAGCACAGATGCAGCCTGGGTGATGAGTGGATCGAGAGGAATCCTGCAGAGAAGGACTTGGGAGTGCTGGTTGGTGAAGCACTTGATGTGCAACTGCAGCCCAAAAAGCCTCTTCCCATGTCCTGGGCCACATCAAAGGCAGCGTGGCCAGCAGGTCAAGGGAGGTGATTCTGCTTCTCTGCTCTGCTCTTGTGAGACCCCCCTGGAGCACTGCATCCAGCTCTGGAGCCCCCAAGCCAGGAAGGACAGGGACTTGTTGGAGCAGGGCCAGAGGAGGCCACAGAGATGACCAGGGGCTGGAGCAGCTCTCCTGCGAGGACAGGCTCGGGGAGCTGGGTCTGTTCAGCCTGGTAAACAGAAGGATCTGGAGAGAACTTATAGCAGCCTGCAGTGGCTGAAGGGGGCTACAGAAAGGTGGGGAGGGACTTTCTGTAAGGGCACGTGGTGATAGGAGGGGGGCAATGGTTTTAAACTAAAGCAGATTTAGACATCAGGAAGAAGTTCTTCACTGTGAGGGTGGTGAGACATTGTCAGGGGGGTTGGAACTGGACGATCTTTAAGGTCCCTTCCCCCTCAAGCCATTCTATGATTCCATGTTTCCTAGATTGTTTTGAAGCATGGGATTAAGCAGGAAGAATAATTCTGTACAGGAGCAGTTCACAAGGTTNCCCCTTCCACTTGACCCCCACCCCTCAGAGATTTGTAACCATTCCTCAGCTCCCCTCTCAGGTTTCTCTCCAGGCTGAACAGCCCCAGGGCTCTCAGTCTTTCCTCACCACAGAGATGTTCCAGTCCCTTCATCACCCTTGTAGCCTCCCTTGGACTCTCTCCAGTATTTCCCTGTCCCTCTGGAACTGGGGAGCCCAGAATTGGACACAGTACTCCAGATATATAGGAGTACTCCTATATATAGGAGTACCATACATGTGGTCTCATATATATATACCAGAGTAACAGTTCTGCTGTCGCCCCCCATGACTTCGTGTGTCATACACGCGATCTCCTTCCCGCCCGAATGACAGCGTTGTCTCAAAGTTTTCCCTCTTTCCCTTCTTCCCCCTTCTTAGCACATTTCACTGGAGCTGTTCAAACCTTATCAGCCAAAAGCTGTCCAAACCTTATCAGCCAAAAGCTGTCAGTGCAACAGAGCAGCCTGAAGCCCGGGGATTGCCGTTCCAGGCTCCCAGCCCTGCTGTGTTTCCCTCTGCAAGGTTCATTCGGCTGCGGAAGCGGAGATGGTCCCAATGCAGCTGGACACCTCTGGGTCTGGGGAGCTGCACCGTGCTGTGCAGCTTTTTGGGAGTGAAATTGCACACATTATGGGATGGTTGCAAGTGAGGATGCAAGCTGCTGAAGGCTGAAGTTACCCGAGCTGATGGAAAATAACCCTGCAGGGTTAGTTGACAGGGAAGTAGGTTGTATCTGTGCTGTATTAAAAATGCTGCTGCCTTCTTACTTTTTGAACATGTAACAGAAGTCAGGAAACAGAAATCAAAAGCTGCAACCAAAGGCAATATAACAAAGTAGTTCTTATATTCTGAGGTCATAATTCATGGTGTCATAAACCTTTGAGGCTTTTGAATATTGTCACTACTTACTGGAAATGGAGAAAAATACTGAAGGTAATGTGGCTACGATTGTGCAAAGCGTGTGGCATGCACTGCAAAGGAAAAGGAATTAGTTAACCAGAAAACTTCAGGGGGGTTTAAAAAGCAGTAGAGATATTTCTGTGGAGAAGTGCAAAGTTGTGGCCATTCTTTCCCCAGGGACGTATGCACAGGACCGCCTGTTTACTTGGGGTTTTCCGAGTGTAGCTGCCTGCAGTGAGGACTGAATTCTGCTTGTGCATAGCATGGTAACTGTGGCAGTGCAGTGCCATGGCGTCAGAAGTTTCCATGTTATCCAAAGTAAATGAGATGGATTTTCTTGTTAAGAACTTAAATGTCAACGTTAGAACTAAAATATTTGCTGTGCAATTAAGAAGTTTCTCAACAAAACTTTTGTTCTTGCTCAGTAAAAAGAACTTCACGGTGGATTAGTAACATTGGAACTAAGGCTGTGGAAAATTGTTTTAATACCCAAATAATTGTTTAAGTAGAGTCTTAATTACAGTGATTAGTGTAGTTCTTATTGAGTGATAATATATTCCAACTCCAAATCTTATCTGGGCTTTAAGTTTTTCTGTGTGCTGAAGAGTCAATGCCTTTAGAAACAAAGCAAGAGCAGTTTGTGGTGAGGAAGTCAGACGGGTTGAAGATGCCTCTTGCGCTTGTGTTCCGTACAAGTTACCCTGAGAGCGGGATGCCCAGGTTTGTTCCCAGGGGTGATTCCCTGGTGGTCCAGGACTGAAGGAGAGAGGTTTGAGCAAGCCTTGCCTTGCCTGCCCTGTGTACCTGCTGTTAGTAAGCGCTGTGTAGCTGCGCTAGGGGCCGAGGAGCCGCGCCAGTCTCCAGTGCCAGTGTGTTCCCAGGGTGGTGCTTTGTTATGCTCTGTCTCTCCTTTGCCAGTTTTTAAACACTTCTTCAGTTCCTTGGCTAGCTGCTCCCGACTTCTATTTTCTTTCTCTAATTACATTTGTTAACAGAGTGGGTCCGTGTAATAAGCCTTAAGGATATCTTCACCACAGGGTTTGGATAGCAGTGTTTGGAAGGCAGATGTCTTTCCGAGATGCGACACATTGGAATTGTTTGGTGTATCTGAAACAAGCCTTGGCCCTGCAAGCTTTGGTACCTGGTGGGGGTTAAGTTGATGGCTGGGGCCGGCAGGTTGCAGCGATGGCCAGTTTTGACAGAAGTAAAAAAATGACCAGGATTTTCTTTAGAGTGGTCTGATTTAGTCTGATGATCGTTGCACATGAAGAGCTAAGCTTAAACTTGGGAGTGTTCCTCCTGGCTGAAGTGAGACTGCCCGTGCTTAGGTGGCACGTGGGTGCTGGAGTTTGCAGGCTGGAAGGCTCTGGGAAAAGCCCTCCTGCATTTACTGTTTTGTGCTTAAAAGGGGAGCGTGGTCTCTCAGAACTGTGACCAGTGCACTGACTGCTACCGTAGCTCAGTTTCAGGATGAACATAAACTGTCTTGATCCAGTGATGCTGTATCTGTAATCCAGTTGATGGCAACAATTTGTGACACAAGCTATACCCGTGGCACGCATCAGATTGTGCTGCATGTTTAGAACGGAGCATTTGATAACTGTTTGAAGTCCTTTGTTGTAAATATTCATCAAGTTTCTGGTTATTTGGATATATATTTAATTTTTAAGTGTGTATACTTTAATCTCACGTCTTCTACTTTATGCTGGGCATAAATTAAATGTTTTGGACTCTGCACCAGGAGGAGTGCTTGTCCTCCTTTGATTCCACCTTGTGTAAAGAAGGAGAATTGGCTTACTGTATTTTGTTAAACTTCAGGAAGAATTCAGAATTTAGTAAGAACATTTTGGATGCATTCTCAGGGAAATGGTTTCAAAAGAAAGCTTGGAAAACCTTGAGTGAATAAAGCTCCGATATGAAAGAAGAGGGAGATCTGACAAGTTATTGATCTTGGCAATGCTTTTTCCATATCCGAGTGTTGCCAAACCTAATTAGTGACCTAGAAAACAGGTGGTAATTAAGGAGGCCAGGATGGTCAGAGCTCCTCAGGCAGAGGTGTGCAATTCTGTATGACAGCACTGAGTCAAACCGAATGGAAGCGTGGCCGGCGTGGCTGCTCCTTTTCCCGAGGGATGTTGCAAGGAAACAGATGAGGCAGCACAGCTCACACCTTCACACGCAGTTTTAGGTCAAGTTCCGTAGCTTGAAAGAATATTTTAGCTAAAGGCAAGTCAGAAAGGATTCAGATGAAGAACCAGTCAGAAAATATACCCAGAGATGAGAGCCCCTTCATCCTGACATACCGTTGGTAGTGGGACCTGGATGTGCTTTTCTGGTGTCTCGGGGACGCTGCAGCTGCGAGAGGAAGAAACTCTCAGTGCCATAAGTGGTGGCAAGCGCCCTGCACGGGAGCTCCAGCATGGGCTGTGCTTGTAGTTGTGTTTTACTGAAATGCAGCCAGGATTTGTCATTATGTATGTTTTTGTGAAAACCAATTCTAATAAGAACTGCACTTGAGGAGTCCAAATAACCTCATTTTCTTGTGGGACAGAGGACAGCTTAGGTCCCAATATATTTTTCCAGACCTTCTAACCGTGCAAAAAGGAGTATCCCCAAAACATGTTTGCCCATGTCCCTGGGGGGTAGCTGTGCGCACTGCACCAGCGTATCAGTTCAGATTGTTTTTGTAGTTGACTTGCCATTTAGCATTTATAGAGTTGGCGACGGGGCAGCTGCTCTGCACGCTGGCACCAGAGTCACAGTCCTGGGCCGGGCTTACAGCTGAGAAGCTGCGTTGCTCTCTGTGGCTTTAGGAATTGCGACCTTACAGATTCTCACAGGTAAGAGCTGTCTGGGTCCACGTAACAGAACCTGAAACATGTGTTGTAAAGAGGAATTTTTACTTCTTTGATCATTTGGGCAATTAATTCCTGATTTTACAGCTATGTTTAGTTATCTGCGCCATTTTTATTATCTTTGTCATACCCATAGTTGCAAGGGGTCCTCGTGTTTTAGCTGGCTCGTTTGACCATGTCGTCAAGTAAGATGGCTTTTAAAGGTGACAGAGCAGTGATGCAAGTGACCCAGCCTCTTCTCCCTTCCCCTGGGCCACTCAGCAGGCTTGGCTCGCCTCGCCTTGCCTCACCACCCTGTGGCAAGTGGTTTCAGGACTGCATACCCATGCAGGAGAAGGCAGCCTCTTTATGTCATGCTGAGGGCCTGCAAGAGCAGAGGAGCTCCAGTTCCTCGTGCGCTGTTCGCATCCTGGCCATCAGTCCTGGCTCCTCTGGGGATGGGGTGAAACACGGTGCGGCGGTGTCCTTGGCAGAGCGCACCCCACGCTGCCAGCTGGGATGCGCTCCCTCACCCTGCCCTGCCGTGCTGTCATCGCTACCGAGTTTGTCCTGGCACTCAAAACCTGCTGTTTATAAAGGTTTACTAAACACTTGAAATTTATTTACGATGTGGTGAGACACGTTCTCCCTCTTGCCTGGCTTTCGCTGCATAGATTAGTGTTTTGCCAGGGGTATTGCAGCACCTCAGTGCTTCAGTGGAGCTGTTACCTTTACAATGTGCTCAAGCCAGTGCCAGACCCGTTGTTCTGATGCCGTCAAACCCCGGTGCGCGGTGGCGGACGGGTTCCTAGCCAGCAGGGGTGGCTGGTACTGCACTGGTGTGTGCTCTGCTCACCCCACTCTTTCTGGTGCTCCTGTTCTAACCGGGCTGTTCCCTCCCTCGGAGGGTGCTGCCCTGTGTCTGTAAGGCAGCGAGTCTTGCCCAGCCGTCTTGGGCATCTTTCTGGTCTGGAGATCACGACTGGTGTAGATTCTTAGTTAATGACAGTAGCCTGCAGTTCAGCCCCCCGTGTGCTGTCGTGTGTTGTGGGAAGTAAGAGGTGATAGCTCTCCCGGAGCTGGCAGTGATAATAGGCATGAGCAATGAAGGCTGGCACGAGATGCATTGTTCTTTCCCCCAGGCACGAACAAGTAGGGTAAAAAGGAAAAATGATCTGACTAGTTTGAGCTACCTTGGTGACATTTGAGGTGAGACAGGAGGAGATGTTTAGAGCCCTGTCATGAGTTGTTCTAGCTAATCTCTCCGGCAGGAGCCATATAAATGTGCAGTGCTGATATTATTCATCTTTAATACAGTCAGGCCCAGTTACTCAAGTTTATTATACAAATTTACAAAAAGAAACAATTTTTACCCCAAAGACTTTGTATTCCAGCTTCAGAGAAAGTCCTGTCGAGCAGACATTGCCAGAGGGGAAGCAGGAGAGGAAGGTGTGTGGATCAGTGTTGACAGACCTCGTGGCTACACGAGAGTCATTTCAAACCACAGGAAGCACTTGGCATCTTGCCGGGTGAGACCTCTTCAGGTCAGCACGCAAAGACTCCACTCCTTACTCCACCAGGTGACAAATGTCTTTCGAGTGCCCCACTGCTGCTGATAAGCAATGCAGATGCTCAGTATCTTTCAAGTATTCGTTTAGAAAGAAGGAAAGGGAGAATTATGCCGGAGATTTTGGTTGAACTGTTGGCTCTGTGTAGCCTGTGTGCATCCCTTCACCTCTTTCCCAAAAGCGGGTGTAAATGGGCTGTTTACTGACCATCCTGGTGGCTCTTGTGACATTACAGAAGCGTAACTGCGTGGGCTTCCGAAGGGAATATTCTCCATATAGATACATCCAGAGGCACTGCCTGATAAGAATAGCTGGAGCTTCTGTATGAAACCATCTGTGTGAGAGGAAACTGCATCACTTATGTAATCATTTTGCGCGTAGACTTGGAAGTCACTAAAAGCTCATGGTAATGCTGTATGAAGAACTGGTAAGAGAAGGGAAGTACGTACTCCAGTACTGCTGGTGAAACAAACCCAGTGGTCAGGGTTGTGTTATCCCCAGGTTGGTCGCACCAATCAGTATCATGCCGGACACAATACAGGGTCCTCACTGCATCCTGTATTTATTTCACTGGCTCTTAGAATCATAGCATTCTAGAATCCTTTTGGTTGGACCATTGAGTCCAGCCATTAACCCAGCACTGCCCAGGCACCACTGACCCCTGGCCCTCAGCACCACAGCTCCACGGGGGGCTTGGAAACCCCTCCAGGGGTCACGGGGAATCCCCCCCTGCTCTGGGCAGCTTGGGACAGCCCTGGACAACCCTCAGGGGAAGAAATTGTTCGTCAGCTCCAACCTAAACCTCCCCTGGTGCCACTTGAAGCTGTTTGCTCTTGTGTGATTGCTTGTTGCTTGGGAGAAGAGACTGACACTGTCCTGTCAGGAGCTGTCAGAGCCAGAAGGGCTCCCCTGAGCCTCCTTCTTTCCAGGCTCCACAAGCCCAGGGCCCTCAGCTGCTCTTCATGTGTGCTCATTCCTGCCTGCTCTACCACTGCTGTGTATTATTTCAGAGGGAGATGAGAGTATTTTGCTGTAGGGCTCTTGCCAACCAAGCAGAAGAAAGGTGACATTTCAAGAACTGCAGAAAAAGCCCAGGTCTAGCCAGGAGAGCTCGAGGTGTAGGTTCTGAGGAGTCCCTGAGCAGAATGTAGGCGGGCTGTTTTAACGGGGGGTAACCTGCCTTGCTGAAGGCAGCCTGCCCTTGTGCTGCTCTGCTCTGGATCACCCAGATGACATGAAAGAAGGGACCACATGTCGCTGTCACCAGCTGGGTTTTCATGCCTTTCTGCTACTCGGCCAGAAGTTCTCGCTCAGAGAGGTTAGAGGGAAATGCCATGTAGCATTTCACTTTTAAAAACAGCGCTTGAAAGAAAGCATTTCTGGTTTGGCATTTCTCAGCTGTATTTCATTTTGAGATATTATTTTAATACGGAACACAACAGAGCCTTCCCATAGCACACAGGGCTGTGGTTCCGAGCTGGTCGTGAGCTCAGCGCCGCCGTAGCAGCCGAGCTGAAGGAGTACATGTAGTTCTTACTCTGAAGGAGTACGTGTAGTTCTTACTCCGGCGGCGGCGGGGTGGTCGGCCGTGAGGGGTCTGGCGACTGAGTGGGGAACGTTGGTTTGTTTTGGCTGTTTAATGGCTGCACAGTCGAGGGCAGTGCCTGCCACAGCTACTGGAGCTGTGAATCAACTTCGGATAGCAGTTTGGGCGTCTGCCTCTGGTCAAATCACACTAGGACCACATGTAATCAAAGGAGAAATACAGTATTTTCTTGGACACAATGCATCAGGTCGCTTTTCTGAGACATCTGAGGGTGAAGTGAATTGTAGCGCAGGAGTACCCGTCTCCATCCATTGTCCAGGGGTGGAAACCAGATTAATGAGATGGCTTTGTTTGACAGAGCTGACACAGCCTAGCCAGAGAATCTCACTGTTGATTTTAATAAGGTTTCTGATCAGGCCGCAGAAGGATTGACTCAGGGACTCTTTCTACCGCCAAACAATGGAAAAATGGGACACGAATTCTGAGTAGAACTTTTATGTATTCTAGAAATCCGAGTAATTGGTAAGTGGATTTTAGTTAAAGTTATTTTAAGTACTGTATTTATAACAGCAAAGTAGAAAAGAAGGATTTTTTTTTTCTTTTAATACATGGCTTTTCATGTGGGAAAGAATGGATTCCTTTGTTACAGTTGGAATAAGATTTGTTTGTTAATAAGTCCTTTTACTTCAGACTTCAGGGGCCTTTCCATTCCAAAAGCTGCTTTACAGATTTTACAGCTATCCCACTTCAGACTGACAGTCTCTGAATAGATGCATCACAAGCACAGGTATGATGCAGGGATGCATCACGGATGATTCTCTGACAAAAACTTGTTTGCTAGAAGAGAAACCAACAACCACCAGAGCATTTGTTGATAGCTGCCGGCATCTGGGATCATTGCCAGGTGTGTTCTTTCATTCCTGGCTTCCTAACGTGTCCAGAAATGAAAAGGAAAAGGCAAGCGCCAGCGTATTGCCAGCTCCAGACTTGCTGGGAGCTGTTTTGGTCAGCACACAGCTAGGAAGACCCCCCATCCGGGATGCTACCCGAGGTACACGTGGCGGGGGCTGGCAGTGCCATGGACAGGGACCATGGCCGGCACATCTGGGGACCCCTTCCTCTCAGCCCAGGGGGGCTTCAGTCTGATGTCCGTCCAGGCCCACATCCAACGGTCTCTGACTGCTTACTGATGCTAAGAGGGCAGTCTTGCCTTTATGCAATAGAAAAATAATTTTTCATCCCTTTCAGGTCCTGGGGTTGTATTTTGTTGTGGCAGGAACAGAAGTTTCTTACAAGCAGTTTTCGCTGGCCAGAGAGACCATCCTTGCCTGGACCTCGGTGCCATTGCCCAGAGACTCACCAGGCTTGCCCTGGAAGGGCTTTGTGTGTTGCCCCAGAAATGTATGAAACTTTAGGCACTGAGTTAAAGGTCCCTACAGAGGGACAAGGCCTGAGCTGCAGGTGGAGTCCATGGCTCTGTATGGGCTAATTGACATGCCCCTCCACTTTCTGAGCTAAAAAAAGTATTCCTGGCCATAGCCAAGATTCTGGTTTATTTTGCCACATGGGCCACACAGTCTGTACCATCACTGCTTCAGCTGTAGCCAGACTGTCCGCAGGTCAAGGGATCTCAGTGCAGAAGATAGTGAAGGGAATAACCCAGTGCCACTCACCAAACTCCCAGCTCTCCCACTGGACACCAGAGTTGTTCTCATCACGCTGCCAATGGTATTCTCTGTCTGCTTTGGGACTGGCTGGGGACCACAGATGTGTAAAGCAGCAATAGAATGAGATGTATACGTAGCTATATCTGTGTGTATAATATAAAGCATCAATGCAATGAGTGCCCAGTGCCCTTTGTCCAGCGTGCCACCCCGCTCTCTGCTGCTGATTGCAGTGACTGGCTGGGGACACCACCACTCCGAATACAGCAGCAGCTCTTTACCCTCGCATCCCAAAGGGTTCCAACCGTAGGCCAGTCGCTGCAGGGCACGCGTGCTGGTGGGACTGGAAGGGACAAAGGTGGCTACTCGCCCTGCAGTAGCTGTGCTGCCCGCTGATCCCGTTCGGATGTTCTGAGAACCCCCCAGTTCAGTGAAGCTTTTCAGAGCCCCCCACTGTCACAGCAGTGTGTGCTGTGGAGCTGAGGCAGGGTCACAGGCATTTCACCTCCCAAGCCCTGGTAAGGGATAGGAGGAGACCCAGAGAACAGGTAAGGCCCTGCTGCTGCTGCCATCAAAAAGAATGGTGCTGGTTTGGGTGGGTGCTGGCAAGGATGTGTGGCAGCTGCACTGCCTACGCTGTCTTGAAGTGCCGGTTACTCACCGGCATCCTGGTCCTTCAGTGTGTGCTTTCCCAAACCTACAGAAGGCATCCTGTCTTCCTGGCATTCAGAATGAAATCTGCCTTGGTTCTCTTCATCTCGACTGCATGGCAGGCACCAGCCCACTGCTTAATTTACATTTTGATGTGATATTTAAAGAAAAAAATATTTTCCCCTGGATGGAGTTAATCTCTCAACATAGAGCGAAGTTATTTTTACCTTATTACAGAAATACCGTTACTGACTTCACTGGGACAAATCTGTATCAATAAGGCAGGCAGTGTTTGGCTCGAAGCCGCTGAATTTAACATGCTAGGCAATAAGGGGGGGTTCTTAGATCCATTTGTCCTTCTGATCTCCAGAGTATGCTAATTTAAGCAGTGTCGCCTCTTGGATTGATTATAGTGCCTTGAGATTGTAATGAGCATTTGCATCTTTCCATTTCAGCTTTGGAAATCTAAATGCGTTTCCTTACTGGCAAACAGGATCATTTAAGGGCTATTGGTGTATTTGTTTATCAGGATGATTTAAGTCAGCCTTTCAAGCGCTCGCGGTTGTTCTCGGGGGTGGCGTTCCCTGAAGACCCTGGCGAGTGGGGCTGTTGTAAAGTAGATCTTTACAACTAGGTCCTTCTTAAGAGCTTCTGGCCCATCTCCTGAAAGATGAGGTGGGAAGGTCTGGAACAGAGGAAACCAAACCCAGCAGATTATAATTGGTACTTCATGAGCGCTTGCAAGGTTGGTGTGAACTCTACAGCTGTGCTGGGCTAGGTGCAGTCAGGTGGAAAAGGAGCAGAGGAATACGTTTTGGATGAAGAAATGTTGCATAAAGCCCTGCAAAGAAAGGGGTGGAATAGGAGTTGCTGCAACACAGAGGATCGTTTATGCCTGAGTTGTAGTGGTCACATAAGGTTTAGACTTTTTGGACTGGAGGTTGTGTTTGTCTTGTATGTTTGCACTTTCCAACCACGCTGCTGAAGTAGCGCTGGAAATGCAGGGTTCAGAATGCCTTTTAGGTTCCAAATGACACTCCAGCTTGCCCGAGATGAATCATACTGAGCTACTGAAACCAGAGAGGCTTAGGGGGTTGCCTTAATTGAGAGTACCAGAATGAAATCATTGTGACAGCAGAATTTCTCAAGTTAATGCTAATTCTGATGGGTTGAAAAAGCCATACAGAATTTAACTTAATCATGTAAATGATTTACATAATTAAGAGCATGTTAAAGGACTGGTTGAGAAGAGGGTGTATGGGAAGCTGTAATGTGCCAACCACGACTCTTTCGGTCAGAATCCTTCACTCTGGGTTTTGTGCTCATTCTGTGTTTTCTGAAGGTACTTCCAAGGTCTCACCTGTGGGTCAGGAGGGCGAGGAAGGAGGTTCGGTGACTGTGAAATATCTGCTCCCACCAGTAACTGGTTTTGTCCTTTCCATACCTGTGGGAATTCATCCAAGTGTCTAGTGATTGGTTAATAGCACCCGTAAAGGTCTGGAGAGGAAGAGTTGGATCCCTCTGATAATAAGATAGGATTCTGAGATTTATGAATGTGTTACACTGGAGGAAGAGGGAGATTTATTATAGAGATACACTGGAGAGTTTGGCATTTGTTTGGCACAGTGTAAACAGGCATTAGTCAACCCTAGCTGCATGCCTGTCCCTGGAGGTGCCCGCTGTCCTCCACCGTGTACGTGTTTCAGCGGCAGGAACGGGTGAGGCAGCGCGTGAGACCTTCACGCGCGCCTGGGCTTCAAACTAGCGGCTGTGTGGTGAGTCTGTCCTGGCAGTCAGCTGGGGACCTGAAACTGGTGGTATTTTCTGAGCTGGCGAAGGCTGGGAACAGGGCTCGGCTCAGCTGCTGGAGGAGAGAAATGCCTTCCTTTCTTCAGCAGCCGTGCCTCTGCCTAATGATGCAGATGGAGTTTTGGCCTCGCAGGGAGCTGTGTTTACTCAAGCAGGAGAAGGGCCGTGCAGTTGGGTCTGTCGCTCTCGGTAACAGCAGGAAAGCTTGCAAAAAGACCTCTCGGTTTGAACGGCTCCTGACGGTGCAGGGGCAGGTGATGGGGATGCAGAACCCAGTCAGCTTTTCAGACGAGTTCTCCAAGCTTTACCTGGTAGCGTGTAATGGTCAGCAGCCTCTGGTGAGGAACAGTTCTGTTGTTGATGTTGGAAGGTTCTTAGACTGGTCACTTCAGTGATAAAGCTCACCTCTTGTTCCTGTGAAAAAATGAATATATGAGCTGCAGAGCATGAAGAAGGCCCCAGGGCCAGAGCCTTCCTGTCTGAGCTCAGCTCCGAGCCGCAGTCCCACGGGAGTGTTGGCTGTTCCCTGCTGCTTCGCTCTTCTTGCCGGGGGGCAGCAGGGCTCGTATCCCCGGGCTGGGAGCACGCTCTGTCTCCGGCTTTGACTCTGGCTTGCTGTCGCAGGGCTCTTGAAGCAGCAGTAAACTCGGGGTTTCTGCACCTGTCTTGATGGATGAGTGCCCAGAACCTGTGATCAGTGTGAGTTGTCCTGTGTGTAATCTGCCTTGAAAAATGAGACTTTCACCCGGAATGCACTTAGTGCAGCATTCGGAACAGCCCGTGCGGGCCATGGCAGGTGACAGGACGGGACAAACACACGCCGTGCAATGGCGGCGGTGGCTCCACGCTGCTGTGGCGAGCTGCACTGGCTCCATGGGTGCTTCTCGGCCTGTTTTTGACTCCCTGTCAAACACAGCTGGCTGCAGTGCCACTGGGAAATACCAGGTACAGGTCCTTGCTCTGTGGTAGGTCCCCGTCTCCAGCCGTGTGGTGATGGCATGAGGCAGAAGCAAGGAAAGAAGTGTGCTTTGGCACTTGGCCTAAAATCCTTCCTAGAAAGAATGCGAAGCTGCCTGGCAAAGAGGCAGCGGGGATCTGCAGGGTGCTGGAGGCAGGTGGCACGGGGGTGCTCCCTGAGCGCGGACGGCAGGTCCCAGTGATGGCCTGAAGCTGGGGGAGCTCTCAGGAGGTGGCAGGTAGGCCCTGGGTGCCATCCGTGTGCCGGTTACTGGGAGGTGCCTTGAGATGCCTGTCAGTTTTTCAGCTGGTGTGTCCTACGAGGCCTCTGAAGAGCAGAGGTATGGCAATGTCACGCTGAATCGCAGTAACCAGCTTGGGCAGCCTCCTGTGCTGGCAAGTGGCTTTGGCACACCAAGCATCCTGGTTCCTTGCTTGGCTCGTGTGACCGGCGACGCGTATGGACGAGGAAAGGACAAGGCAGAGAGAAGATGCTGAAGAGCTAGAGCCTGATTTCCCAACGAGACTCCTGTTGCCATTGATTACACTGTATAACCCATACGAATCGGCATGACCGCTGTGAACTCAGCAACAGAATACCAAATTAAGAAACAATAGGAGGTATGGTGCACACAAGCTAGAGAAGTTGCCAGGACAGATGAGTAAAAAATGCCAGGTTTCCATCTTGTTTTTGAGTTTTAAACACAAGAATTTTTTTAAGCGCTAAGCAGCGATAGCTGGGCAATGCTTGAGCGACAGCTTTGCCTCTGCTCAGCTGATGCTGAATGCCAGCTGAACGCTCTGGATTGTGTTTCTGTGCTCTCTGGGAAGAGCAGAGTTGTGAGCCTGGCAGCCCCTGAAGACCACGTTGGTAGGATGTGTTTTCCAGAACCAGTTTCTGGACACAGTAGTCAGGGAATGAAAGTGGCGAGTCATACGTGCTCCTCATAATTTCCTAATAAAGGGGCTCTGTTTTAATGGGATTTGTGGAGTCTTTAGGAGAATTGAAGGTCACCGTGACCTCAAGGTAATGAGGTTATTGCTCTTGGTTCTTTTCAGCTGGGATTTCACCCTGAGAGTTAATTACTGGATTTGGTGAGGGTGGAATAGTGCACACAGGTGCCAGCTACCTTGAGCCTGTTACAATCGTATTTTACCCAGGCATCATTTCAATGCTCAGCTGACTGTTGCCAGTCACGGTTATTCCTTGCCCAAAGTGGCTGATGAGACCGTGTTTATGAAATGAATGAAGTGAAACTACTGCAAAATAATATAGCAGGTGATTCTTCTGATTTTTCCCAAGATATTTTTCTGTCTCTTGCATTATAACATAGACTTTGAAAGGGGCACCAGGTTGGGTTTTCCCTGTGTGACCTGGAGCTGCAGCGTGGAGCTTGTGTAACAGACAGAGGCAGAGTAATTGAACTAGCAGTGCAACTGCTGAGATGCACAGCGCTCGATGTCATTTGTGATAAATGTAGATAATTATTTTGCTTTCAGTGGTGGAATTAATATAATCTGTCCGAAGTGGTGATCTAGACAAATTCAGTTGTAGAACTAATGTTTTGTCCAGCTCAAACCTTACCATTGGCAGACTTCTTTTGCATACTGTCAGGGAGGAGAAAACCAGTTTCCCTGCTCTGAGGTAGAACGGGTTCATACTGCAGGCTTGGGCTGGTCACTGATACTGCTCAAGCAGGAGACAGACATTTGGGCTGCCAAGTAACCTTTCTTACCAGCCTGCACACACGAGCAGTAGACTGGACTGCAGAAATGGTGTTGTCGCAGCTGAGCTTGGAAAGTTAGCTGAGTGCTGAGGTTGTTGGCATGCACCTAATGCTCTTCTCGTTGGCATTTTCTAATCCAGGGTGACGCGCACGTCCATCGGCCCCCGAGCGGCGAGAGGAAACGCGCCGCGGCCTGTTGGCTCTGGAGGAGGGCTCCGCAGCGTGCGCAGTAGCCCGGCTGCTGCGCTCTCCTCCGCGGCGCCCGGGTTGTCATGGGGATTTGTTTCCAGCTGGTGAGCTGAAGCAGAAGGGGGTTGCGCTGGGAGTCGGTGAATCAGATCCTGCAAATGCTGCAGCAACATCGCATAACGGTTTGGAGGCTTTGTAATTTAGGCAGCTCAGAACGCATCGCTCAGTTATCAGGCATGTGTTGAACGTGAGAGCTCAGGATGGCACCTCCCTTCCAGAGGTCAGCTACCTGTAAAAATATGGCCTGTGTTGGCTCACACGCTTCCGTTTTTACAGTGCTGATCCTATCTTATTTAAACCTGCTGTTCTTTGCACGATCAAGAGAGACTTCTGCCTTTCCCTGTGACTCATTCCTGTTCAGAATTGGTGGCTACTGTAGCTGGAGCTGCTCAGCTGTGTCAGGGACAAAGGACGACACGTCAAGATGGGTTCAAAGTGTATCTGCATCAGTCCATCAGAAAGGAAATTTCAAATACATGAAAATATTGCGGAAGATAGCCCTCAGTACTGGCCTCATTTCCTTCCTGCTGTCCTACTGAAATAATTTCTGCAGCGTTTCATGAATATTCAGTCAAGCTGCAAATAAATTTTAATGCTCAGAGAAAAAGGGGGAAAAAAAGTCCTACACGTTTTACAGATGAGTACTCTTCCATTGGAACAGAAATCTCCTTCGTTTGCTTTGGTAAAAGAGGAAAAGGTTTTAAATTTTCCACAAATAAGGCCAGAAGAGATTTTCTTTGTATATATTATAATACTCACTTTAATTAGAAATGAGATTGAGGTGAAAAGGATTTATAAATGAAACTATCCTTTTTATTTACTAGAATATTTCATCCTAAGTAACTTAAGCCTTTTTGATGCCTTTGGAAGCATCAGCCAGTCCACTTACAAAATAACTCTTAATTACTGTCTTTAAGTCACCTTTTCAGAGAGAGCATCTTACTTGATTTCTTCCCTGTTCTGTGACCACTGAGCTGATTCCATCTTGCTGACAGTATGCTCTGTTATTACTCTACCATAAACAAATCCTTAAGTGTTGATACAATAATGAGATTCAGCTTCCCAGGACTGTCAGAATTGCTAGATCTTTCTTTTGAAGCTCGTTTTGGTGCCATTTGGGAATGACACCTGAGAAACGCGGGTAGTTAGTTTGTCTCGGTGCCAGTGGGGCGTTAGAACACCACACCTAAATTATTGGTGCGCCCTGTTGGTATCTAGAGCAGAAAAATACTTCATCCTGAGCTCTTCACCTGTCCCTTGAACACAGTAAGAAGAATCTTAGTAAGTACCAAAGTCTTAAGCTGGGTCTGCCTTCTCTAAAGCAGCAATAACTGAAAATTCTGTCACATCTCAGCTTTGTAGCTGTATTTGCAACCCCTACGGGCAACCCAAGAGCGCTGAGTGTGCCCTGGGGGTTGATCACCCCGAGCTGCACAAGAGGCACCCTGGGGTCACCTGTGCTGGACCTTGCCTCTCTTCTACGTGTGAGGGCTTGATTAAGTTCTACTTTAAAACGAGTTTCTCTTCAGAACAAACAGAACTGGAATGGTTCTTCACGGCCCTTTGCTGTGCTTGTAAAATTCTGGCTATTTGAATGTTACAGGAAAATGGCCAAAATTCCTTTACTTCTTTCCTGGCAGTATCTTTACACAGCGTAGGAACTCTTGTGTTCTCCTGTCGGTGTGGAAACATTGAGTACTGAGTTTGGAGTAATTCTGCTTACCTTCCTTCCAAAGCAGATACAGGTTTGGTGGGGTAACCCGAGGAATCTGGAGGGTAAACATCATAATCAAAGTTCATTTTTGATCCACCACTGACTTGTGGAAGGAGATGTGTTCTGGGCCAGACTGCCCTGTTGCATGGCTGCATGGGTTGTTCTTGGTGCTTTCTTCTGCAGAGGTTTTCCTTTCCCTGACAAAGTGAATTTGGCTTGTGTGATACATACAGCCTGCTCTGGGGCTCTTAAGACGAGCAGAGTCGAAGTGCACGTTTAAAATACCATTTCACTGAGTAAGTGACTACAATTTAGTGCATCAGAGAAAGAGATGAAGTCAGTCCTGCATCAGCAGAAGGCAGGAATGCAGCAGCGCAGCGCGTGTGGCTGTGGCTGAGCTGCCATGGCCCCTGTACCCCTTCGCTGGACCGTGGGCCAGAGTCGAGTCTCCCGCCGAGGGCTCCTTCGAGGGTTCCTTCGTCTGCCGCTGGGCACGGAAAGGAAGGAGCTTGGAGAAACGTGGCACAGATAATTTTTTTTTGTCATTCCACACAATAATCTTTTATTATTTTTATTTCAGTAGCTTTAACTTTGCATAAGGCTGATGTGGGATCGTGATTTCCTCTTTTGCTGTGTTTCCTCTAATTTAACCTCATATTTAACTAGAAAATGGATACTTACAGAATGGTGATTCAGTGCAGGGAGGAAGCACAGGGAGTGCTGAGATTTGTAGAAAAATGCTTTGGAAACTGAATTTTCTAAAGTATTTGATTAAAACCCAGCCTTTTCTATGTTGATGGAAAGAGACTTTTTCACCCCTTTCTTGGTGAACAAAGCAGTGATTGGAAAGGAGGGAGAAAACTGTTCTTTATTACTAATTTTCCCCCTTTTCTCTCTTCTCTTATTTTCTGGCCAATTGAAAGAATCTTTTTTCAGTGCATGGCACCAATTGGAAACTTCTGAAGTTTTTTATGTCTTGCAAATGTCCTCCCACATTTCTTTCTTCCCCCGCAAGCATCCAGGAGAATGGGAAAAAAAGTGAGCAACACGTTTAGGTACAGGATGACTAAACAACCATGTTTCTGAAGAAAAGCAACATTTCTTTCACAGCAAATGACTTCAGTATCATTTTCTGCAATATTATTAAAAGTATAAAATAATGTGCTCTTATTTAAGCTAGAAGAATCCCATCAGCAGACTGGTTAACAGATCAAGGCAGTCAGCTGACGAGCCACATATGGTAGGAACTGCTGCATATGAATTGTTAATGATCTTCACCGAGGAAAATAACCTTCTTCCTGTTGGTGTGGAGCCCAACTGGAGTGTGGAAAAATCCATTAAACGTATGAAGATTACAGTGAGTCAGACTTTGTATCCTCTTTCAGTAGACTGTTGTGTGAAACAGTTGGTTAGAAATACTTTCTCACTTTTATTATATTCCCTGGCATCCCCTGCCCCGATATCCCACTAGCTGAAAGGCCACACCGAAGGCCAGACGTTCACCTCTTGGAGGCAAGCCCCAGAACTGGGCTATCTCCAGACAGACGTTTGCACTCCAGCGTTGCACTTGCGAAGGGTGGCTGCTCCCTCCCTCTCAGTGAGCTGCTGTTCCACCTGAAGGCCGAAGCAGAAGGGTTGGGGTGTGTGTGTCACCACTTCGGGCAGGTCATGGAGAGCAAGCCAGCCATGGTGGTTCTACAGCACCGTCAAGGTTTAAATGAGATTTGTGGGTGAGACAACATGAGCTACTCTTACAGTTGGGTCTTGGAGCATCCCCCCTCTTCTCTTGGTAACATCTGTGGCTTTGCAGGGGAAAGTGGATGTGGCTGGCAAACCTTGTGGGTCCCTCCCAACCTCCCGGGACCTGGGGCTTGGATCCTGTGCTCTGGGGAGGCTTTGCTGCTGTGAGCCCCTGCCTGGCTGCTGGTCCTGGTCCCTTACTATATGGAGGTGGAAGAAGGGGAGAGTTAATGTTGAGGGGTCTTCTTTCTGTTTTCCTCTTACCTGTGCTGTTGACATGTCTTCTGTACTGGTGGGAAACTGTGTGGGTGAGGAAAAAACTTCTCGTTACCGTAATAAAAATGAATTGTACCATGGAGTTACTGTTGCTGATTTACTTTCTGCTGGCTTGGGATACATTCTGCTCTTGTTATTAGAGTAAAGAAATTGCCTTTTTTGATGGTAGGCCTAAACAGTGGGCAACCTGCTGCTGTGTTGTCGCTGCCACTGCCTGCACTGCACCTGGATGCACAGGATGAATGGAAGAGTTCACTTCAGCAGGCTGGGGAGCTGTGAGTGCAGACCCCAGCAGGCAGGGGGGCGGGCGGCTGCGGAGACCTGACCCACATCGCTTCCCGTTTGTGTCGGCAGACCACGGGGCCATTGTACTTACCAGAACGTTTCCAGTGCTGCATCTTTTCAGTGACATTAAGTGACAATGGTACAAGTATTTCAGAGAGATCATAATTCATCAGCTTTGTAGAATGTTTCAGTTAAACTTGCCCTTCTATAATTTTCATTTGAGCTGATAGCAAAAGTTATTTTCCTGGGGGCTCTGGTGTAGAAGAGGTTGTAAGTGCCAGGCTTCATTGCAACGCATCATCACCAGATGCTAGAGATTTGTGGATACTGTTTCAAGAGAAAAACATCACTGCAAATTTATCAATTAAGAAGCTGAGGAAAAAAAGTGGGGTGCATGAAAAAGGAATGTATTATTTCTAGAGCCATATTTTCATTTAGTGCTCCATTCTGCGGGTCCCGTCTTACATAATGCCACGGGGTAAATTCAGCTCTGCAGAATTTGGCCTGCAGTAAATATTTTAAAATCTATTTATAGTCTTAAAATGACAGCATAAAATTACTACAACAGAAATCCTTTCTGCAGCTTCAAGTGCCATCTACTTCTGTTGGTCACCAAAGCCGTTCTTGGCGTGACGGTGGCTTCAGCTGGGATTGCAGAGCTAGCGTGGCGGTGGTGACGGGGCTGATGGCGCAGGGTAGGCCAGGGAGGTGGCAGCTCTGCTGCCTTGGTGGAGGTTTCAGCCCTGGCCATCAAATTAAATGACAGTTATATTTTTATGACCGAGGAGTTCCATTTTTATCAGTGAGGAGCAATAAACGTGTCCCTCTAATCTCATTTTAGCGTTAATTTTCAGTGGAGATGTGCAGTCCCGTTAGGACACGGGCTAATCTGGCAGTCAGTGTTCTCCTTGCCTGGCTCCTTTTTAGGAGGCCTAAGGGCTCCTTATGATAAAACTGACAGATTTTGTATCCTCTATTTCACGGATTGCTCTTGGCCAGGATGTCATTTTAAGCCCTGCCTGTGGGTGTTATGAAGCTGTGCAGCCTGAGGTGAGGCACCGGGGAGGAACGTGACTCAGGTGATGAGCAGGATTCATCTGCCTTCGCTCGGATGTCCGACCCGGAGTGCCTCTGCTGAGCCGGTTGTTCTGCTCTAATTATAGTCACTGGAGGAGAGTGGGTGCCTGCCACCAGTGACTCACCTCTGCCTCAGCACGCACCCTGGGGCACGGGGCGGCGCTGGGAGGAGACCTGGTTTCTCCACAGCAGGCCACACGAGTGGGCTGTGGAGCTCCAGGGAGGTTGGCCAGCAGCCAACTGTCCCCCGTTCCCAAAGCTGTAGCTTGGACTGAGGGAGGTAGAAGGGAAATGTGCACACACGGAGCTGGTTGGATTTAGACCCCTTTAGGACTGTGTTAGATCTAAGAAAATCTTAACTTTTGAACAGCATTGCCTTCAGAGAAGGACCCTGTGTTTTATCCTTGATGCCTTCACATACTACACGGCGTGCAAGATAAAAGTTGGTAGAGGAAACGGGATGTTGGGAGTTTTCATCTGTTATAGTTTCTGTTCAGTGTCCATACAGGTCTGTGCAGGTACGCTCCCAAGGGTTTCAGCCCCCTGCCAGATTGAGCTGAGTTGTTCTGCCACACTGGAAAAGATTTGGTGTTGTCTTTATAGCCATCGTCACAACCTTGGCATCTCTTCATGGCACTGGGAGACGCTTTTGTTTCTAATTCTGTATCTGATACGATTCCAGTTTGCCAGGCACCTTCCCCATCCATCGAGCTAAAAACGAGGGGGGTTGAACAGCCAGATGCTAATTTATGTCTAGTTCAGAATAAATTCAAATCTCTTGCTCACAACTGTTTTTTTTATTAGTTCTTTTTAGTTGCAGCATGGGGATATTTATAATAACATGTATTATGGAGAGTTTCTGTTGTCTCCCAGGCTTCACTAGCACAAGGCGTTACCACTGGATCCTTGGTCCTGCGAAGAGCAGGAACTGCAGGGGAACGACTCCAGCGGGGCTCTGCGAGCAGTTTCCTCTGCTTTGTTTTCTCCCTGCTTGAGGGTTAATCTTCGCCGTGTATTAGAAGCATCCCAAAGAAGTTGTTCATGGCATTTACTATGTCATTTCTTAGATTAGTTATTTTTTGTAATTATTATTTGAACCATTGTCACTAACCTTGAGATGGGACGCAGTGCGGAAGTGCCACAGCCGATGCAATTGCACAACCACCTGCACATCAATATTTTATTGAAAGCCTGAATGCTGTTGAGCCCCAGCTTGGTCACGTGAAGGGCACTTCTGATGCTGACACCACGCCAAGCATGAGCCTGTGAGTTCCAGCGCTGGCAGGCGGGGGTCTCGAGTGCTGTGGAGTTCTGCACGGCCTTGTGGCAGGCCTCTTAAATTAGGACCAGTTGTAGGAAGCAGACTCGCTACCAAAATTACATTGTATGTAAATAATGCTAATTAACAAAGGCACGTGGTTCTTTTGTGGGTGTAATGGCGTGAATGCAAGTTTCTTAATTCACAGCAAGCGTGTCCCGTTCTTACTCGGAGGAGAGCTTTTGCGCTCCGGAACTTGGCGCAGAGAGAAGGGAGGAAAACCCTGCCCCCCAGC
>VWZY01008574.1:230-10788 GCA_013399075.1 Chloroceryle aenea | reverse complement strand
AGAGGTTTTACAGGGGTGTTTTTCACTGGGCACTCTTCCACACAAAGGGGAGCGCTGCGTTGCGGCGCTGGCGCAGTGCCCTGGTGCTGTGTGTCTTGGGCTGAAGAGGAAACGGGATTTTGGTCTGGGAGTTGCTCTTGAGGCTAATTCCTCACTTTCTTAGGGAATTTTGTGCTTCAGCATCCCACCGTTGCCCTTCAGGCTCTTACTT
This sequence comes from Chloroceryle aenea, assembly GCA_013399075.1. Classification (NCBI taxonomy): domain Eukaryota; kingdom Metazoa; phylum Chordata; class Aves; order Coraciiformes; family Cerylidae; genus Chloroceryle; species Chloroceryle aenea. The sequence goes on along the minus strand of VWZY01008574.1, from coordinate 10,577 downwards.
GTGCCTTATTTCAAGAGTACTGACCCTGTGCAGGGTGTTTCTGGATTAGACACCTCATTTCTGCCAGCCTGTTACACTCAGGTGTTCCAGATGATTGATCCTTCTGGCAAAAAGCCACTGGAATTCCACCAGTCCCAGCAGAACTGGTGCAGGAGTGGAGAGCCACCCGGTGACACTGTGCTCTGGACTCACCCAGCACCTGGATGTGCCCTGGGCAAGCCCAGGCACGGGTGGGCTGTTGGGTTCCCAGTGTAGTCCTGACTGCTCTGCGCAGCCTCCAAGGGTTGGGTGGCTGAGTATGTTCAGTGAAGAGCTGTGCTTCATTATGAGCTTGAACAGCTCCTCAACTCACTGAAGGACACAGGAGGTGCCAGGTTGGTAGTAGTTAGAGTGATGACTTAAATGCAGGGAAGACAGCGGAGTGTGTACTGCTGCTCTGGCATGGTCTTTTTACATCCTATTTTAATACTTACTACTGTTGGAAATAAACATCTATTTGAATGATTCATTTTTTCCAGGCTACAGAAAGTGATGCATTGACTGGCTTTGTGTTAAAATGTAATTACTGCTGCTTGAGAAGAAGCCCAAAAAGAATCAGCTGTGTCAGAGCCACGGCTAAATAATACCTTAAAATGTACTTTACACATGTAATCTTCTGGTACGAGCAATGTCAAAGCTGCAGTAATTAACCATTGCAGTGTCTCAGTGAGCTAAGTTGGTACTTAATGTCTTTCTGTAAAATGGAATTGTTCTGGTTCCAGGCTTTACCAGTAATCACGTCTGGGGCGATTAAACGGGAGCTGCGGGTAAAGCTCGGTGAAGTCCACTGATTGGCTGCAGGATGTTTTGGGGCTTTGTGTGGGCTGCTTCTGTGAGTGAAATTAAACGATCTGTAATGAAAATGTTCTGGGTTTGAGCTTTTGTCATCTCGAGTTGGCAGGCAGTGGTGATGCATCTCCGCTGGTGAAGCAGTATGGTGTGCAGTCCGAGGTGGCTGCGAGGGAGAGTCTGCGGTGGGCAAAGCGCCTGATTCCTGGCTTCTGTGCAGGAGCCACGTAATGGATCTGGGCAAACACTTGGGTTCTGTTTTTCTAGTTCTGGGGACTAAAGCCCTTTCCCCTGTGAGACGTGCTGCTCATCCGGACTGTCCGGGCAGGCCCTACAACTAGAGATGCTGGCCATCTCCTTTCTTTATCCACCGGAGGAATCAAGTGGATTGAGTGCTGGTTGTTTTCCTCCGTGCCGGTTCATCCCGGTGGGATTAAGCGAGGGAGGGTCGGCTGGGCAGAGATTGCCATCCACAGGGCTCTGGATTGCCGGTTGTTAGCTGACCCACATACACGGGGCCCCTGTCGTGACGTGATTTTTCGTCTCTTGGGTGGAAACTGATGGTGTACAAAGCTCCCTTTGAGATGTGGCTAGATGAAAGGAGATGAAACAGCTGGTTTGGTTTTATCCCATTCAGGTCAGATTTTTTGTAGTCAATGTGCAGCATTAATAATAATAAAACCAGCTGCTGTGTACCAGAGAACTTGCCATGAAAGGGACATAATTACTGAGGGGGCTGGTGCTGTCGTTTAACCTGTCCTTAGTTCAAAGCAGAGATCTTCATTTCAAGATCAGGAGTGATGAATGGCCATGGCGTTGCTATTAAAGCATTTGCATCGATGATTTTTGTGTTTGAAAGGGGGAGGCAGAGATCATCCTTGCCCTGGAGTGTCATAGAGACACACGTGAAAGCATACACAAACCCACCTAATGTCACAGAGATAAATGGCTGCTCATTAACTTGTAGCTTTTGAGGTTTCAGTAGGGAAAGGAGAATCCTTGTGCAGGAGCTCACCAAAACTCCCAGTTAAGGAATTAACTTCATCAGATCTTGACTCTCATCCTCTTGTCTTTTCTTGTTTGGTTGGTTCTTTTGTGTGGGTTTATTTCCTGTGAAGAACTTTATATGAACTATAATGTCCTAGTGTTTTCTAACTCCTACCATTTTAGACTCATTTCATTTTGTGTAGCCAGGCATGGAGACAAAGGTCTACTTTTACTTGAGATAGGAATCATAAGGGCAGCCAGAAATCCAGAGTGCTTTTGAGACCCAGCTCTACTTTCATGTTATCTCAGGGGCACCTTGAACTCTGGTTCATTCTGTCTGTAATCCCCACCGACCCTGTGCCAGGTGAGGGCAGAGCTCTCTGAGGTGTTGAGCGGCTTCTCCTGCCTCTTGTTAGTCATGTGGAATTGAAAACAATTTGACTTGTTACCACCTAAACAACACCAGAGTGGTAGTTCATGTAGAGTTTAAACTTAATTTGAAATGATGCTTGGCCTTCCCTGGGTTTGGTTTGTAGTTTGGACCAGAGGATAGAGCAATAATTGCAGGAGATTTTTAAAAGCTTCTTAATATGAAGTATGCAAAAGATGTATTAAGATGATTTCTTGCATCATTTGTCTTTAATGCATAGGACTGCTATAAGCCACAAGCCATCGGGGTGTTGTGCTTGTGACTCGTGTTTGGTGCGTGACCCGCAGGTCCCCTCCGCTGCCCTTTGGTGGCCGCCGTCACTCTGCCGCGCTTCGCTGGGTGGCCGGGCTGGTGCAACCCAGGGGCTTTCTCCGCAGCAGCGCGGGGGCTCGGGGCTCGGAGCGGGGGCCCCGCTGGGCTGGCGCTGGGAGAGCAAGAGGCCTAAAGGTGGCTCTTCCCATCTCGGAGAAGCAGCCTTGAGTGATCTGTAAGTGGTGTGACTGACGCGAGGTCTGAGCTGGGGGCACGGCTGTTTCCCAGGTAGCTTCAGTGTCAGCTGATGGTTTCATTGCTGGATTCCTACGTCTGCTAATAGACATTTTGGGTTCTAACCTGAAAAATCTCCTCATCTGTAGATGTCGTGGGAGGCAGGACACTACGTAATGGTCACGAGGGGCTGTGTGGGGCAGCTCGGTATGGATGGGTGGGTATAAAGGAAATATTTGTGCCAGCAACACCAACTCACTTTCCAGTCTGGCAGAAAAATGTGAGAGCAAGAGGCCTAAAGGTGGGGGAGTCATCGCGGGAAGGCTTCTGCTCTCTGGTACACGACCTCTTAGCCCGAACTGCAAACTGGCCAGGTTATGGCCAGTGAGGGAGGGAGGAAAAAGGGAAAGACAGGCACAGTTGTTTCTTGGGCTTTGGAAGTGAAGCAGCAGGATCTCTCACCAGCTGGGGAAAGGCTGCATTGCACAATTGGCTGCAAATGGATCCCAGCCGGGGTTGGGAGTAAAATAATGGATTTCAACTGGCATTGCTGCTACAGCTTGCTACTTTGCAAATTAAGAGTGATGTTTTCTACTTCTTTTCCTTAGGCTTTCCTCCTTTTATTTTTCTTAAATCTCCCTCTCTCGTTAATCCTTGCTGAATATAAATTGTTCTCTAATACCAAAAAAATGAAAAAATAATTTTACCTGAATTTTTTTTTAAATCATATTATTTCTTTCTCCTGCACGACCACTGATCTGTATCCCATTTGGTGACCGAGTGTTTTTAATTGCTGCATAGTGTTAAAAGCTGATCTAACTTCTAGAGGGACTTAAAAAGTGGTTTAAATATTTCTTTTCTTTAGGAAGGTATTTTTTAAAGAAAACAACAGTGGTGACATAGAGAAAGATGAAAAAACCACGAGGCTGTTCTTGTCAGCTTGAATATTCAACATCCGGAGTATTTAATGTTTTCTACTCGACGGGAAATCTTTTCAGCTGGATAGCTTTCTGAAAATGTTTTCAGGGAAATATCTGTCCAAAACACCGAGGAGTAGAGTAGAGGAGTGATCTGTATACACATCAGTAATGCTGTGGGGTCCGTGACTGCTCGTGTAACTTTCTAACTTCCATGAGTAGAAATTCCTCCAGAATTGCACGGTTTGCTTTAGTCAGCCGTATGACTTGACTTTGTTTGCTTTGTGGGCTCATTAGCAGGGCACGCAAGCAGAACTTGTTCAGCTGGTCACTCCGTTCAGATAGACGCTGTATTTGCAGCTGAGCGGTGACTTGAAGTGCGTTGGTTGGATGGAGAGGCAGTGTACTTACCTAGTGGTCAGGCTGCAGGCTTTGAACATTTTGGCAACTTGGGAATATGCTTTACCTTCTTAGGAGAGTGTAGGCAATGGGCATCTGATGCAGGGAAGGAATGCGTGAGTGTTACCCTAAGAAAAGGCAAATAATAGCAGTATTTTGTGTATCATTGGATCGGGCCACGTTTGCTGGACACTGCAACAAAGGCATCGTTCCTTACAGTTCTGTTTTGGCTTTCTGCTGTTTATTGATTCTTTTTGTTTAGGTTGGAAAGTTGCATGGTTAACACAGTAAGACTTTTCTAAGCATTGGCCAGGTTCTTGTTTGGTTTTGTCTCCTAACATAGAGTAAAACACCGAGCCACACCTTAGCAACAGTTACCTACATCCCTCTGTGCCTTACTTCCAAGAGGGAAGCCAGAAGACGCGTTTGCTTGGGTACCCAATGTGTGCTGCAGATTCCTGCTGACGTCCGTGTTGTCTGGGGTGATGGTGTTACCCTGACAACCAGGAACATCCCTCTTTTCAGGGCTGCTCCCTGCATCTCTTTGGATTTTCTGGACATAACTGTCTTTGTGCGCCAGTTTTGTCTTGCACGTCTGCCGACTGGACATCTACAGAGTGCCCCAGCAGAGCACCAGAGAGATCTGCGCCTGGGGAGACGGATGCCAGGCTGCCTCACCACCCATGCAGCACATTTGCCTGCCAGATCCTGTCTCCTTTGCACTTCCCTCACAAACCATTTCTGATACTGCAGCCTCGCTTCGGTTCGGCAGAATGCAGTGATCCCAATTAAGCCAGTTCCTGTGTTCTTTCTTCCTCATCAAATCTTCTGTTGTTTATTAATTTTGTCAGTCTAATGGTGTCACATGGCTGGAGCAATGAGCAAAGTCACCTGCTTATCCTCTTGGAGCTGTCACAAATAATGGCACCTGGAACCAGTGGGGGAAATAATTTAAGGCTGCGAGTCCTGAAGGAGTGGCGAGCCTTTGGGACTGTAATAGGCACGCACTTTTCCTACAGAAAGCATTTATATGAAACAGCCCCTGCAGACATCAACCTGGATTTGATTTCTTACTGAGTCTCTTCTTACTAGTGCAGAATAAGGAGTTGAATTATCTGATAAAGTATTTCTTTCATAGAACAGATTCCTTTAGACTCAGGGAGCTCTATACTGCAGAGCAGTGCCTAGAGAGTGGTGCTTCCAGTTCCTTGTTTTAGCAGTTACTGGTTTGTTGTCAGAGAGTTTTGGCCAGTGAGCTTTCTTAGTTTCTCTTTTCTAGAAATCGAGCATAAGATTGTTGAAAAAAAAATACCCAACAGACCTGACCAAAACACTTTGGGGGAAATCTGTAGGTTAAGGGAATGCTTAATACGTGACAGGAGTCTGAGCACTGGTTCTTTGAGAATGGCCTTCCTTATCCTAGAGCATTTGAGGAATTCTAACTGAAATACGCATCGTCTAAGAACAGTTTTCCCCCTCTCTAGATGCCAAAGTGCCAAGCCTGTAAACTGAATGTCATGCCATGTTTTTCATGGCTCACACGTTCCAACCAGGAATAGCAGCGGGAGTTCGTAACTACCGGTTCTAATGATGCACCAGCCAGAAACAGTCCACATTCTGCTCTCAACTTGTGTTGCATTTTGCATTGCAAAGAGCTGCAAATGGGTAGAAAACGAATTTTGATCCCTAAAGCAACGAGAGCGGATATGGCTGTCACGGGCAGAGCATGTCTGTTAAGAAAGGGTGATTTTCTCCCAGCTGCTTTTCTCAGCACCAGCACACTTAAGACCATGAGGCTGGTTTTCCTGTTGCTAGGAGCAAACCTGCACAAATAAAGTGGGACTTTGCTAACTATGAATTCAGGAAATAGTTGGGTTTTTTTCCCCAGAATATATTAAAATAATCTTAGATGGAACTGCTTGTCAAAAGGTGTTCAGATGTCAGCACTCGTCTCACTCCATCTAAAATGTTACTGGAGCCATCCCCATTTGTCTTGGCAGTTCTGTATTTTATCTCCTAGACAGCGATGCCTTATTTTGAGGATGTGGTAATGCCTCATTTTGAGAAGCTGGGCTGTAGCAGCTCTTGACATAGAGCTGTGTTGCTGAGCTCTTCAGGCAGGTTACAGCAATGGCCATTGAATTTATAGCAGTAATAGGTAAAGTGGGTTTTGTTGAGGTTTAAAGTCATTTGGATTGCAGAAGGGGACGTTACTGTTAATGTTCTTATGAAATAGGGTTTGGATTGACCTAGAGAGATTGTGCAGCCCGTTCCTCTCTCTTGTCTGGAATCAGCTCTGTGTATATATCTATCTTCAGGGTGATTTATAAGGACTTCACCTGCACACTAGACAGGGCACGGATGAAGCTCTGTAGCCCTCTGCCAATCCTTGCTGAGTAACCCACAGTATCTTCCTAGGGGCTGAGGATGTCCGGTGCCCAGAGCTGATCCCCAGGTCTCCCATGAAGCCCAGCAGAGCTGAACAAAGTGGAAGGACTGTCCGGGTACTTGCAGGTTACACCTGATTGTATATCCAGACTGTGGTGTGGGCTGTGCTGCAGCTGCAGGGAACTGGTAACCGGTCTCCTCCAGAAAAATAGTTCTTGCCCACCCTGTACTTTTGTCTGTGGTTGTTTCTTCTCATACTGAACCTTTAAGAAAAGAAGTCACAGGCTGAGAATGGATAAAAAACTATAAAATTTAGGATACAAGTCACCCCTTATGTACATTCAATCTTTTGTTTGATGAGAGCAGATTAATAGAGATCTCTTTCAGATGTTTTTCCTTCAGCAGAAAGATCTGCTCTATCCAGTTTTCCTTTAGGGTCAGGAATACTCTTCAATTATCCATGGAAACTTAGCAAAAATTGAAGTGTAATTCTGAATTTTAGATTTAATTTAGTGAACATTCCTCATGTTTTCTGCCATTACTCATTCTTCTTCCCCTTTCCACTGCTTCATTTTGTATGTGAAACATGCAAGTAATTTCTTTCTTATATGAAAGAGGCACTTAAGTCCCAGAAAATTCACTGGGTTTTGCACAGGGCTGTTTATTCCTACTGCCATGAACAGGAAATGCACTTGCGTGTCTTAGGAGATTAGATCCCCATCTCTCTGTGTGACAGCTCTCCATCATGTTTTATTCATCGTAAATAAATGAATCATTTTAAGACTACCACTGTTCAGTTACAGTTACTTTACTGTTTCCTTGTGCATTTCCACAGATGGGGTGATTGAGAACATGGGGAAGATTTCTTTCTTTTCCAGCAGAAATTAGAAGTCTGACTTTGTGTTTTTTCACTCAGTATGACATCACACCAGAGCTAGTGACATGTGGGCAGAAATGAAATCCAGCTCAGCCTCAGAACCCCGTCTGCATTCCTGACTGTGTGAGTGCATAATTGTCAGTTAGTGCCCCAGCTCTGCAGGTTTTTCAGCTTAAGGTTTTAAATCTAGAACCAAAGGGGAAAACTCCCTCATATGTCCTCATTTTATTTCAGAGTTGTCTGAAGTCTGATGCGGTCGGGGTCTCTCTGCTGTCTGCAGACTTGCAGCCCCATCCATACCAGCTCGCTGTATGGGGTGTCTTGTAGCTCTGGCCATCATACTCCAAATGTGAGACTGAGTTGTGATGGCCACGTCTCTGTTCCACTGCCTGAGGTACTCGGATAAACACCGTGAATGCAGGATGGCTTAGGAGGTCTGTTAGTGGGTGCTGGAGAGTGACTCACAGCTTCCAGCTGGAGTGGAGACCAGGGTGTAAGGCCACAGGCACTGGGGAGTCAAGGCTTCCTTCTTGATTTTGCTGGAAGAGAAGTTAGGTCAGCAATTCAGAACCCAGTGCTTACTTTCCAGGGAGCTGGTGTGTTGTGGAGATGGCAGGTGACCTGGGAAGAGAGGGGTAGCTTTAAAATCTCCAGGGAGACCGCAGCTTTAATTTGAGATCTCTGTTTCTAAGCGCAGCCCTTGTGCTGAAGGTGAGGGAATAAAGGAAGGTGTTCTGTGGTGTTTTGTTTTTTTTTTTCCTTTTCCCCAGCTTTAAAAGCATTAAGCTTTACTTTGATAATTAACTCTTCTGGCAGTTCTCTTTAAGGAAACAATTGAGCTATTATTGGCAAGATTAGCTGGAAAATGCACGTTTGTGGGAGTTGGGTTCCGGGTTCTGTTCTGCTGCTTCTTTCCTTGACTCCACCTTCGTGAGTCGCAGGCGTTCGCGTGTGCTGGTCTGTGTAGGCACAGCACAGGCTTCTGTGGGACTCGCTTGTAATTGCTCTGCGGTGAACTGCACAATAATAATCTTAAAGACTTCATCTAATAAAATGCTGTGATGCTTTTATTGTGTGTTTTGGGCGATTTCTGAAGCGTTCTCTTCGCTGCTCTGCAGCTGGAGACCTGTACTGTGGTCTGTGGGGTAGGAAATCAGCAGGATCCTCATGGAGAAAGACTCGGTGCTAGAGATTTCTTAGTGAGGTAGGGGGACTTACTCAGAGGGACTCTCAGAGCTTTTTGGTGAGGGCAGGAAGGTTTTCACATCGCTGGAGCTGTAGTGTGGCCATTTCCTTGGGCACGGCTGTAGGGTTCTGCACAGTGCTGGGTTGTCTTCAACCACAGTGCTACAGGAGCATCTCTTGTGGGGGTTGGAGCACACTCTCCAAGAAGCCTGATTCTTTGTCATATGAATCTGTCTGCCGTGGCTGTCACTAAAGCCAGCAGCAATATTGCTTTGTGTGCAGTATTTGGTTTTGTCTTCAGAGATAAATTTGCTCCTACTGTGATAAAAACACTGAGCTGAAGGTACCCAGCAGTGATGGCTCCTGCTTGTGCAGCAGTTTCCATGTCCAGACTCCCAAGAAGACTGGGCAGACTGTCCAGTGCCCTGCTCTGGTTGACCTAACACAACAAGGCCAGTTGCTGTTATGCTGAACCTGTCTGTAATTGTGTTAGAAAGCTTGATCTTTATTTCCCCCCTCACATTCTTGGTTGCTTACGGAGAAACGCTGCCCAGCCAGCCTGTGCCAGCTGTCTGTGGCTCCCAAGGGAGTTTCCAGCAGCTGTGAGCAGCTGGAACACCTTGGTCTCGGGCCAGCCCCTTCCCTGGCAGTGCCCGGCTCTGGCACACCCTGTGCCTGCCGGAGTGAGGCTCGGGCCGCTGAGGAAGACTCCTCTCTGAGTCCGAGGAGCTGGTGGGATGTGCCCTCCCTGCTTGCTACACGGACAGGGCTGAGGACCCGCCACAGCCTGGGGTTTTCCTCTTTCACAGGGTGTTTGTTGGCACCTATGGAACCGTTCCCTTGGGATGCAGTGTATCTTTTTGTGTTGGGGTGATTTTTGTGGTGGTGTTTTTTTTCCTGCCAAATTATGTTAAATACATATGTGCTGATGTGGGTAGTGCAGAGCAGAGCATGTGTATGCATATGTCAGACATGTTTTCTTACTATTTTTGGCAGTATGTTTTCCCTGAAATAGCAAATTTTGTATACCTCTGTCTCCATTGCTGCCACTCCAGCGTCCTGCCTTTCTGTTCATAGCTTTTTGGATTTTAAAGCTGGAAAACAACCTTAGATCCTCTAGCCTGCTTGCTTGTATCACACAGGTCATAGGATTTCATCCAATTATTTCTACCTTAATTAAAATGCAACCATTCCAAATGCCTCTGGTCCTGTTTAAAGAATTCTAGATAATCTTTCTCCTTCCCTCGTCTTTGCTTTCTTCCCTCTCACGTTCAGGAAGCTTATCTTCTGGTTAAAAGTTTTGCTTTTTATGTCCCATCTCCTTTTTTATCTAAGTGTTGGGTTCCATTCAGGGTGAATCTCTCTCTGGTTCTGTATTCCCTCTCCGATGGCACTGTTTGTGGCGCAGGAGAAGGGTTTTAGCATTGTTCCCTCACATGAACTCCTCACTGCTCATGCTGCTGCTGCCGGGAGTTAATGGCTGCGTGGCTGAAATACGTGACTGTAGCTTTGCTTGATCACCTAATTGTGCTTAAAGTACAGGAAGGAATTCATATCTAGGGCATGTAAATGTTGCCTTGAAATCCCGAGCAAAAAAAAAACCCTGACCTAAATGGGCAGCTCACGCTTCCAGGGGCTGTTATGAGTGATGGCAAAGGGCACTGCCCAGCGACTCATCCTGAGCTGCCGGAAAAACAAACAAACAAACAGGCAAATGAAAACCCTGCTGCCAAGTGGTGCTGGGGTTGTGCGGGTGTGTGCCGCCTCGGGCCGTGGCCCCAGACATGGTGCACGGGGGTTCACAGGGGTGCTCAGGCAGCTCCTGGAGCTGCTCGTCCTGCGCGGTGCGG
>VWZY01008572.1:119109-138941 GCA_013399075.1 Chloroceryle aenea | reverse complement strand
AGTGTGGCCACCCTCAGCCAGCCCCTGTCTGTATGTCTGTCCAGGAACAGGAATTCAGGCTCCTACAGAGGACAAGGCAGATTGAGTGTCCTTGCACACATGGAGCACACCCAAGTGTCCCTGGTGCAGGAATCTGGGGTGTGCCTGTTACCAGAGGATGGCTCCTGCCCTGTAAATAAGATACTGCTGGTGGCCACTGCACTGGGCAGAGTTCTGTCCAGCCCTTTGCTGCAGTCATGCTTGCTTTGCTGTTGTATGAGCAGCTCCTCTCCAAGCTGTGTGCTGCAGAACTGACAGAGGAGGTGCAGCTTGGCTGCTGCTGGGTCATCATTCTGGTCTGGAGCTCACCAGAGAAGCAGGGCTTGGGCATGTGTCTTGGTGGTCCTCATCCTGAAACCTTCCCAAACTGCCAGGCATTGCTTAAGGCACGAAGGACACTGCTGCTTCTGTTTAGCTTGGAGTGGTGTTTCTGTGCTCCTTGTAAGTCAAGTCTTTGAAGGATTTCTTTCTCTCCCAGGAAAGGGGGGAGTTACCATTCCCTCCCCAGTCCTTAAATGTGATTTCAAGAGGAATGTTGCTTTTTGGTAAATAAATTATCAAACCCTGGGCTGGAAGGACTGGTGCTGTGAACTTAGAAACCTTCTAGAGGTTAGACAAGTAACCTGCTGCTTGGTCCCAGCAAGTAAAAGATGCTCCTCTTGAGCAGAGAAGAATAAAGCAGAAACAAAGCTCACAGAAATCAAAGCTCCTATGAAAATAAAGAGACCAGAATTACAGTGAAGGAACAGTGAAGAAGCAGAAGAAATTGGGAGCTTCTGCTGTCAGGTCCTCAGAGCATATGGTGTGCTGTGGGAGAGGGGAGGCAGGTACAAAGTGATGCTGGTAAATTAAGTCTAAGGTTAAAGCAGGAGGAATGACTTTGGTCCGTAAGTCCTGACCTCAGAGGCTTTTAATCCTTCAGCTCAGTTTAACATGTGGAAAGCAAATGAATGAGTATTTCAAGACAGTGGGAAGTGCTGCCAGGTGGGAGCGAGGGTAAGGGATCAGCTCTGCCTTCAGTGCTCGGAGCAGAGCTCTCCTTTCATCTTTTCTTATGAAGCAAAACAAAACTACCTTTCATGTCTCTCTCCCACGAGCATCTTCTAGCTCTTCGGACTCTGTTGCAGATTAAAGCTCAGTCTTAATGATTTATTCCCCTATTTCTTCCTGAAAATGGGAGGCTGTGAGTGGCACTGCGGTGGGATCCTTTCTCTGGTGTCTCTTGCATGTCACCACCATGCTGCTGTCAATCAGCTAGAGGTTGGCTCTCCTGCTGGCAGCAGAACATGTGGGCAGGGGTGGTAGCACTGGGGATGAGCTTTTCTTGTTTTGGGCACAAATCTGCCAACCTGCCCAGTGGATCTGTGAACGCCCAGCCCTCTCCTTGCCTTCCTTTGCTGGCTTGGAAGAACACCAGGATGAACTGTGGGCAGTGACTGTGTGCCATGTCAGGTTTGCACTTTGCAGCACCTCGAGTCTCGTGCACAGAAATAATTTATTGTTAAGTTGGATGGAGATGCATGAGGGGATCAAAAGCCCCAGGTCAGAAAAGTGTGTAATGCACTTTTGCTGGTCCCCTTGAGAATACCTGAGGGAACTGTGTGTGCTTCCAAGGGAATGGGTGTGCTTCTCCAGCTGCCTGGAATTCCCTCTCTCTGCTCCTGGTGTGTCCCCTCTGAGGGACAGTGAACCAGAACCCTCCCTGCTCACAAATGGCACCTCACCTCCTCCTGCCTGGATCTCCTCTCTGTTAGCACGAAATCCAGTCCTGCTGGGCCTGTTCGTGTGAGAGCCCTGGGATGAAAAGCCTGGCCCTTGTAGGAGTGCTCTGGAGACCAGAGCCCAGTCTCCCTGCGAGCAGCACAGGGGCTCCTGTGCTTAGTCACATCCTTGCTGTCCATTCCTCAAGGGCTAATGAGCCCAGGGGGTAGGGATTTAATGGTGTTACCATTTTGGAGGTAGCTGGAATAGGTGGCTGGCAAATAAAAGTTTGAATAAAAGCTCTGTCATGTTTAATATCAATTAAAATTAAGTTTCACTGAAGAAGTACAGGAAAACATTCATTTATCATTCAAGCTGTCTTGGTTTGCTTCAAGTCAAAACATTTTGCCCTTTAAAAGAGAGAGAAAGTCTATGAATATCAGATTCATGCACCTGAGGATGCACAGCCACCTAATCTTTGTGTTCTCGTCTCTCTTGTAAATACTGGGACAGGAGCTTCTTCCCAGTGGGATGGGGATGCTCTGCTGGGCTGGAGAGCAAGGGCTTGGGGCAGGCAGGTGCTGCCACCTCCGCAGCCCGCAGTGGGAGGGGGTGAGTGCAGGGGCTGGGCTGCTCTGGTGGAAATCCTCTGCTGGTAGTGGAGCCTCTTGGTGGAGAGCAGGGAGGGAGAGCTCAGCTGTGACTCACAGCTCTTGGTTGTAGGCCACAGGATGAAATGCAATTCTCCTTTTTGTCTTGAATTTGAGTTCTGAGCTGCCTTTTGCTTCAGAGGTGATCGTTCTGGGGATGCGGAGGGTGCACCAGCTGGGGTGGGAGTCGTGGGTCTCACTGTCAGGGGGGCAGCAGCTCCTGATGGCTGAGGGAGATGGGGCTGCCCTCCAAGGGCAGGTCGGTGAGAGACCTGAGGAGATGGTGTCAGATCCAGACACCCAGGTACGGGAGGGTTTCTGCTTTTAATGCCGCATTTATTGATAGCGGGGCTCTGTGTGGCACACGAAACATCGACAGCTCTGGTTCTTGTTACGCAGCTCATTAGGTGCTAATTGATCCTGCAAGTAACTGCTACCTATTTACTAATCCCCTCTTAATCACATCCTTATGGCTCTGGGCAGAGCTACATCTGAAATGCTGAACGAATGACTGTGTCCTGTATTGGATTAGAGGGAAGAGGAGTGCGTTAGGTGCTGGAGTGTCTTGGAGACACTGTCCTTGCTGATGTCCCCAGGGCTGGGTGGGGGTCTTGCCACCCCCTGCCCAGCCAGGGTCTTTGCAGTGGTGCCCCTGGACCGTGCCAAGCCTGCTCTGAGTAACTCGTGGGCTGTTGTTCCTCCCTTGCTGAAGGCACAGGAGGACAGTTCTGGAGCAGCCCCTTTCAGCTGGTGTTTATATATCCCCTTAATCTCAGTTCTCTTCTCACACCAGCATGCTGAATTCCTTTGGATTTTCATTTTAAAATAGCCTCTCTTGGCTTTTCCTTATCAAGTGAGAGTTTATTCTTGATATATTGCTTGTGACATGGCCAGTTGGGTAGTGTGATAAACAGATTTAACCAGTTGGTGTGGTGCTGACTGGAACTAGGATCCAGACTCACCTCTGGCTATTATCTGTCCTGGTGGTATTAGCTTTTTCTTCAATCAAAAAAAGAGGCAGCAGTAGAATGACACTTTCCCTTTCAGTGAAGGGAATCATGGCTCTGAGCTGCATGATCAGGAGCCAGGTAAGGAGCCACATCGCAGCTGTGGCTCCGGGGAGTGTTTTCTGTCAAGCAACAGAGAATTTGATGTGAAACCAGACAGTAAAAGCTGTCTTGCTGGTGAGGAAATGACCCCGGGGCAGGAGCACAGTGAGGCACAGGGGTGGCAGGGTGGGTTTTACCCCAGTTATGTTGTTCTGCTCTCCTGGCCTCAGCCTGTCCTGGGGGGCAGGGGCTGGCACCCCTCTCCGTTGGCACCTTTTTGTGCTGCCCAACAGAGAGTGGGTTGGTGGGATGCGGCTGCTGCTGCTCCCAGATGCTGTGGAGGCAGAGGTGAGGCTGGGAGCAGGCGATGGTGAGAGATGCCTGACTATTTTATGGCTATATTTTTAGAAACAGCTAATTTTGCTGTCTGTACTGCTTCCCTGGATTGTGCAGCTTTGCTGCCCAGCACCTATCGACAAACTCATGCAGAGCTCAACCAGGGCTGCAGCTGTGAGAACAACCCAACCGCTCGGTGACAGCCTGGGGCAGCTCTTTTGGCAGGAGCTGGCTCAGGACTGGTGCAAAGAGGCATGAGGGGATGGTGAGGCCAAGTCAAACTCGTGTCTCCAGCTCCATCAGCTGAAGTGAGGAGTGTCCAGGTGGTGTGTACATAGGAGAGCTAGGGCTGATACCACTCAGCTTGTCCCCCTCGGTGTGACAGTGGAGGCTGGCTGCAGGGACTGGCTGCTGTCCTGGATAGCCCTGGGGCCCTTTCTCATTCTGAGCCCCTCTTGTGCTGTCAGGACAGACTGTAAGCTCTCTTGGTTCTGCTCCTTCAGGAGCACGTGCCACGCTGCAGCAGCAGGACCACACTGGCCATGCTGGGCTCGCTGGGAGAACAGAGCTGGAGCAGGTCTCCTCACAGGCTGCTGCCACATCTGTTGCTGTTCAAAGGAAGGTCTTGCTGATGGCTCCAGGAGTCCAGTTCCATCCTCCAGACTGGTGTTTGCTGACAGCACAGAACAGGCTTGAGAGGAAGGAGAGCAGGAGTTTTACCCCCTTTGTGCCAGGGTGAATTTTGGACGTCAATGATGTGAGCAAGGTGTGTGGGATGGGATTGCTGGATCTCTGACCTGGTAACCTGTGTGGGGCTATTCTAGCACCTGGAAAGCCCTTTTCCTTCCAAAAAGGAACAGATGATGGGTTTTTTTCTCCCTCTTTTCTGTCTGGGAGGCTCTCTGGCGTGCTCTCATTCTGTACTCCAGTGCAGCAGAGAGGTGAGGCGGTTCAGTGACCGGTGCTCCAAAGCTCAGCCCTTCTTTGAAAGGAGCTAGGCCGAGTTGGGCTTTGAATAAAACACCCTGTGAAGTGCTTGTGCGAGGCAGCCAGAGCTCAAGTGCAGAAAGCAAGGCCTGTTGCCACTCATAAATAAGAAAAGATGCTGCTCTTTGGATGATGTCATGGCAAAGATGCGCAGAGGGATTTTTGCGGTGTTGATCGATATTGCTCGGCTGGGGCATGTCCTAATGCCTGCAAATAAAACCCTGTTGAGCCCTGCAAGGGGGGTTAGTCTCTTAATAACCCAGTGTGGAATATAGATGCCTATTTCTAGCACTGGGAGCTTTGCATGTGAAAGGTTTCAGCTGCCCTTTTCTGTCCTGTTCTCATTCTGACCTATTGTGGTACTGCTCTGTCTGGCAGCGGCCGCCTAAAAGCTAAATCCTGGGGTGGACTCAGACTCTGGTGTAACCACTGACAGCACAGTCTCAGAATAGCAATTCTAGAACTATGATTGATGACCAAGCAGTGTTTCTGTGGCCCTGGTGGGCTGGCTGTGGGGGTCCCTCTATGTACTGTGAGCCCTAAAGTGGCTGTGGGGTTACTTTAAGCCAGAAGAAAAGATGACAAGCTTGTGAGCACCTAATATCCCAGCTCAGTATGCTGACAGCTGCTAAAAACAGTGCTAAAGAGACTGGCAAATATAGTAACATGAAAAGAGTTTCCCATCTCCCTCTCCTCTGGGCAAATGCTTCATCTATAGCATAGCACGCAGCGAAGTGTGACTGGAACCATACTGTCTACTCCTCAAAGCCCACATAAGCCTGGCCTGGTCTGTAAAGCCAGAGGGATCTCTCGACCCTTAAAGTCTTTGATAACCATAAAAAGCATTTTCTCTTCCATGAAGGATGGGTCAGGAGCAGATGGCTGGCTGATGGCTCTTGGTCCAACTCACATTGCTGTTCCCTTCAGCAGGGTCACACGTCTGCTGGGTTTTCTTCAGCACGGGTACCTCCCGTGGATGGTGGCTGCTCCCCTGGGGCTCTGACCACAGGCTGCAGCCCCTGGGACAAGGGTTGCCATGAGACAGAAAATGCCTGGTGGCTATTCCCTGCGCCTTGGCCGGTCTGGTGTGGGAGCTGTGCAGGGCAGATGCTCTGAGGAGCCAAAGCTAATGGAATTGGGGTGTCATTAAGCCTTGCCAGCATTCCTGTGGCAGTGCATCCGAGGGCTGAGAAGATGTTTGTGTGAGTGCAGGTGGAGCAGGGGACAGGCCAGGGCTCTCACCACAGCTGGGAGCAGGGCTTTGCAGGGTGCTGTTGGGTTTGTAAGGAGAGTGAGCAAAGCTTGTGGGTGAGCACCTTGTGGTTTGGTGTTTTCTGACTGGGAAAGCACGGATGTTTCTGCTAAAGTGGCTGTGGCTGGCACTCTTATCTGCAGGCAGTGGGATGCTGCTTTGGAAGATGTAACCAGAGATGTTTGCACAGCACAGAAAACAGGACCTGGGCTCCAGAGCATGTCCCAGCAGGTGAGTCCTGGGGCCCTCCCCAGAATGTCACCACTGGTTCTAGCAAGTCACGGACCAGTACGAGCACAGGGTGCTGCTCACGGGCTGCCCACTGTAAGGCTTTGCTTGGCTTTGATTCTGCAGCATCACCTGCACTGACCCAGTCTGCAGAGCAGAAGATGGGGCCTTGTGGGCACAAGCTGGGTTCTGCCCAGGGAAGTCCCAGGTGCCTCCTCCCTTTCAGCCCCACCAGCACATGCTGAGTAACACCGAGAGGAAGCATTACCTCTTTTATTGTTTTTCTTTCCTTCTAGACCTTATTTATTGAAAGCAAAATAAACCACGTGTCTTGGACAAATATTATGACATTTCATTATTCACACTAAGCATGATAAGTGAGCTGTTTTAGGGACCGTGGTACATGATTTATTTAGCTTGGATGTGGATTTAAATCCAGTCTTTGGAGGAAGCGTTGTAACTCCGTAGGAATGCGGATGCTTTCACGTCTGCTGGAGCGTGGCCAGTACCTTGTACCTAATTTGTGTTGTTTTAATGTAAACAGGGCACCTGAGAGCATTTGTAACTTGTTGTAGGAACCAGGTGATTTCACCAGTGTCTAGGAGGTGGAAGGTGTGTATCAGATCTTTCAATGGAGAAGTGAAGCTCCATTTAACATAGAGGAAGAACGCTGTGCTCAGGATGAAAGGAAGGAATAGAAGAAACACTCTTTGTTCCATTGTCTGTATGTTGGAGACACCTTTGGGGGTTTCAGCTGGGACTGTCCACATCCACAGAACAGAACCCACAGAGAAGCACCAGCCAGATTTGGAGGGGGTGCTGCAGCTGGAGCCTCGTCCCTTCTGGTGTGCTGACAGTGCAGATCAGGGCACTGTCCCTTGTCCCACTGGTTTCATGTAAGGTGCTGGGCATGGCTCTCCAGGGAGCCCTCCTGTGCAGCCCCCTGCCTCTGTGGGACCAGGGCACGGAGCGTTTGGTGTAACCAGCTCTGGTATGGTTGCTTCTTCTATGACTTATGTTTGTATCCAGCTTTTAATTTTGCTTCAAAGCCCAGGAGGCTTTCCCAAGTCTCCAAGATGGATAGCTGCTCCGTGCTGCAGCTTGGGCTCTGCTAAACCAAACAGCTCCAGACAAGATGCTGAAGGCTGGCAAAGCTAATAGATTTTTTTTCTTTGCCTTTAAGCATGCAAGAGCCAAATCCTGCGAGGTGTTGGTCTATCTGCCATGGTTAAATCTGTTCACAGCCAGAAACTCCAGCTGCAGTCTGGCCCATGCTGGTGATCTGTGAAGCTGTCCCAGTTTTATTCTGGAGTTTTCAAAGAGTTAACACTGGGCTATTTGTATTTTTATGGGTGTTGGTTGACTGGGGCTATTTATGACGGCAGAACCAAGTGAATTAATATTCATAGACTTCCCCTGACTATGCAGCATCAATCTGACTGGTTGTGACAGTGTGCCCTTGTTCAAACCACCGCCTGGCAGCTGCTTAGATGTGGCTGGACAGTCTCTGTGCACAGCTTTAAGCTTTCTTGGAAGAGCTCTGCCATTGCCCTCAGCACTGAGAGCACGGCTGTGCTGGGTGCAGAGTGACACAGCCCCTGGGTGCACACCGTGGTGATGGAGGTGACCCCTTCATCCCCTCAGCTCTTGGGGCAGCTGGGCTATGGGGCTGTGCCACCAGGCAAGAGGATTCTGGGCTATTGAACCCCGACTTGGATCTGAGCAGCTTTCCAGGCATTGCAAAATGGCTTTGCAGATTGCTTTCAAATCTGAGGGATGTTATGGGAAGTGGAAGGAACATCCACAGTAGGAAACTCAGCAGTTACGTGCAGCCAGCCCACCACAGTGGCATGAACCTCCTGAGCACACTGCAGCAGGTAGAAATTGCCACCAAGACCCTGCCTGAGCTGGGCTGACAACTGTTGAGGTGCCAAAGGATCAAGGAGAAGGCTGGAAGCAGGGAAAGCAAAGGATGGTGTGATTGCCTTGGCTGTAGTGCTCAGGGATGCAAGCAGCACAGGAACATGCACTCAGCAGGTCCAAGACTGAGGCAGAAGAGCCACTGCTTTGTGCGGATGTCCAAGAGGAGCTGTCGCACTTGGATGGGGCTGGGTTTCATGGAGATGTGTCCACTTTGTTCTCAGGCTGCAGATCCAGGGTGGAGGCAGTGCCCTGATGGCTGGGGGTGCTCGTGGGGCCTGAAGGAGCAGCTGTGACCGAGCTGAGGCAGAAGATGGCCAAAATTGGAGACTGTAATAAATTGACCATGATATAACTGATGGAAAGAAAGAGACGAGGGTCTAACAAGATCCCAGTTATGTCAGAATCAATAGGGATAATATTTGTGCATGTAAATCCCTTGCTGGAACTGGTATCCATATGTGGAAGAAAGCAATACTGCTCTTCTCCTTCCACACACTATTTCTGGTTCTCTCTAAAATCATGCCCAAGACTCGCTGGTATTTCATGAAGAAAATGCTTGGTCTTTAGGGAAAGCAGTGCCAAAGTCCAGCAAAATAGATACTTTAATAGCCATGTGATTAAATAAATGTTATTCTTTCCCTTGTTTTTATAAGAAGAAAAAGAATCTGGCGAGAAAGCTTTATCACTTTCAAGGCTGACATCTTCCGTTGTTTAAGACCCGCTACTGAGATAGAGGGGAAGGGGAAAGCTGCACATCCCTGGAGAAAACAAGCCAAGCCTCCTCCAGAGCACCATGATGCAGCGGGTGGAGATCCTGCAAAGGCAGCTGGAACCTCTGGGCCAGGGCTCCTGTGCCTCAGCTTGCCTGGGCTGTGGGAAGAGGAGCAATGTCACCCTGCACAGGGGGCGGGTGGATCCCTGGCCAAGGCCATCCCAGTGAGGTGAGGTTCACAATCCATCTTGGTGGTGGAGATGGACCGATGCTAAGTTCAGGGCTGTGTGAAGTTGCATCCAGGGCTGATCTGCCCTTCCTGGAGAGGTTGGCAGGAGTAAAGGGGAAGATCAGCCAGCCCTGTCCCTTGGGGATAAGTAGCAGCCTGGAGCCCTGGTGCTGTTGCTGGTTTGAAGCCCTTTCTTGGAAAAAGCCAAAATAATTCCTGCTTGGGACACAAGCTCATTCCTCCTCATGGCACCACCACTTTCCAACAGGTTTCATGGACAAATATGGATACACGTGTGAATATTTTGTGCACTCATGTCTGCTTTGCCATGTTCTGGTTGCAAAGCCCTTCCCCCGCTTAAGCAGGGCAATCAAAAATCCCATTTTGACATTTTTGGCTCATTTTTTTCCAATGATACTGTGCAAATGCTTTGAGGACTGATGCATGGTGAAAAGGGATCACTTTGCACATCTCTTCTGAGCAGAGCAGGACAAAATGGGCTTAAATGCAGTAGGGAAGAGCTGGGTGTTGGGTGGAATGTGCCCAGTGGTGAGGATGGAGGGTGGTGATATTTTCTTGCCACACACTGAAGCTGTTTTACTTTGACAGCTCAGCTCCTGGTTTGGATGAGGGAACAACATCTACTCTGCCTGTGAAGGATGAGGATGGCTTCTGAGCTGCATCAATCTGCAACTACAAAGGTGAACAACAAATGTTATACCTCAGGTGGGTCTTGCATGGGCAGAAAATCATTCCTTTTCATGATCAGTTCACTGGCGAGCAGAGGAGGAGCAAGAGATGCTGGTGTCCCGTAGGGGACGGGGTGAGGTTTCTGAAGTGCAGTCAAAGCAGAGCTGGGCTGCTCAGCTGTGTGATGGTCAGTTCTCATTTCTCAGTTTGCTGCAGCTATGGACAGCTTGAGGAGAGCCCCGTGCTGGGGTTGTGTGGCTGCTGGAGAGGGAATGGGATTGATCCTCAAATGTTTACTCCATGTACTCCCACCTTCCCATTTCTTTTATTATAATAAGGGTATTTGTTACCCTGCCATCAGAGATGGTCTCAAACAGAACCTGCAGCTCTGGGCAGCTTCAGGTTTCTAGTCTGGGAACCTGCATTTTGCAGTTTGGCTCCAGTCTCCAGTGTATAAAGTAGCTGGAGCTGAGGCAAAGCTCCTGCATTGCTCTGTGATGATTTGGATTAAACTCTGTCATCCTTCTTTTGCCATTATTGCTTTTGAGGCTGGAGGGTTTTTATATTGTTTGGTAGTCTTCACAGGATGGCTGCAAGATGAAAATAATAACAGTAATCTCTGAGGTTTTGACCCCAACACCAGCTGGAGGCAGAGCTGGAATCTGCTGTACCAGGTCCTGATTTGCTCCCCAGCACTGCCTGCCTCCAGGTTGTCATCGGGAAGCAGAAACTGATGATGGCAAAGCTCTCCCCTAGGAAATCCAGGAGAGGAGGAGGGAAAAGGCACTGACCTGGGGTGGTGGGCTTGCTACATGAGAACAGGGGAGGAAACCCTCAGTCAGACCCCACTGGGCTTCCTTTCCAAACCTAGATGGCCACAAATATGCTTTCAATCCTTTAGGAAGAATAATTCTGGATATGCAGCAGACCAAGTAGTTGGCTTTACTGACAGCCTCTTCGAGGTGGATGTTGGATGGAGATGCTCTGAGACAAGCACTGCCTGGCAGCAAGACTTAGTGCTTGAAATAGCTTAGCTACAGGTCTGGAAGCAGAGCAACTCGTGTAGCCTGAGGTGAAGCTTACAAAGAATTTGAACTGTCAAAAGCAGAGAAGGGTATTTGAAAACATAACACTCTGCTTTCCCAGTTACTTGTGTAACTAAATCAGCTAACCCATGTGTCATCTACAGCCCAATTCTCCTTTTATAGTAAAAACAAATAGTGGAGGCACTCGGGGCCAAATGCTGCTTTTTTTGTGCGTGTGTCAATCTACATCCTTGGCATGGTTTCAGAGCTGCTGAGCTACCAGACCTTGACCAGGGGCTGGAGAAGTGATGATGGTTTGCACCTTTCAGAGCTGGGCTGCATCACTACTGCCTCCAAGGGAGCACCATCAGTCCCCTGTGTGCAGAGCACGTTTCACCTTCCTTGTGCCTGTCGCATGGACACGGCTACAGCTCTTCCCCCTCTGGAATGTCATGGAACTCCAACGTGTTACACATGAACTGATGCCAGCTGCAGGGTTATCACCCTCCTGGAGTGAACAACTGGGTGCTTAGAAACCAGAAGGTGGAGGGGGGGAGCCCCATTGACTTGATCTGGGACAATCTGAATGCAGTTTTGGTTGATAGGGGAGCTCTGGAAAGTTTCTTTCAGTGTGCAGAGCAAAGACTGAGTCTGAACTTTCTCCTGTGTAGAGCTCTTCTGAAATAATCTTTATGCTAAAAGAGGTTAAAGGAGTACAGACTCCTCAAAGGAGGTGAAATAAATATTTCCTAAAGATAACTAAAGAATAGGTGTGCTCCTAGGAGCTCTGAGTAAAAAGTAGATGCTGGTGAGAGTTGTCAACCTTAAGCATTTAAATAAGGAATTATTTAACTAGCACTTGGGTTTGGATCGATACGGGAGAGCACAGGAGCAGGGCGTGGGGGATTTTGATGCTATCAATGTTTCAAGCTTTGATTTGGAAATGATTTTCCACTTCAGAGGAGGACAGTATTTGTACTTTATGTAAATAACCCAGTGAAAAGCCTAAAAGGTTTGATGGATTTTTTTTCTCTCTGCCATCTAGGGGGCTTGTTTTGGTGCAGAAAGAAGCCAAACTTTTAAATCTTTCAACACGTTTTTCAAAATAGCCACGATGACTCAAGGTCAGGAGGGTTTCGCATCCTCTGCCCGGTTGTCACTTCGCTGTCCCCCCATCCCCCCTGAGCAACGCTGCGAGCGGTGCCGCAGCCTCTGCAGGACGGGGCCAGGGGAGGCAGCCCGGGCACGATTTTGGGTGAGCACGGCAGCGCTTCTGAAACAAGGAGCATTGCAGGAAGGTTCTCTGAATCACGGGGCAGATTTATGCTCTTAGCTAACTCTTTTCCATGATAATTTCATGGCATCACGATTGCACTGTAGGGAAATAAATCTCTCCGGAGAGCTGGGGTGTGTGGAAACAAGGCGTGTTTAGTTTGTGGCAACAAACACATCGGGGAAGGGGGCTGGGGGTGAGCGGGTCTTCCAGCAGCGAGTGCGGACCGACAGCACCATCTAGTGAGGTACTGCCCAAGAGCATCCTCCTTCCCATGTCCGACGCCAGAGCATCCTCCCCTGCCTGCTCCCTGCTTTTCCTTGGGGAAAGTTGGATCTGGTGGATTTACCTCGCAAAGGAAAACACCAGACTGTGCTGGAGCTTCCTGGTGCCTGGCATGGGCATGTTTTGCTGGGGGCAGGCAGTGGAGCATCCCGGCTCCTGCCTGGGCGGTGGGAGGCAGCTGGTGTGGTGCCTTGGGCTCCAGGGAAGGGGGTGGATGGAGGGAGGGAGGCAGAAAGGCTGCCAGCAGCACCGGGGCAGCGTGCTGCGAGTGCCTGTGTCCCTTGAGACAGGGCTGGGCGTGTGGCTGTGCAGCAGTGAAAGGGAAGCAAGTGATTTCAGTCCCTAAACTCTCCCCCCGAGGAAGTCTTTGCATCCTGGCACACCGGGCACAAGTGCTGGAGTCTGAGCAGCTCTGAAGCAGAGGAGAGTTTACACCTGACTTTGGTGAGGATGGCCCCAGTTCCCCAGAGATGCCCTGTTTGCGAATGTGCCTTTTTGTTCCCTTTCCCTCCACAAGGAGGATGTGAGTAAGTATGTTGTACAGATGTGAGTAAGTATGTTGTACAGACCCAAAACCGCAGCAGAGCCTGTCGGGAGCCTGGCCCTTGCTCGCAGAACTTCCTCTGCTGCTGTGGCGTTTGCAGCTCCGAGTGCTGATGAGAGGTGTTCATTTCTCCAGCCGATGACAGCCGTGTCCTTGAGTAGTGATGGAGAAAGAAGAGTTGGTCAGGTGAGACGTGAAGATGTAAGAATTTATCTTCTGAGAATAGTGTGGTTGAAAATACCAGGGAGGGAACAATGTGGCTTCAACAGGGGGGGAAGCTGGGTCAGAGGGCAACCAGGGGGCTTCTTTCAACAGAGCACTTGTTAACATCTCTCAGTTGAGGTAAAGTGGAGAAAATAGCATTCCCTTCGTTTTTGGAAAGCTGGGTGGAGGAGCTACAGCAGCTGGGACTGTTAATGGTGTTGCTCCACTTCGTGGCATTTAAAGGTGCTTTCTTCCCATGCTGTGTGCTTAGGAGTCACTTAAAGGTGTTTTCACCAAGACCACCTGTTTTCAGGGACATTATTGCTTGGGAAAATTAAATCCGTTTGGGGTTAAATATGACAGATTTACTTTCTCTGAGGTGTGAGAAGAAAGCAGCTCTGTAAAGTGGTGGCCACAGCTTTTCAAATATTGCTGTGGAAAGTGGTGTCTGTAGCATGACCTCTTGGGGAAGGTCACACTTTCACTCGCATGAAACTTGCCCTGAATTTCTGTCATGAAGCCACAAAACAATGAGGTTTTGCAGAAGGGGTTGTGTGTTCCATGGCAACCCATTACATTCACAACTTTTATATAGTTCATGTAAAGGCTGCGTTTAATAAACACCCCCACAGTGCTCCCCACCCTTATGGAATGGTGCTGAAACACAGAATGGACACGTGTGTGTCTGTGGGCTGGATAAAGTCATTCCTCTTACCATTCAGACACTCCCCATCTTCCACTTAAAATAGCTCTCAACTTCCTCTGGGGGTGGAATTGGTGTGTTTACAACTGTCGGGTTGATTTATTGCTTTTTTAATTAGTTCTCAAAGCAGTGCAGACTTTCTGAGACTCCAGGGGTTGGGTTGTGCAATGATGTAAATCAGTGGTTCTCAACCAGATCCTGAATCAATCCTAATCCAGATTAACACCTCTTGTCTCTTCAGAGGCTTCTTTGACCTGTTTTGCAAAAGTCTGGTGATCCAAAATGTTTTCCTAATTAATCAGGATGAAATATGTAAACCAAAACTTCATCTCCAGTTACCTCTTGGTCTTTCCACACTCGTGTTCCCTTGCTTGGGCAGGGATGAGCTGGTGAGGTCCTTCCACAACCCTGTTCTCCTGGCTGGGAGCACAAAGCACCCCAAATGCCAGTGAATTCTCACACTGCATTTCTAGCAACGTGAGTAAAATTTACCACTGGTAGTTAATTCAGCAGCAGCAGATCATCTCCTCTGGCTGGTTCCTGGGCAGCCACCATGCCTGGTGTGGGAGAGGAGAATTTGGTTCCTGCCTCTCCTGCAGTTGAGGACGGCAGCCAGCAGACCGGGTGCCTCAGAATACTCTGGGTGGGAGTTTGTCGGGAGGTTACACGTCTGTGGAGAGGGAACAGAAAATCTG
The DNA here is from genome assembly GCA_013399075.1 of Chloroceryle aenea. Classification (NCBI taxonomy): domain Eukaryota; kingdom Metazoa; phylum Chordata; class Aves; order Coraciiformes; family Cerylidae; genus Chloroceryle; species Chloroceryle aenea. The sequence goes on along the minus strand of VWZY01008572.1, from coordinate 124,416 downwards.
AGATGGTTTTGTAAGGCTTTGTCAGCATGAGACAAATCTGAAGGGAACCAAACCTCTTTAGTTCTGCTGGTCATGGGGATGGGTTTGCTTTCCTTCTTTTCCCCTCAGTCACACAGCAGATCACTTACTCCTTATCTCCTTTGCCAAGATCCATTATCCCCTTGCTGGTGCTGCTGCTCGAAGAGAGAAGGGGCTGATCTAAAGCTTCTCCCAGCCTGCCTGCCTCCAGAACACCATTGACTTGTGACAGTTTATATGTGCTTTTTTCTGAGCAGGATCAAGGATCCAGTGAGCTATGGGAGCTTAAACTCCTCTCTTCACACCAACAAGCCAGGTATGGGCAGCACTGGGCATGGGACTGATGCCAAAGTCTTGCTCCGCAGAGTAGCCACCCCAGGCAGCTCTGCTGCTCCCGTTGTCAGACTGGGATATGGATGTGCCAGAGGGTGCCCGTTGGTTGCTAAGAGCTATAGGGTGCCCGTGTGCCGGTGCTGCCTGCCACGATGCACTAGAAGGTGACATTGTGAAGTTCTGGTTTTGCAGCAAATGTCAGAGCATCCTCTTCTGTGGTTGGGTTGCCCAAGGGCTGGGTGTTGGGGCTTGCCAGGAAGGGGGACCTTGCGCGGCTGCCAGTGCCCCTGCAGGGTTGGCAGCAGCCAAACCCTGGCACAGGGCTGGTGTCCAGCCAGGATGGGACAGAGGGTGCAACAGTGGGAACTGGGAAACGNGTGACATTGTGAAGTTCTGGTTTTGCAGCAAATGTCAGAGCATCCTCTTCTGTGGTTGGGTTGCCCAAGGGCTGGGTGTCGGGGCTTGCCAGGAAGGGGGACTGTGAGTGGCTGCCAGTGCCCCTGCAGTGTTGGCAGCAGCCAAACCCTGGCACCCCAGGACAGGACAGAGGGTGCCACAGTGGGAACTGGGAAACATCTGACAACGTGATCTGCAGCAGAGTGAAACACGGAGAGATTGCTGAGTGGGTGCTGCTGGTGTTGTGGAAATGAAACATTTCTTCTGAAAGCACAAGGTGTCTGCACCAGCATTGCCCACCAGTGCAGGGATGTGCTGTGGGCACTGAGCTCTGCCCCATCCCACTGGAGCAAAGGACTGTGTGGTACAGTGAGCTGGGAGTCAGAGCAGGACCTGAGATGTAGCAGTGAGTTTATTCCAGATGATTAGAAGGAGAGGCTGCATCACAGCAGACTGTGTTCTCAGTCTGAAATCAGTGAGGAGATTGCTCACCACCAAAATAACTGATTTTGGCAATTGGCTTTGATAAGAGGACTGAGCTGGACAAATCTGCCTGAACAAATTCCCCAGGAAGATCATTTTTAGACCCGTTTCTTTCATCTCTCCAGTATTTCAAAGCAGCAGATGAGATGAAAAAGCTGGGAAGGCAGGCGACTGCCACTTTCTGGGAACTGCTTTGCAGCCTCCCACCTCCCCTTCGCTTGATCCTGCCCACCAGCCTGGAGTGCTGCAGCCCCTCCATGGTCCCTGCTGCCCAGTGGCACTGCCTGCTGAGGCTGCTGCAAGGGTCAGAGTGGCCAAGGTGACCTGGTCAGCATCTCGTGGCCAAGAAGGGAAGAGCTACTGTAGTTTTGGGTTTTTTTTCAGTGCTGCTGAGCTCTGTCAGCCCAAAGCTTGGGGATTTTGACACAGTGTTTTCCCTAGCTCTTCATTGCCCCATCTCTGTTCTTCCTCTTGCTGTTCTCATGCTCCCAGATTTCGATGCCACTGAGAACTACTGAAACCAGAGGCTGATTCTGGGTTAATGTAGCTGTGGAGTAAGGATTTGGGGCAAATGGGTGTTTCCTGAGCCTCCCCACCCCAGGCTGGTGGGCTGAGCCAGCATGCAAGGGGTGCCTCAGACCATGCATCTTGACTAAGAATTATCCTATCCTTCTAGGATCAGTGCTGGGTGGCATGTCTCCTTGGACAGGCTCCCTCATCACTACAGAAGCACTGGAAAAGATCTCGTAACCCAGAGTGTTAAATGCCATGTCAGATACCACACGTGCTACTCGGTGTTCTTGGGGACCCCTCTTCCTTGCAACTCAGTGTCAGTCTAACTGTGCCTCGGGAGTGTTTCTCAGTGCCACCCCTGAACTCTTTCACAGGCATCCCTGTGGCTCCCTGTCCCCATGCTGGTGTGGAGCCCTCTGCACCCCCCCCAGAGCTGATGGATGTGGGGCCTGGTACAAATGGCAGCAATGCAGGTACCTGCCGTGGGTGCAGCATCCCATGGGCATGACAGCTTGTGAGGGGTGAGGGTGATGGGGAAGGGGGGAGGTGAGGGCAGAGTAACCTCTAGAAGAAGATACTTGGCTCATTGTCAAGATGCTAACCAGCAGTGTTGCAAGTCCACAGCAATCTTGTCTTCCTNGACCCCCCTGGCTCCAGCCTCCTGTCAGGAGCTGGCAGATCCAGAAGGGCTCCCCTGAGCCTCCTTCTCTCCAGGCTCCACAAGCCCAGGGCCCTCAGCTGCTCCTTACCCCCCTTGTGCTCCAGCCCCTTCCCCAGCTCTGTTGCCCTTTTCTGGCCACACTCCAGCCCCTCCAGGTCCTGCTGGGAGTGAGGGGCCCAGAACTGCCCCCACGATTCCAGGGGCAGCCTCCCCAGTGCTGGGCACAGGTGGACAATCCTTGCTCGAGTCCTGTTGCCCCCACTAGTGCTGATACAACAACGTGACAAGACATTTTCTGCATCCTATGGGAAGTGAAACGACGGCCAAAGAGCCGTGGTGGTCCCAGCACTGGCACCGGGCACCCCAGCAGTGCCTGACTCCCTCCCACGGTGCGGACTTTGGTGTTAAAACCACGTGAGGCTGGCCCTGTGTGTGCAAAGGGTGAGGGGTGATGACAAGCGCGTGCTCCAGTGCGCTGAATTGTGGTTGCTTAGTGACAGACCTTTAAGCCAGTTCTTTGCTGAGCCTGGAAGCTCTGCTCTTGGGGAAAATCACATTGATTTAGCCTATAAAAATATATCTCTATGTGCACAACCTTAAATGGAGCATGGAAATCGCTAATGAATCTTGACTGGCATAATTATTTCTTTTTTTGGAGTTCAGGAGATCACTTAACACATTTTACAAACTACCTGGTTTTATTCTTCTTTTCTTTTTCTCATCCTAGCATCTTATATATTTCTGAGGATGAAGCCAAAGATGCCTTTGTGCAGTTTGCAGCCAGGAAATGTTGCTACAGGACTGCCCCAGCAAAGCAGATGGTGGTCCGGAGCCTGGCTGCGCTGAACACCTATCGGGTAGGGAGATGGTGTTGGTACAGCCTGACAGATTCATACCTCAGCCTGCTGCTAGAGAGGTCACTTCAGATGTGGTTTTGAGGTGTGTAATCTAAACTGAAAGATCTCTTGAACTTTCAGTTTATGTTTCCAGTGTAAAAACCCCAAACAAATAAACCCAAACTAAACAAACCAACCCCTAGTGAATTGCACATCCCTTTCTTCAAGAAGGGGAAAGACTCTGCAGAGGTCTGCACCCGGTGGGCAGAGCTCAGCCTGAGATCTGTCCCCTGCCAGGGGGCTCTCCGTCACCATTACTCTCCCTTGGTTTTGCCAGTACCGGCTGCAAACGTTCACGGAGAGCAGGAGCACCCTTCCAGCCAGCGAGCCCTACCAGGGTAAGAGGATCGGTGTCCCTGGGCAGCTGGCTTTCCTGGGGCCATGCAGGGTGGGGACAAACTGTGCCTGTCCCCCACCTGGGGCCACCCAGCAAGGCTTCCTCCACAGGCAGAGATGCTGTGCGCAGGGGTTGTGGGAGCTGGGGAGCTCCCCTGGCTGCTCGTGGGCTGTGGGGGGGTGCTGGGTGCTCCCTCCTGGCACCTCTGCTGAATTCACTGGTGTCCAGGCTCCTGTATGTGCCTGGTCTCTGNTTTTAGACCCGTTTCTTTCATCTCTCCAGTATTTCAAAGCAGCAGATGAGATGAAAAAGCTGGGAAGGCAGGCGACTGCCACTTTCTGGGAACTGCTTTGCAGCCTCCCACCTCCCCTTCGCTTGATCCTGCCCACCAGCCTGGAGTGCTGCAGCCCCTCCATGGTCCCTGCTGCCCAGTGGCACTGCCTGCTGAGGCTGCTGCAAGGGTCAGAGTGGCCAAGGTGACCTGGTCAGCATCTCGTGGCCAAGAAGGGAAGAGCTACTGTAGTTTTGGGTTGTTTTTCAGTGCTGCTGAGCTCTGTCAGCCCAAAGTTTGGGGATTTTGACACAGTGACTTCCCTAGCTCTTCATTGCCCCATCTCTGTTCTTCCTCTTGCTGTTCTCATGCTCCCAGATTTCGATGCCACTGAGAACTACTGAAACCAGAGGCTGATTCTGGGTTAATGTAGCTGTGGAGTAAGGATTTGGGGCAAATGGGTGTTTCCTGAGCCTCCCCACCCCAGGCTGGTGGGCTGAGCCAGCATGCAAGGGGTGCCTCAGACCATGCATCTTGACTAAGAATTATCCTATCCTTCTAGGATCAGTGCTGGGTGGCATGTCTCCTTGGACAGGCTCCCTCATCACTACAGAAGCACTGGAAAAGATCTTGTAACTCAGAGTGTTAAATGCCATGTCAGATACCACACGTGCTACTCGGTGTTCTTGGGGACCCCTCTTCCTTGCAACTCAGTGTCAGTCTAACTGTGCCTCGGGAGTGTTTCTCAGTGCCACCCCTGAACTCTTTCACAGGCATCCCTGTGGCTCCCTGTCCCCATGCTGGTGTGGAGCCCTCTGCACCCCCCCCAGAGCTGATGGATGTGGGGCCTGGTACAAATGGCAGCAATGCAGGTACCTGCCGTGGGTGCAGCATCCCATGGGCATGACAGCTTGTGAGGGGTGAGGGTGATGGGGAAGGGGGGAGGTGAGGGCAGAGTAACCTCTAGAAGAAGATACTTGGCTCATTGTCAAGATGCTAACCAGCAGTGTTGCAAGTCCACAGCAATCTTGTCTTCCTGTTTCCTTCCAGGGCGTGAATATTTCCCCATTCTGTACCCTCCACATGCTGTGGCACTTCAAGCAGAGGAGAGGTAAACTGTCTGTCATCTGCTGTTGAAACTTGTTCAAAGATCATAGAATCATCAAGGTCTCTTTCAACAAAAATGATTCTAAGCTTATAAAGTCCAACCATCCCCCAGCACTGCCAGGGCACCACTGACCCCTGGCCCTCAGCACCACAGCTCCACGGGGGGCTTGGAAACCCCTCCAGGGGTCACGGGGACTCCCCCCCTGCCCTGGGCAGCCTGGCACAGCCCTGGACAACCCTCAAGGGGAAGAAATTGTTCCTCAGCTCCAACCTAAACCTCCCCTGGGGCAGC
>VWZY01008572.1:95847-113305 GCA_013399075.1 Chloroceryle aenea | reverse complement strand
AGAGGTGGTGACTGCCCCATCCCTGTCCCCACTGCAGGGGAGGTGGCCGGGGCTCTGAGCACCCTGCTCCCTGCAGGGGGTTGCACTGGATGATTTCGAAAGGTCCCTTCAGCCCAAACCATTCCATGATTCCGTGTGTGTGTGTTTCCTGCCTGGGGGTAAATACCAACCCCTGCTGTGTTCTGCTCCTCTGTGTGGCCACACACGCTGCTCCTGCTTGCTGGGCATCTCTAAACATGTGACATTCAGATCATCAACCTCTGCAAATAAAAGTGAGACCTTGCTTTTTTCAATGAATACTTGTTATTCTTTATCTGCATGCAGCGTATCTGCGTTCTCTGTGCCGGCAGTGGCAGGTCCACCACCAACAGCCACCTCCCCACTGCCTGCCTGCAGTGTAACGGCACGGGACAAATGAGGTAAGAGCTCAAATACCAGTTCAGGTGGTGGCTTGGCTGCTGGGATCTGGTATTTGTCCGTGCCAGGGGAGGTGAACAAGCAGATGCTATCTGCAAAGCCAGCTGAGGGGTCCACGCCTGTGCACGGTGGGGCCCAAAGTCCCCTTTTGGCAGCAAATCGCAGCCCCCCTGCTGAGCTTGCAGAGTGCTTCATGAACGTGGAGGGGGCCCCGGGATGTGGTGGCTCGGTAGCACCCCAGGGTCCTTCACCCACCCTGTGCAGGGGGCTGTTAACTTCACCATTTCCACGCCTGCTTTCTCCAGTCAAAAGAAATCTGCAGAGCTGCTCTTCCCTCTGCAGAGACATTCCCTAGGTGAGGGGAAGGGGTTTCCCCCCCCATTTCAGAGTTCTTACCCAGCTCTCCTCTGCTCCCCCATCCCACTGTGGTAACCCCCATGTGCTTTTCCTTGCCCAGATGCTCTATGTGCCATGGGAAGAGCTTCGTGTCCTGTGACCGGTGCTGCTCGAAGGGCCTCTTGCTCTGCCACTTGGAGCTGACTGTGACCTGGTAAGGGGGAGCCAAAGGAAGCCGAGCAGGTTGGTTGGTTGCACCTTCAGAGAAGGGGAAGGTGCAAAGCTGGAGGAGTTGGGTAGGAAAAAAAGATAAGACTGAAGCTCTGAGCAACTGTGTTTAATGAAAATAGACCAGGGTGAGCTAAATGAGATCACTTCAGCACTGTCCTCAGGAGATGTCTCTGTCTTGATGGGAATTCCGGTGCTGCTTGGCTGTGCTGCTCCGTGCAAGTCTCAGCTGCTTTTCCTTCCTGGGTGGAAGTCGTGCAGGTGCCCACACATGCCATGAGCATCTCACCACAGTGCCTCCCCCCTGTGCCTGGGAGGGTATCCTCACCCTTGTGCCTGGCAACAGGCTTCGTGGAGGAGGAGAGGCTGAACACCACAGAATTCAGCATGCAGCTGGATTCTGGATAACAGTGGGTGAAGGGAAACGTGGGGAGACTGAGGCATCTCCTTAGTTTGTCCTCGCTGCAGCCTGGAGTGTGCGGAGCAGCTGAGGGTGCCTGAACTTGTCCCGCTCTTTTCCCAGGAAGAACAATGTCACTGAGTACGTGGTCGACAAGAACCAGGGTTTTCCTCTGTCCCGCTTCCAGGAGGTCACAGGGAAGGAGCTCTTCAGTGAAGAATGCCACTTGGTAATCTGTGTGCTAATGTGGCAGCTCCATTACTTGTCTGGGAACCTCAGAACACACTGACAGGAGCTTTCATCTGACTGTAAAGGAATTTTCAGATGCAGAAACTGAGTAGATATAAATGGTGCAGTTTATACAGGAGAGTTTTGCTATTTATTAGTGGGAAAAACATAACAGCAGTTTTCCAGCAGCTGTATAACATGGAGCTGTTCAGAGGTCTCACCAGATCCTTGTGGGTGCTTAGAGCCTGCTGAGATGTTAGCAGTATCCCCAGGTACACAGGATGGCCTTTGAGGGATACAGCTGAGCTCTGAGTAACAAATCTCAGCCCACAGGGATTTGTAACGGTGTGGCTCCACAGGCTGGGCTGGGGGAGATGGTGCTGATGAGACACTGGGGATGGTGGGAGCAGGGGAGGATCAAACCCCTGGCCAGGACCCTCCTCAGGTGCTCGGAGATCTTGCTCTGCACAGTCCTGCAGGTGAAGCACTGTGATGCAAGGGAGGGAAATTGTCTCTAGAGCAAATCTTGTCCATCTGCCAAAGAGTGCACAGACTGTTGATATTTGTCTCTTTGTGATGAGCAGAAACTAAGACCTGTGTTGTGAGGATTTCCCCTTCATTTCTCTAGAAAGTCTCTGTTGTGTGCTGAGGTTCATCCTCTGCCTCTCGCTGCCAGGTGACTCCTCTGAACCTACCCCAGCCCGTCGTGCAGGGAGCAGAGTCCTGCATTGCTCTGCACCAAATGCAGGTGTCGGAAGAGACACGGATACTGAGGCAGGTAGGGACACATCTGGGGATGGTGCTGAGGGCCAGGGGTCAGTGGTGCCCCGGCAGTGCTGGGGGAACAGCTGGATTTGATCATCCTAAAGGTTTTTTCCAAGGTAAATGCTTCTATAATGGTATTGGCCGTGGGTTGGTTGCCTCTAATCCAGGAGGACTTTGCTTTGGGGTTAAAACCCTCCCAGCAAGAAAATGTAAACCTGCACTAAAACCTCTGGTCTTAAAAAATCAGTCGACTTTTGGTTTTCCTCACCCTGCTACAGCTGCTTTTCCCATCCTCCCCTGACACCCGCGTGTCCTTAACCTGTGGGTATCCCAATGAAATAAACCTGCAAGTGCATCTCATCCACCAGTGTCACTGGGATTGCAGCCAGAGGTAGCAAAAAATACCCTGTTATGATTGCTTGGTTGGTTTGTTTGTCCCCTTCTGACAGAAGCACGCTGTCGAGATGATTCCCCTCACTAAGGTGGACTACGACTGGGAAGGGAAGACCCACTCCTTCTACATCTACGGTAACGAAAGGCAGGTCTACGTGGAGGGCTACCCCGGGCAGTGCTGCTGTGCCCTCCTGTGAGCAGGGTGCTCCTGCCCAGCCCTGCAGCAGCCAGGAACACGTCCCTGGGGAGAGGACCCCCAGAGCAGCAGGGTGAGGCAGGGCCTGGAGGAGAGCGACTCGGATCACCCCTGAAGAGCATTTTCATATGAGGAGATGAGGACTTGATTTGTTTCTTATTCTAAATCTGATTATTTTATTTTTTTTCCATGAAAAAGGCACCTAAACCAGTAAAGGGGAATGCTTTTTGAAGGGGTGGAAGTATTTAGGAAATGCAGCGTTTGCCTTGAGGCTGAGCACAACTGAGGGGAGGGGGTGACTGTGAGCAAGTTTCTGCTGGGAAAAGATTTTGCTGTTGGTGAAACTTAAGCTGAATTTTCTATCTTAGCTGTTTGAGAGAAGAAACAAAGGAATTGCAGGAAATTTCCATGCAGATCTTCAGCTTTGTTACTGAGCAGCATAGCAGACCAGTAATTATTCTCTTCACTGTATACTCTTCCCAATATTCCTGTGGCATGTACAGTAACTGTCACCTTCCAGTACAGCAACAGTTCTCTGCTTTTATCAGTGCAGCAGCAAACTGGGGAGCAATTCTTCAGGCTGTTCTGCTCTGCTTGTATTAATTCTGTGGAGAGGGAAGAAATGGCTTGATGCAAATCCACTTGAGTTGACACTGGAGGGTGGATAAAAGTGTAAACTCCCTTTTCTCCCTTAAGGTTGTGCATTGAAATTCTGTATTTAGTTCACTAAATGTTGCTGAAAATCCCAAATGAGGTGTGTGCTGAAGTGATGGGACTGATGGTGGGTTGGGAATCTCTCCAGAGGAGACTCCACAGCTTCTCTGGGCAGCCTGGCACAGGCTCCCACACCCTCACACCAAGGAACTTGCTCCTCCTGCTCAGGGGGAACCTCCTGGGCTCCAGCTGCTGCCCCTTGTCCTGTCCCTGGGCACCACTGACCAGAGTCTGGCCCCATCCTCTGGCCCCTCAAGGACCCTTGAGCTCTTGCTCAGCATTGCTCAGCTCCCCTCTCAGGCTGCTCCTCTCCAGCTGCACAGCCCCAGGGCTCTCAGCCTGGCCTGGCACAGAGATGCTCCAGCCCCTCAGCATCTTCCCAGCCTCCCCTGGACTCTCTCCACAATGCCAGGACAGCGTCTGGTCCTGGGTTACCCCTGCCTGGGACTCGTCCCTCTGCAGAGGGGTTTCCCCAAACCAGACCATGGGGCTGCTGCCTCGGCAGGGGGAACCCAGCCCTGGCTCCTGCACCCAGGTGTGTTCATGCCACCCTCACCTCCTTCAGCTGAGAGTCTCAGGGTGAGAAAAGAGGGATCCTCAGCTTGAGAAATAGGGTCTGGGTGCACATGACTGCCCCGTCCAACTGTTCTAAGCACGTGCATGAAAGCTGAGCTCTAGAGACACAGAACGTAAATGTTCACTGCAGGTGTGCCAGGGGAATTTGGGCACCCCAGGAAAGCCAGCAGAGGTTTCCACCCATGCAGGTTTTTACTCAGCATGTAGCCTCTGAGCCTCACTTCAGCCAGTGGCCCACTGAGGCAGCATCCCGGGGGCTGCTGGAGGACAGCAAATCCTTCTGTGGAAGATGCTCAGCACTGTTGGTGTCCCTGTGTGGGAAGGGCAGGAACCCAGCGGTGTCAGCGTTGCCCAGGGAGGTTTGGTCGTGTTTTAACAGCCATTCAGCACTGCCTAGGCTCTGAATTTCCTGGCTTGGGTCAAACTCTATCCCAGATTATTGTTGTTTTAAACCGGGGCTCTGTGTTCGTGTTTATAGACTACTGTGATTGCCAGCAGCATCACCATAGCAACAACCATGCAGTTGATTTATTTACTCTAACTTTGGCATATTTTTGACCTGGTCACTTAAACTGCTTCCATCAGACAGGAATTTGGTACTCTTATCTTCATTTGGTACTCTTATCTTCATTTTCTGTTTTAAACAGTTTTTTTGTTTAACATTTGCACGTTAAAAATAGGTGTTTGGGTTCTCTTGGTAACGTGTACAGAAATCCAGGATATTTTGGAATGGAAGTAAAGGATTTGCTGTGATATAGTGGTTAAAATAAGAACCTGGGAGGTGGTGCTCCTGGGATATTTCTCTGTGGCACAGTAAGGGGGGGGCACCCACCATCCCTCTGTCCTCCTCCCCCATGTCCTGCAGGGTCCCCACACACCCAGCAGGATGGGGCAAGTCTTGGTGAACAGAAGGAGCAGGCTGGCTGAAGGTGTGCAAAGTCCTGCCAGTCCTCGAGGGTTTGGAAATGCTGTGGCTTCTGAATGGGGACATTCCCTGTGTCTGCACTCGGCTGTGTCTGCTTCCCTAGGAGTTCACTGTCCTTAGGACAGCAAAACACTGACACCGGCCATCACTCAATCACAGACTGGTTTGGGTTGGAAGGGACCTTTCAAGCTCATCCAGTGCAACNCCCACCCTCAGCAACAACAATTTCCCCTCCACTCTGAATCTCCCTCTTTTAGTTCAAACCATTCCCCCTTGTCCGGTCCCCACAGGAACAGATCAGAAGTCTGTCCCCACCTTTCTGACAGCCCCTTGAAGTCCTTCAGGCCCCCAGAAGGTCTCCCCAGCTGGAGCCTTCTCCTCTGCAGGCTGAACCCCCCCAGCTCTCCCAACCTAGCTCCCAGCAGAGGGGTTCCAGCCCTCCCAGCATTGCTGGGGCTCCTCTGGCCCTGCTCCCCCAGGTCCCTGGCTCTGCTGTGCTGAGGACTCCAGAGCTGCCCCAGCACTGCAGGGGGGTCTCCCCAGAGCAGAGCAGAGCCCTGGGAGCAGAGGGGCAGGATCCCCCCTCCCCTGCTGCCCACACTGCTGGGGGTGCAGCCCAGGGTACACCAAGCAGAGAAGGAACAGCTCCTTTACATGGTGATTTCCCACCCTCTGGCACAGCAGAGGAATCTGGAGATTGATCCTGACAGAAGCCCCAGCAGACTTGCACTGTCTGCCAACGAACTGGCCAGGGAATCCAAAATTGAGATGCTTTACCCACCACTTGAGGAAGAAGTTTGGTCTAGATATGACTGAGATAACCCTACTGAAGGCATCTTCCTGTCTGATTTTCATCCCTCAGCATTACTTGGAAACTTGTGCTCCTTTAGCTCAAGGACAGCCTCGCCTTCTCCTGCACGAGGGCTGTGACATTTGAAATGAAGCATGTAGTTTCTTATTTTCTAGGAAGAAATAACGGAGACATTAATTTAGCTTCCCAGAAGAAAGGAGCATGCTCTCAGAAGAAAAGGCTAGTAAATCAAGTTGATGGATGACCACCCTCAGCCCTGCTCTACGCCGGTCAGACTGTGTCATTGCCAGGCTGGCATTTCCTGGCTCCTCTGTGTGCTCTTTTCTTGCACAGACTGAATTTTCGTAATCATCTGCTGCAAAATGAAAGGTCACCGGATAAAAGGCACAGTAAAAAGAATTGTTTCTGGTTTAGGCACCGGGAGGAGTTGCTACCAGTGGTTATTTTTAGAGCGGTACCTAAGGAAACAAATAACTCATGTCCCACCAGCAGACTTAAAACAAGTTGGAAACTTGTTTGGAGCTCTTCAGCTATGGCTTTTCTCCTGCTTACCAGAGATGTCTCTGGCAAGTTCCTGGACTGTTTCTCCTGGTCTGTGTGTCTGTCCCAGCGATGCTCCCAGCCACGGGGTGCAGTTGCCATGGGCTGTGGGACCAGTTTCCCGAGCCAGGCTCTGGATCTCCTGGGATTTTTAACGCTCAGTCCTCAGCTCTCCCGGGCCTGGGAGGGAGCCGAGGACCTGCAGAGCTGTGTCACCCACACGGGGTGTCAGTGTTGTTCCACTTCAGCACAGGGACTGAGCTTGGAAAGCAAGGCAGGGGAAAGGACAGCAAATCCTCTGACTTCTCTTTGCTCTCTGTGTACACCAACCGACCCCGAGGGTTCCTCACTCACTGATCTTTCCCTGGGATATAGGTGACCTGGACCTGGAGCCAGGATGTCTCCTGAAGCCTTCTGCACCCCCAGGGTAGCTGGGTAACTGCGAGTGGATCCTCCAGGGCAGAGGTATGTGTGTGGCACTGACCTCTCATCTTTCTGGCAGCCTGCACTCCCCGAACTTTGCTCTTCTGACAGCGAGGAGGCAGCAGCAGCTGCCTAACCCGAGGAGATGCCGGCCAAGGTGGCCGGTCCCATGCAACCCCGGTCTGTCCTGCTCACAGACACCTTCCACCCCCTGGGCTGCTGCTCTTGCAGACAGAGACATTTTGGAAAGCAGTTGGCTTTGCCATCTGGCTGTGCTTCTCCATACTTGGAAAGTCATGGAGAGCTCTGCCCGGGGCGAGCTGGGAGCGCTGCGCTGCCCTGAGCAAAGCGGAGGGGTCCGTGCTGTGGGCACAGGCGTGGGGACAGCTGCCTGCCTCAGCTGGAAGGCCTCCCAGTGCTTTGCTGGAATGCCATTGGGATGAGTTAGACCAGAAGCAACTTCTGGTTATGTGGGGTGTTTGGTGTGAAGCAAACCGCTCACCCGGGAGTGCCTTTAGCTGCTCCAGCTGAGAGCGAAGCCTGCCTTGGGTTTTGGCTGGGCTTGAATTTCTCCGTTGGCCTTTCCCACAGAAGCCCCTTCCACTGCCTCTGGAGCTGGTGGGGGAGCAGAGGAGCAGCCCCTGCTTCATGCAGCACTGGTGAGTAGCTTTGGGGAGTGGGGGTTTTATGGATTTCTTTTCATAGCAGCCCTGGGGCAGGGGAGGTGACACCACCATGGGCATCGTCACCCTGTGGTGTGCCCAGGGCTGGTCCTGGGACATGACAGGGACCCTCATGGCACCAACAGCATTGGCATTGTCCTTGTGCCGTGTCCTGCTGTCCTCACCAGCCCCGAGGTGGGTACCAGGAGCTGCCATTCCTGCTGTGGGCACCCTGCCCTGCTGTCCATCTGCGCTGGGCGGTGGAGGTGGAGAGGAGGTGGATGGATGTTGGATGGATCCAGTGGTGAGGAGAAGCACCAGCCCTGACCTGCGTGAGGGAGAGCATCAGGGCAGGGATAAAAGTGGAACCTACAGGTGTGGGGCTGCCCAGTGTCCCCAGCAGCAGGGCTGGTAAAGCCTCCACTACCTGAGTGTGACCAGAGCAGCTCCTCAGTGGTAGGGACCAAACTCCTGATATTTTTTTCTTTGGAATATGAGTACTGCTCAGGATTTATGCTAGTCCTCCTCCCAGGGGTCCATTGTTCTGTCTTTTATTCTTTTGCTGCTGATTGTCTTTCTCTTCTCTTGATTTTCATCTTGTTAAATTCAAGGTTAAAAATCAAACCAAAACAAAGCCAAACACCCCCCACCCCACTTTTTTCTTTGCTGATGGAGAAAAAGTGGCAGAGCTCAGAAGGCAATAGTTGATCAGTTGTAGTCTGGGGGTGGTGGGAGTCTGCTCCTGCTCCTTTTCTTCATCTGCACAGAGTCACAGTGGATATCTGGTGGCATTAGGTTCCTCAGCTGTAACGGGAGGGGAAGGGATGGCTGCAGGACATCATCTGCCCAAGCATCCCGTAAACACAGGAAGGACAGGGGAGAGACTAAATAAACACGGGAGCTTTGAATTTGATCAACGCCTGGAGAGCATTTGTCAGAGGAACACACATCTGGTTAAGAAAAAAAACCCACCAACAACAAGGCCACGTGAAGGTTGAGGGATCCTGGTGAAGAGCAGGGGAGTGTTAAATTTCCTCTGGTGAGCAGGGGGAGAGGAGCTGAGTCCCTGGCTGGCAGCGCAGGTGCTGGGGACGGAGCAGGGGGATGCTGGCTCTGCCCCCCAGGCTGGCATCGGGGCAGAGCTGTGCCAGTGGCTCTTCCTTGCTGGCAGAGAGAGTCTGCTTCATCTCAGCCGTCACCTTATTGACAGGGGGTTCTTAATGAGCAGGGTCTGGGGTCAGGAGGAAGCGGTCGCCAGCGTGCTCAGCCACCGCGGCTGGAGCTGTCGCGGGCTCCGAGGGGAGGATTCATTGCTGAATATTCCCACAGAGCAAATGCTGACATTATCTCCTCTGTTACCATTTACTGCACGGTGGTCTAATACACTCTGCAAAGGTGTTAAATCAGAGAGATGGAGGAATGCATAATGGATGTCACGGTGAGGACAGATGGACCTGTCTCGGGTGGTCGCTGTAGTTTTTTCTCTCTTACAAAGATGACTGATGAGGATTTTGGAGGAGCAACCTCTGAGAAACAGCTTCTAGGCTCATTTTTTTTTCCCTTTTCTCATACTTCTCTAGTCCCGTTGGCAGGGGAGGTAGGAGAGCCCTGTGCTCCAGGGACCTGCCCCACTGAGGGGCGGAGGGGGGCCTGGGATGGGCTTCATGCACAGGTTAATCTTTTTGCTGCTGTTTCTATTAACTGAAAATAGAAACAGCTCAGAGGAACAGAGAACCTTGGGCTGGAAAAATAAAGAATGCCATTTCTAATCCTGGGAGCTGACAGGGAAGCTGTTGATTTGCAGCTTGCAGAGATCCATTGATGGTCAGAACCCTCTCTGCTCTACCCAGCCTGCTGGAGGTGAGGATTTAGACCACGCTTTAATACTGACCTTACTGGGGTGTGCCCAAGGCCAGGCTGGACAGGGCTTTGGGCACCCTGCTCTAGTGGGAGGTGTCCCTGCCCAGGGCAGGGGGGTTGGAACTGGATGATCTAACATCCAGCCCCCACCTCCAGCAAGGTGGGCAAGACACTGACCCTTCCTGCAGAGCCCGGAGCAGCTGGAGCCCCTGGGGATATCCCACTGGTCCCCTGGGACATGGAGGTTGGGGTCCCCCCGCTCTCCTGGGGCCAGACGTGGTGCTGGTGGGTGCCTCACTTGGTACTGGTCAGGGGGAGTCCTCCCTGGGTACCCCCTGCTTGCCGGAGCTCCTTCCCCAGCCCATGACTCTCTGGGGCACGGATGCAGCCCCAGCCAGGGCAGTGTCCACCCCACGGGACAGTGACAGACACTCCACTACTGGTCTCACTTTGTTGGGTTTTTCCTGGTTGAACGCCAGGGACAACAGCCAGAGATCCCTTCTTCCTGGTGTTTTCTTCCTCGGGAAGTCTGAGGACGAATCTTGCTGCAGCCTTTTCAAGAAACAGCACTGCATAATCTTTCCTCTTTTGTAAAACAGGTTTTTTTTTTGCTTCAACATTAGCAGAACATTTGTTTGCATGACAGTTCCCATTTAGCTTTTGACAAGCTCTATAGCTGGTCAATTTATTTTACTTTTTAAGTGAAATGATGAATAAAGGGAAAAAAAAAATCACTTTCTTTTGCTAGCACTACAGAGACATTTGCCTTTGTTAAATAATTATTATTTATGACTCTCTTAATGATTCTACAGCACAATTTTATGGTGTTGGATCCTGTTCTGTTAGGACCAGAATTTTATCACTGAATTTCGATGCAGGAGGAGTGCATGTGCATAATGTCAGCTATCCAAAATCCCTGGGCAGCTCTCTTCTGATTTCAGGACTGTCCCAGATGCCACGGCCGGAGCCAGTGCAGGGTGTGCCATGGGGCAGGTCAGGTAAGGAGCCAGGAAACCTTCCCCAGGGCAACCTGCACCCCCTATTCCTCTACGTTTGGGGTCCATTTGCTTAACTGCAGCACGAGCTACCTTATTTCTGTCCTTTTATGAGGGTTGGAGATCTGAGGACAGGTTTTATTTCATTCCCTTTGCCACCCTGTATCCCAAACCCACCAGTCTTCTGTCCTGTTTCCAGCTGGTGCTCCCAAATCCTGTGGAGATACCAAATGAGGTGCCAAAATCCTGCCCAGGTAGCAGAGATGTCTGAGCCTGTCCTCAGTCAACAGCTTCCGTGTTATGATGGCAAGAGGAAAAGGAGAATTTGCTCCTGTGCTGCTGAAATGAGGCTGGATCTTTGGCACGGGATACAGCCAAGCATTTGCTGCCCTTTGGCTGCGTGCACTGCTGCAGTTGGGGTCCCCGGGGGGAGAGGAGGCTTAGCCCAGGGATGCGAGTGCAGCTCCCAGCCTGGCCTCCTGACTTTGTCTGCTTTCCCTCACAGATATTCATTCCCAAACAGCCAAAGAGGTGTTGTTATCTTACAAATTTGCCTCTTAATTAATCTGGTGAAATATGAAGGCTTAAATAAAAGTATACTAACTACAAGAATAAATAAGTGGAAAAACATGTGTATAAGAAAAAAAGGCATTTCAACCTCAACCATGTGTCTCATTTGCATCACTGGTGAGCTAAACAGGAACACCTAATTAATCCAGGGACACCATTTACGAGCTATTTTTCATGTGCAGTGCATGTACTTGGCATATGCCTTTCTCTGCAAGCCTGAGTTAACAATCATTTGGGTAACGTGTATAAAAGCTGTTGATTTATAAGCCTGACGTGTTTTTATTCCAGCAGACACCACCTATTTTAACTCTTCTGTGCACTGGCAGCCGCAGTGCCTGCTGTCCAAGGGGCTGTGTCGGTGGCTGGAGCAGCACAAGAGGTGCCAGCTTCGCTCGGCTACGCTGGGCTCCGCGGCTCGGAGCGCATCGCTGGCAGGAACCAGTCATCCCAGCCCCACTGGAGGCTCTCGGCTGAGGGTCTGGCGATAGGAGGAAAATACTGCAGAGCTGGTAGGGGAAGAAAGCCCTGCCTGCAGTGTGGCTGAGCCCAAACGACTCCACGTGGGTGCTGCTGGCCGTGGGCGCAGTGCAGAGGTGGGCAGGCTCTATGTCCTGTTGTGCTTTGCTCTTCTCTGCCCTGAAGATCACCTGGCAGGTCAAGCAGTAGCTGTGTTCCCTGGGGTTACAAACAGCCTTTTCCCCCTCTGATTTTTTAATGAACATCCCTTCTACCCTCTACTGTTGGTGTCAGCTTTCAGAAGCCAGGCTGGGATCCCACACTGACCAGAGAAGCTCTCAAGCATTTGAAGAACAATCACTTTTGGCTCGCCAGTCTTCCACCCTTTCCACCTTCTGTTACGAGGCTGTCGCATTTCCCAGCTTCTCTGGGAAGCTGGAGAAAGCTAAATTTCCCAGTGCAAGCAGCGTTTCTCAGGAGCTGGGGTAGGAAGGAGGCTTTGAGCCTCCCAGGGCAGTGCTCAGCCTCCCATCACGGCTCAGAGCCTGGGATGGGGCTGGAAGGAGCCAGCCCGGGATGCAGCAGCAAACCTCAGGTCCGGCTCCCGCAGCGCCCAGCTGGGGCTTGGCAGGTTTCAGAGCCAGAGCAGCCTGGAGAATTATGACCACCCTCTGCTTTTTCCAAACATGAAACTTAACAGGCTTAAAAATGATCTTTAAGTGATGAAAAAAAAAAAACAACCTAAGAAAAAGAAAGCACTGTTCTAAAGCTGGTTTGTTTATGGGGCTCCATTAAGTTTAAAATAACAGAGATGCTATCGTGCATAATCATGGCAGTCATTTTGAAGCATGAATCCACTGGGGCTAATGATGGCTTGAAGAGCCCTAATGAATCAGTTGTTAACTGCTGCTAATCTGCGTTGCATCGCTGCAATCAAAATGCTCCCTGCATAAGCAGATGCCTCCTGCATCTGTTAAAGCCCAGGCAGCAGCGTCTTCAAAGTGACACTCGCCTTCCCACCGTTGGGGGGGAAATTGTGATTATCCTTAATTAGATGTACAAATACATTCTTTGACTAATTCTGCATTTACAAATAGATTTGGGGCTGGCATTAGTCATTTGTTTTTCCCAGCAAATATGTTACATCCCCTGAGTCACAGACCGGGGGCAGGCGTGTGTGTGGTGTGTATGTGCTGACTCCAGTAGCTGCTGACCCAGCTGAGCTCCACAGTCTGAGCTAAACCATCCTCGGGCTGCAGGCGGTGTTTAAAACCCTGTTTAAAATCCATTTGGTTCAGCCAAAGGTGCAATACCTGTTCCAGCCGGGGCAGCAAGACCTGTGTGACCTGTCGGGGTGAGAAAAAGCTCCAGCATTTCAAGTAGCNGCATTTTATCAAAGCACCATCTCCATCCATCCTGAGAGGTGGAAATTGCCCCAGCCATGCCCATCAGGCTGGTGGACCTGCTGGGGGANTAGGAGTGCAGAGCTGGGACTTTTATTCCTTAATGTGCACAAGGCTGGGAGGCTCGGCTGGGTCCCCGAGGGGAGTGTTTATTGCCTTTGTTCAAGCAGAAACTGGGGCTCAGAGAGGCAGCTTCAGCCCTTCATGATGGCAGTCTTGTCCATGGGGCACGGGGACACCTGAAGTGGCTTCACGGTGGTAAAATATGGTGCAANTGGCTTGATGGTGGTAAAATATGGTCCAAGATCACACCAGGAATGAAGACAGAGTGGCTGAGCCTGGTTCAAGTGGGTGCAGCCCAGACCCAAAGTCCCAGCAGCTGGGGGTGACAGGGGGCAGTGGCTGAGCTCCTTGGCTGGGGCTTCAGTGGCTGCTGCCCTGGTCTTGCTCTGGCATTTCCCCCTGGGACCTCCAGTGCCAGATAGAGCAGATGGGGCTGAGACCCATCTCAGCTTGTGAGCTTTATTGAGAAGCCATTACCTGCTCTCCTGGGAGTTCTCTGAGCTCTTTTCTGTGCAAAATGCCTTCGATTACCCCGTATGAAGACCTGCATTTTATCAAAGCACCATCTCCGCCCCTCCTGAGAGGCTGGTGGACCTGCTGGGGGACAGGGGACCTCAGGGCTACACTCCCTGGACGAGCACAACTCTGCCAGAAGAGACCTTCTGCTCCACCAGCAGCAGCTAACTATGCCCAGGGTGTCTAACTGGGAATGGAGCAGATGGGTCACTGTGACAGGAGGGGATGTTCACTGGAACGGGGACGTAAGACCTCTCCTGTCCCAGGGAGCTGAGGGTGTAGAAGGCTCTGAAAGCCAGAAGACAAGGTGTTGACCATGAAGGAGCCATGTCAGGAGTACTTATGCAAGAGTTGTCCGTGGCTGCTGCACATACAAGGTTAGTAAGAAACTCATGCAGGGGTACACAAAGGTTAGGCAGATGGCCCTTGGAAATCAGGGAGCATCCAAGTGCTACCTGGGCAGTTAGAGCTCCGTGCCCTACACCCAGCCTTGGGTCCATCAGTGGTTCCCCTCTCTCTTGCAGGAAGAGCAATGTCTTTGAATTTGTCTCTGAGCATCATCTGAATTCCCCAGGAGAGCTGCTCAACAAAGTCAGCAGAGAGACTCTATTTCAAGAGGAAAATGGGATGGTGCGTGCAGCTCTTGGGGCTGGAGAGGACCCTCCCTGAGGGGTGGTGAATGAGGGGGGATGTGAAGTGGCTTCTAGCTGTGTGTCTCTGCTGTGGTGGCCCCGGGCATGGTGATAAGCAGAGCACTGAGAGCAGGTCTTGCCCCTGGCTGGAGCACCCACCTGCCTGCAGAGCTGCTGGGACCTCATCCCGCAGACAGGAGCTGATCCCTCCAGCTTTGGAGCCAGGATCCAGTGCAGAGGTGCTGCTGCTGGCCAGGGCTGCTTGCTGGGCTGCAGTGAGGACCTGCAGGGCCCTTAAACAAGATCTTCATCAGTGCTGGACACCTCTTCTCCTCCGGCTCCTGCAGTACAGGGCTCCCAGAGGGAATCTGCACAAGTCTGGGGGTGAAACAGCCCGAAAATGGCTGAAGCACAGTGCTCTTGGTCAGTCGAGGCCATTTCTCTACTACTCAGTCCTCAGCTTGAATTTTTCTTCATAGGAATGCAAATGAGTGAGGATTTAACAGCTCCTTTTCATTATTTATTAGTTGTTCTGCAGTAACATGCAGAAACTTTAGTCATGTATCAGGGTTGGGAGACAGGCAGCATCCAAGGACAGACCAGCTCTCCCCAGAGAGCTCTTAGTCTCGTGCATCTGCAGTGAAGACTTTGCATCTGGAGTGGCAGAGTCCCTCGAGGATTTGAATGATGCTTTAGCATCTGAGTCACTCTCCAGCGAGTGCTTTAGAGCTGGAGTTCTATCAGCACTAACACTGGTGGGCCTCTCACATGAAGGGCTCTCACTGCTGGCTGTGCTGGGAGCAGCTGCCTTCACCACTAGTCCTGTGCTGCCTGCAAGCTCTTCTGTGAGCTGCCCACATGCTGGGGGAAAAGAGAGGCTTTAAAAAGCCTTTCAAATTTAATCAGGGCTGGAGGAAGAAGGTGATGGTGAATCCTCCTAGGAGTCACCTGGAGCCTCCCCTGTGCTGTGCTGCTCCATGGGCAGCACTAATCTCTGTCTAGAGGGGCACAGTCCCTGTGCTGGACACTTCTACACTTTCTGGGGCGTGATGGACATGTCTTTAGGACTTTGAGTTTAGCTTGAATCATGGGCTCNCCCCGTGGAGCTGTGGTGCTGAGGGCCAGGGGTCAGTGGTGCCCTGGCAGTGCTGGGGAATGGTTGGACCCCATGAGCTGGAAGGTCCCTTCCAACCAAAACAGCTCCATGATTCGATGATTTACTCTCTATATTTCCATTATATGCCCAGGGCTTTCCTTGCCTGCAGCAGTCACTGCTGAAACAAGCATGTTTGTGCCA
The DNA here is from genome assembly GCA_013399075.1 of Chloroceryle aenea. Classification (NCBI taxonomy): domain Eukaryota; kingdom Metazoa; phylum Chordata; class Aves; order Coraciiformes; family Cerylidae; genus Chloroceryle; species Chloroceryle aenea. The sequence continues at coordinate 97,899 of VWZY01008572.1, read as the reverse complement.
GACAAATGGGGTGTCTCTTTGGGGACTGGGTTTATTTCTTGCAGGTTTACCCCATCGTCACCTTTCCCCATCCCGAGGTCTCCCTGGCACCCTGCACCTGGGGGTCTGCTCGTGATGGCTGATGAGTGAACTTGGATAGAGACAAGAAGATGTTGAGAATAATAACTGGTTTAATGCCTTATTTAGAGGTGATCTTTAGCAAATGGTCTAGAAATGCTATTTATCAAAGAAATCTCAGTTATCGAGCAAGTTACCAAGGAAATAACATGCTGGAAGTGAGTTGAAAGATGCAGGTGACCATGGTTATTATGCTTCCTTTTACCTTTTATAGCCCTGGCAAACATCACTCATTACCCCTGTCTTTAGCTGAGAAGCTCATCGTGAGCAAACAGTAGGATTCTGCTCCATCTGATTCTCACTGGAGAGTTGTGATCTCTTGCTGCTGTTACAAATGTGACACGAGCTGTCTTCTGCTGGTGCTTTCCCCACCTTGAATTTTTCATCCCTTCTGCCTGCCATTGGCTGAAGTTCATCTGCTTAATAATCAACATCTTCCAGGGAAATCAAAGCTGGGGGAAAATCTTTTCTCCTTTTTGCTTGGCTGATGCTCTTCTGGCTCCTGCTGGGGGAGGCTGTGTGTTGGAGGTAGATGTTTGGACCACAGATACCCTCTGGGGCTAGAAGGGCAGGAGCCCAGCTGATTTTATTGGGCTCATTTGATCTTTATTTAAAACTTTGCAGCCATAAATAATAATTATCAGGTCAGTGGAGATGAAAGCAGCTTCGTCCCCCCTTGGACAGGGAAGGGAGCAGAGCAGCAGAGGTTAAATCACAGCACAGTTGCCCAACATCAACATCTCCTCCTGCTTCCGAGGGACAGAGGTGTTGCGTCCCCACAAGGGGGGATTCACCACCAACACCAGTGTTTGCTGGTGCACATCCAGGCTGCTGTGACCCCTCATGCTCTCAGGGCAAGGACAGGGAACCCTGTTCACACACAGACCTCAGCCACACACGACATGGGAATCTGGCAATGCACCCAGAGCTGGAAACAAGGGCTCAAAGGATTGGAGGAGTTACCTTAAACAGCTCTGAATGCAGGAAAGATGGTCTCCTCTGCAAGGGTCGGAAGGTGCCAGCTCCGTGTTGGCTTCTTTCCCCCTTCACAAAGCAGCAGATGAGACCTATGAGACCTGTGGCTAAAAGTTGGGGCTTTTTTCCTCTCTACCCCTGTTGCTCTCAAGCAAGATACGCCTGCTCCAAACTGCTTATTTCATTTCAGCTCTTCCTTTCCCAGCATCAAACGGCTGAGCTGATCCCCATCACCCATCCTCGGGGAAGCCTCACCTCTGCTGCATCTAGGGGCTTGAAAACAAGGTCTATGTGCAGGACGACCTCAAGAGGTGCTGCTGCAGATGCTTCATCCTCCGAGTGTTGGTGCTGGGAGAAAAGTGCAATCCCAGCAGGAAGCACCCAGTGATGCTCCAGGGGATGCTCCAGGACCTTTCCCCCTGCAGTGGCTGTGCTGCCATCTGCAAGCAAAACGGAGAGGAGTAGAGAAGGGTGACATTGCTCCCTCCAGAGCTGGGGCCAGCGCCAGGCATCCCCCTGGGTGCAGGATCAGGCCTGTGGGTAAAGATTTCCCACTGGGGATATTCTCTGTCCTCCTCCCAAGCTGCCTCGTGTGTGTGTCCTGTATCAACACCAACCTTTCAGTCCAGCTCTGCAGCCCGTGACTGCTGCCTGCCTTTCCCATGTTATTTGACAGCTCTCCTGATTGACTGTGTAATCCGTAATGATCGAGTGCACATCTCTCCAATTAGCAAATCTAACCCTAAAGGATTTCGTTTGAAAATACCCAGAGCACCCTCTGAGGGGGGTTTGTATCAATGTGAAAATTACTGTCCAAGAGTAACGGGCTCTTGCTCTACGTGCTCGGTGGCTGCAGGGAAGGGGAGAGCAGGATGGGGGTCACCCCTGTGCCTGTGGGCTGGGGGGGGACAAGCTCTGCCCCTGGGGACAGCACCGGCTCCTGGGACTCATCCAGACAAG
>VWZY01008572.1:61763-72798 GCA_013399075.1 Chloroceryle aenea | reverse complement strand
CCTGGTCCTTGGAGAGGATCTCTGACAGATTCCAGGGAACAAACTGGCACTGCAGCATTTGACACACAACCCCCCAGCCCCTGTGAGACAGCCCGGGCTGGAAAGCTGTTTGCCATAAAACTCCCACTCGAACCCAGCCCAAATAAACCCGCAGACTTTAAATGCTCAGTGACCTCCAGCAGGGCAGCAGGAGCACAAAGCAGCTCTGTGGAAACCCACCCGCCTGCAGGGACGGGCAGTGGGAGGCCGAGAGCCCGGTTGGTCAGTCGGACCCACCAGAAATGCTTTTGCATTCCAGTCCCAGGGCTAAAACCTCTCCGGGGCTCTGGGGCAGAGCTGCAGCCTCCCCACCCCCCGGGGGTTCAGCCCGTTGCCCCCTCTGCCAACCCCTTACACCCGGGAGGAGAGAGCTACAGCGACACGTTGCTGCAATTTTATACCCTTTGCTTTCAGAAAGTGACCACCCACGTTAATCAGGTTCTCCCAAGCCTTTAGCACAGTTGTCAGCAGCCTGTTAGGATAAACTTCCAGTAGGGATTTCAAAAGACACGGACACCCTTCTCTCTGACCCTGACCGCAGGGTTAGTACGCCAGCAGTTGCTTTGAGATGTGTTATTTCCAAAGGACCATTGCAAGATCTCGAAGTCAGGAGAAGCTTGGAGAGACTTTATAAAACACCAGCACGCCGCAGAACCTCCTCCTCAGTCCCTGCTCCTCAGATGCACCGTGCACCTCCCACCCGCAGGCACACGGGGTCCCCCCGTGTCCCCCCCAAGGAAACACTCCTGTGCAAGCTGCGCTGGATGCGAGGGGGGGGACTTAGATGCTTGCAAGTCCATAGCCCGGCTCTAATTATCTTTTTTTTTAACCTTCCCCTTCTCCTGCACGTGTCAGATGAACACAGCCCTGGCGGGAGCTCGGGGAGCCCGCGTCACCCCGGGCTGCTCCCCGCTCACAGCCGTTTGCTTTTGCTGCAGGTGGTGCAGAGGAGGCCGGCGCGGTCCAGAGCAAAGGGTTTGCCGCTCAGCAGCGTCTCGCACTCCAGGCAGGCAAAGTGCTTCTTGTGCCAGGCTCTCCCTTCGACCTGCTGGTAGTCCTCCGAGAAGATGAGCTACGGGACAGACAGGACATTGAGTGTTTCCACCATCCCACTGAGCTGGAGCATGGAGGGAGCAGCAGAACCAGCCCCACACCTCCCCCCAGGCCCCCAGGCTTTGGGAACAGGTAGATAGGAGGTGCAGGACCACCCCCAGCAACGGAGCCAAGGTCACAGGCTGGGTTAGGTGCTGTCAAACCCCTGGGTTTGAAATGCAGCCAGAGCTGGGCTGCTGCTCTGATGGACATGGCGTAGCTGGCTGGGCTGGGGCAGAGCTGATGCTCTTCCCAGCAGCCGGTGGAGTTTGGATCTGTGCTGGAAACAGCACTGATAACACGGGGATGTTTTAGTTACTGCTGAGCAGGGCTCACACAGAGTCGAGGCCTTTTCTGCTCTGCCAGTGGGTGGTCTGGGGGTACTGAAGAAGCTGGGAGGGGACACAGATGGGACTACTGAGCCCAAATGACCGAAGGGATATTCTGGACCATATGACATCATGGATGTCATATATCATATGTCATGGATGTCATAGAGTGCTGGGGGAAGATGGAGAAAGCAGGGGAAGTTTCTCATGATGCTGTTTGTCTTCCCAGGTCACCGTTAGATGCGATGGAGCCATCCTGGGGATGGCTGGGATGGGAATTGCTGAATGAACTCCTTGGTTTGCCTCACCAGAGCAGGGTGCTCAGAGCCCCGGCCACCTCCCCTGGGATGGGGACAGGGATGGGGCAGCCACCACCTCTCTGGGCAGCCTGGGCCAGGCTCTCCCCACCCTCAGCACCAACAATTTCCCCTCCTCTCCACTCTCAATCTCCCTCTTTCAATTTAAACCCTCACATCCCATCCTTCCCTGACAGACCCCGCTCAAAAGCCCATCCCCACCCTTCCATAAGCACTGGACGGCCCCGGGAAGGTCTCCCAGGGCCCGGGCAGCGGGATGCCAGCCGGTCCCTACCTCGTCGCAGCCGGCGCAGCGTGGCCGGAGGCTCTCGCAGTAGTGTCTCCCGCACCAGGCAGCCCCACTCTTCCAGAAGTAGATGAGGTCGACGAGGGGCTCGGAGCAGCGGCAGCAGACGAAGCAGGCCGGGTGCCACTGCCGGCTGTAGCCGGCCCGGTCGGCGTACACCACCGGGCAGTCCCCGGGCACCGCCTGCTTGCAGGTCTCGCAGCGCTGCGGGAGAGAGGCACAGCGGCCGTCAGCGCCCCGGGAGGGAAGGGATTTGCCCCCCGGAGACACCGACCCATCCTGGCAACGTGTGGTCCCCAATGGCGCAGCTGGGAAGCAGGGTTAGCAAAGGGGACACTGAGCACCTCCCTAGTCTGGTCCGAGGGACCTGCTGTGCTCCTGCTCAAATCCCATTGCACCCAGGAGAGCAGAACCAAACCAGGACTGCTAAGCTCTGTTGCTTAGTTTGGTTTTGTTTGAGGTCTCGGTCTGGGAAGGGAAACGAGAGCACCAAAGGCAGATTTTATCAGCTTGGAAGGCCCAGCAAATGCATGAGCCCTGAATGAGGCCCTAGAAAATCAGCAGAGCAGAGAAACCCTGCACTGCAGAGGAAGCAACGGCTGGAGCTCCAGCACCCTGCTGGCCAAACATCTCAACAGACCCAGACAACAGAGAGCATCTCAGGGCACCCACGGCCAACAGGACCGACCTCTCCAAGTCTCTCGCCTCACACCCTGTGCAGACATTTGGGCCATCACTAGGTATGGATGGTGTGCAAGACGTGATGTAATTACAAGTCAAATACTTCTCAGCTTCCTGCAGCACTGTTTACTTTCTTCCAGCCAGATCCATGGGCAGGTAAGAATGGTATCACCCTCACCAGCTAAGCGTGGACTCCTGTGAGCTAAAACCACCCTTTACTGCAATCCCAAGGTCTCTCAAGAAAGAGTTAAGACATCCCTCAGTGCAGGAGTGCAGCACGTCAGAGATGTTCTTCTGCACAAGATGAGGCACTTGGCTCTCTTCCTCCCTGTTTTTCACACTATAGATCTGAGCAGAGGACAGCTGCCACTCCACAGATCTCAGCACAGCGCTTCCCAGTTACAACAGGCAAGAGAGCCACAATTAGATTTGGCTAATCTGAAGATTAATTAACATCTAAGTCTATTACAGACAAGACCAACTGGCTTTACTCTTATCTGTGCCTGCAGAGTGATCCTGTGATTAGCTGAGAGCGAGCTCTGAAGCTGACAGCTGATGGGCTCTTGTTTAAGCTCCCATCAGGTCTGGCCCCTCCAGGTCAGGCTAACAGTTTGAGGCTGTGCTCTGTCACTCCAAGAGACATGCTCTGAGGTAGCAGCAGGAGCCTCTTCCAGAAGAGCCTTTGGCTTCAAGGCCAGACTTCTGCTGGCGATCTCCACAGCAGCATGGTGAAGGCTTCCATGAAACCAGGACACAGGGTGAAGCATGAGGATGGGGCAAGGGGCAAACCTCCCCCAGACCAGCTGCAGTCCATGTCCTGAGGAACACCAGAGACAGGGAAACCCAGCTCTGGGAGGAAAGGACCCCCCCAAGTGATGCTCCCTGGGGTGCAGAGGCAATGAAGGGTTCTCTATGATCTCTACAAGCATCAAACTAAAGGCAACATCCCCACCACCTCCAGCCCCTTCTGCTGGCTCATGGCACCAGCACTAAAAGACCATTCTTTGTATCTAGGAGGGGTTTCTTAAGCTGGTTTCTTCCTTGACACAGCAGAAGGCTACAGGACTATCCCCACCTCCCAGTACGCTTTATTGTTGTTTTCTGTGGTGTGCCAGAGAGAACAATAATCTTTTGCTATTGTCTCTCCCTTCCTTGGGTCTGGATTCTCAGTGCCTGCCCTGCAGTCCTCAGAGGGGATCCAGGGCTCTGCTGGGCATCTCCTGCTTCACCAGGACACCCCATACAGTGAGCGAAGGCAGGGCGAGAGGAGATGGGAGGCTTCCTGGCTTGGCTCTGCTGCCAGCCTGAAAGGGGAACCTCTGTTTAAACTGCTCCTTCCCCTGTGAAGGGCTCCAGATGCCTTCCTAAGTGCACCCAGGACATGCCAAGGAAGCAGCAGAGACACTCTGCTGTTTCTGTCCCATAGGGATGGGAAAACACATATATGAAGGTGCTGAGCTCAGGGCAGAGCAGCTGGCACCGCTGAATGCTGCACTGGTCACCAGGGGGGTATTTCCCACCAGAGCCCCAACACCTCCTCCCACAGCACCAGACTTGGGCGACTCAGGGCACCAGAGACCCCAGCCCTGCAGCTGCCTCTGCCCTGGCACCCCCTGAGAAACTGCCAGACCCATCCACCCCAGCCCTGCTTATCTTGCAAGATCTACAGCGAGAACAAACACGAGCAGCGTTCCAGGGCAGAGCTCAAGTTTCTTGCCAGTAAGAGCTGTTAAAAACCCAACTTATTTTGCTGTTTCTTTCTCTGGTAATTATTCACAGGGCTTTTCCTACGCATCAGATAACTTCCATCCCCCTGCCACCTACACGCTGAATAAAAAGTGGCTCTTCACATTTAAGCTGGGATTAGAGCTGGGTGCTCATTCCACATCTCCATCGTGCAGGGACAGGAGTGAAGACTTGATGAGCAGAGTTACCAGAGGTGCTGGCCAAGAAAGTGTCCTTTTCTCCTAAGCCTTTTCAGAATTGCTTTCTCCACCAGCTGCTATTCTGCAGCAACAGCTCCTGCAGAAGGAGCTCCCTTGGACACCACCAGGCTTCCTCTGAGCTCTCCCTACATCGCTGCCCTGAAGGTTTTTGGGACAACAGCTAATTTTGATCAACTGCTTCAGGACTGGAGTCCAACACAGTGGCTCAGAATGCCTGAAGACTTCCCAGCTCTGAGGGGGTTAAAGATGATTTTACGCTTGGTGGAGAGCACTCGGCTGGCAGGACAGACTCACTGCAGTGGTGGGGCCCCTCTCTGCAGCCGAGACAGAGCTCAAAGAGCTGCTTGAGCTCAGACGTGATCTCCCCTGGCCCCGGCTGTTTTCCTTTGCACACCAGTTTCAACACAGCTGGCCCAGCTGTGCAACCAGGGCTTTAGCCACCTTTGCACAGGGACCACACAAGCACCAGTGAGACCACTCCAGATTGTTTCTTAGGGCAGCTTCAGAGCTTTCTGGGTTCACTCTCTCCTAGAGCAAGGGTAGTGGTTTTTGTTAGGGATGTTTCTTGTTTTGTTCCCTACATCCAACCTTCATAAATCTGTAGTCCAGCCTCACACCTTGACCTGAAACAGGGTGAAATCAAGCTGCTGGTGGTAATTAGTGGATTCAGGGATAGATGGAATAGATTCAGCAGAGGTTTGGCATTCAGTAGACTCAAAGCTGTGTCCTGCTAATGGACTCAATGCATACACATCACACAAACTGCTTGAGAATCAGCATCTCCCAAATAAGCTACTCAGCACCCTGGTTTTCCCCCTGCCCTTGGAGAGTGGTGCTGGAGGGAGGCTCAGGGAGCTTCCTCAGGCTTGGGAGCAGGCATTTAACACCCAGGCTTTAGAAGACACACAAGAGATGGTCCCACAGGTAGAGAGGTGGCCCATGCTGATCTCCATTTCAACCCTGAATACAGACATGAGAGCCTCCAGCCTCACCACCTTCACCCTCTCTCTTCTCTTTGAGCCCATTCTCAGTCTCCATACAGCTCCTTCTGCTCACATCTACTTTCAGCCTTGCCCACAGTGCTGCTCCAGTGGATCTCCTGCAACTGCTGTTGAAGCTGTTCCATTTTTCAGTGAGTGCCTCTAGAAAAATGATGTTTGAAGTGATGGAGAATTACACTGCAGTTATGTATTTATTTGGAAGGACGAACGTGCAGTCTAAATAAACCCTCAGGGCTAAGATGACTTATTGATGAGTTTAATGGAAACCTTCCTTTTTTGGCTATTTTTTTAAGCTTAAAATTTCTGTCCCATTCAGCATTTTGTTGCAAGAGTGAAAAACTTTATCACTGGGCTCTGACAGTCAGATGCACGTTAATAGAAAGGGCCATAGTGGAGGGGAGACTTTACCCAATATGGAATGAAAATGAAAACTGCTCTTAACATGCTACGATCCCAGTGCAGGGATGGATAGAAACATCTTGCCTTAAACTCAGGCACCACTTTTTTCCCCCAGCTTTAAATCCTCTGCTGCAAGGCACCCTCACAAGGGCCAGCATGACATGTTTTCACTCACTGTATTTGATAAGCATTTGCTCAGCGGCCACAATGGCCACTCCAGACAGCCCCGGGAAGAGGATAAATCCAGAGGGAGGGTTGGGAATCTCAGTCATCTCCCTGTGGAAGTGTATTCTGATGTCCAGAGACGTGTGCAATCTGTTCAAAGTCCCCCAGAGCAATTACAGGCCTGGGAGCACCATCTCCATGTTCACAGCTCTTCATTATACAACCTCCTGGAGCTCCCAGCCTTCCCACTTGCACTGGTCTGGAAGCTGAGCTGGAAATAGGCACTAGCTCACAGTAGAGCAGTTNCGCCTCGGCTTTGTACTTCTTCACAAAGTCTTCCATCAGCTTCAGCTCGCCCTCGGCGAGGCCGCGGCACTGGGACGGGTCCTGGTCGTAGAGCGGGAGCTGCCTCATCAGCTGCCGCCGGCGGTAGCAGGCCCCGTCCGTCCCGGCCACCGGCTGCATCTCCTTCGGGATCAGCTCCATGTACTGCATGGCCTGGGGAGAGAGAGCACCAGGGGTTACTCCTGGCTTCTGCAGGGGAGCCCGGAGAGCTTCCTCCGCTTTGCAAAGAGCTGCTCTGCTCCTTATGTGCCCCTGCCCCTTCCCCTCCCTTCCTCTTTGGCTGCTTCCAACCTACACTTGAGAATTAAAAGGCTGAGCTGGCTCCAAAAGGAGCAGCCACTGGGCTGCTGGGAACCATTTCACCCATAGAGGAGAGGTTGGGGGGGTTTCTGAACCCCAGAAGTACCACCCTCCCACTGCCTCGCACCAGGGCAGGGAGAGCTCTGGGGAGTGGGCTGGAGGCTGCACCAGGAGCACCACAGTTTACAGTAAAAGATCCCATTTTATCCATTAAAAAATAAACTTAGTGGAGGAAAAAGTGGTTGGGTAGCTGAGTCTAACACTGGCATCACCAACTCCACCTGACCATTGCCTCTGCACTAAAGGGAAGGTCTTTGGTCACTGATGTCCTGCAACATGGAAAGTAAACCCCAGCATACTCACGGCTGGAAAGGAGCTCCTAGATCAGAGTCCAACCATACCCATAACAGAAAAACCCAAATACCCAAATACCTAGATGCCAAGAAACTACCCAAACAGCATCTCCTACTCAACTGGCCCCTCTCTTAAAAGCAGAGTGACCTGTGACCATGTGAGAGGTTCTGTCCCACACGGGACCGGCGTTTGCGGGGCGGTGGGCTCTGTACAGTTAACTTCTTCTGGCCTGGTGCTGAGGGGAAGGGAGTTTCCCACTCCAGGCATTTTTCCTATTGTGGTGTGAAGAGCGAAGGGGCAGCCAGTTGGCCCCCTGCCATTCCGCTCACGGACCAGCATCCAGCTGCACTGCATTTGTTTCTGACTTGGTCAGCATTTGAAAACTGAATTTATAAGAAAAAGAGTAGAAATGACATTAACTGTTGACTGTACATAGGCTGGAGGGGGATGGCCTTTTCAACACAGAAAGGTTTGCACAACACTGCACAACTTGCCATGCTCCTGAGTGGTTCAGAGTCAGCTTCCACCTCAGCTACTTCCATCCTGGTAACAGTGCTGCAGGGCAAGATTCCTGCTTGAGGGTCAACGCTCCGGATGCCGTGCCTCTGCAGGAGCAGGACTGACATCCAGAAGTCTCCTGGGGGAGGGCTGTCACCCTGCAGGAGAAGGTGCTTCCTGGGAATAGCCATTCGGGGAGTTGCAGGAAGGGGCAGAAGGGGTCTGGTGTGCAGGTGGCTTCCACAGAAGTGAGAAATCCTGACAGGAGCTACAGAAGCAGGAAACCAGAACTCCCTGACAGCTCCTCCCAGGCCTCACACAGGTACTGGCCCACAAAATAAGGATGGTGCTGGTGCCATCTGACAACTGGAAAGAAAAGCAACCAAAGCCTTGATGCTGTATGGCCATGAGCATTAGGACAGCACAGTGAGGGCTGCAGGGGCTTCCCTCAGCCACAGCAAGGGCACTAAGAGTAGTAACAGGGCAGGACCTTTAGGGGAGAAACTCTTAATCCACTCCAAACAGCCATGATAACAGCACCACTCCAGCACCAGCTCATTCCACTCCAGCTCCAGACTCTCCACTCTCACCCACACTGTCTGTGCTGAAAGGGAAAGAGCAAAGCAAGGTCTCAAGCCTTGCCTGGAAGTAACAGCTGGATTGCTCAGCAGCAGGTCCCAGGATCTGTGGTGGGAGCTGATTCTCTGATCCAGGGATGCTTAGTTAGAGTTTGCAGATGTCACAGAAGGTGTCCAGACAGCAGATCAGGGAAAAGACATTCAGCCTGACACCAGAAGTTGACATGAAGGATAATAAAAAGTTGAAAATTTGTTTCTTCTGCTTCTAGGGTGAAATCATAGACTGGTTTGGATTGGAAGGAACATTAAAGATCATCTGTTTCCAACCCCCCTGCCATGGGCAGGGACACCCCCACTAGAGCAGGGTGCTCAGAGCCCTGTCCAGCCTGGTACTGAACACATCCAGTGACAGGGCAACCAGAGCCTCCCTGGGCAACCAGTTCCAGTGTCTCACCTCCCTCCCAGTGCAGAGCTTCCTCCTTAAATCTAACCCAAATCTCCACTGCCAGTTTAAGTGCTTTGCTCTGTTGCCTTAGTGCAGATGATTTTGTGCCTTTCAGGTTTTCACTCAACTACTGGATCTTGGAGAGGTTTTATGATCTGTTCTCTTTCACTTACCCCAAGGACCCTGAATATCTACTTCACAATTTCTCCAGGCACAGCTTGATGAAAACATGCTCTGAACTTCCTCCTATTATTGGACCATCCACTTCAGGACAGCAATATTAAAAACAACCCTAAGTTTCCAGCCTGCCTTCAGAAGGAAATCACTGGAGTGAGTCTGTTATGCACTTAAAAGCTTTTTGGCCCAAATCCCTCCTGAACTATCCCGAGAATGGCTGACATCCAGCAGCTCTCCAAAGAGTTTGTCAAGTTCATCTTCAAGCCAAAATTGTCAAGGCTGTCTTTAAAGCTCCTGCACATTGTTTACTCAGACAGACACACCTTCCAGTCTCTTCAGGCACTATGAAGAGTTCTAAAGCTTTCATGGAACATCTCCTGAGCTGCCCTCTTGTCAGCTCCAGAGGGACAGGGTTTGCTGCTGCTGCTGGGATCCCAGTGCCCTGGCTGCATGGGGCTGTCTCCAGAATCACCCAATCCCAGCAGGGTGGGGGGTGGAAGGGCCCTCTGGGGATGCTCTGGTGCCACCCCCCTGCTCCACCCAGCAGGGGCACCCAGAGCAGGGGGCCCAGCAGTGCAGGGTCCAGGGGGGTTGGGAATCTCTCCAGAGCAGGAGACTCCACAGCCTCTCTGGGCAGCCTGGCACAGGCTCCCAACCCCTCACACCAAAGAACTTGCTCCTCCTGCTCAGCTGGAACCTCCTGGGGTCCAGTTGGTGCCCAGTGCCCCTTGTGCTGTCACTGGGCACCCCTGACCAGAGTCTGGCCCCATCCTCTCACCCCCTAAAGGGCCCTTGAGCTCTTGCTCAGCCCCCAGATCTGATTGACAAGATGACACAAACCACACAGGAGCTAAGGAAGGCCAGCACTGGTTAAACAAACACTCCTGCTGGGCCCCCTCCTGCCCCAGGACAGACAGATGGACCAGGAGACCATGGCCAGCAGCACCACCACTGAAAGGCCAGGCTCATGGGGGGCTCAGCCCAGCAGGCTGCTCCAGTTAGCACCATACACCCCAGTTGCACTCCCAGTACAGACTTCACACCACCCCTGCCCAGCCTTCCCAAGGGGGAGAAGTCAAGTGAGCTTTAGGCAGAAATAATCAGCCTGCCTCGTGGGTCTGCAGCTGCAATTCCACATTTGTTTCTCCAGTTCCTCTTTAAAAAGAAATCTGGTTGCAATTTCCAGCAGCTTTCAACTATTTGTTTAATTTGAAGAGCAAAAGCTGCCCACTAACAACAGCAAGAGGCCGTGGTTTCAGTACCACAACACAGTTCAAAGCCAGTTAAGGGCTGTCCCTCGAGAAGTGCTCTGCTGGCCACAGCTCCCACACCCCAAACCCCCTTCCCTTGGCTGGACACAGCCCCTCTGCTCGCCCGGAGGGGAACTGGGTGCAGGAGGGAAGGAGGGGCTGGGGGCTCACCTTCCCCCCAGCACAGGGCCACCCTCCCCCTCTCCCCATTTTACCCCAAGTTCTCCTCACAGAACCTAAACAAATATTTTGGACCAGACTGTGTTTAACTGCAAGGATTAAAACAAAGCCCCAGCCAGCTGCAGTGCTGGATCTGGAGGGGTTCCTGAGGCAGCAGCAACGGGCAGAGCTCGTGCCCACGCAGAGAGGAGCTGGGGCAGGGTGCTTCCAGCTGCAGAGCTCAGCTTCACTTTCCTCCGGGCCAGGACCCCACAATGAGCTTTCCCCAACCTGTTCCTTGGGGAGGAAGCTCTGGAAGGACAAGGACAGGTGACTGCACCTGGGCTGAGGCTGGTGGGAGGNACCTGGGCTGAGGCTGTGGGAGGTCCCTGAGCACAGGGGCTCTGAGCCCACTGCTGGAGATGTTTCCCACTCCAGTGGTGCTCTTCTGCAAGAGGGAGATGGGGAGCTCTAAGGTGCTGTGCCCTGACTGCCCACCCAGGATCAGCAGTACCCTGGCCAGCAGTACTAGGGCAGAGATTGGCCCTGCAGTGGGCACTGGGGAGGCCACACCTCAAATCCTGGGCTCTGTTCTGGGCCCCTCACTCCCAGCAGGAGCTGGAGGGGCTGGAGCGTGGCCAGAGAAGGGCAACAGAGCTGGGGAAGGGGCTGGA
>VWZY01008572.1:44737-59445 GCA_013399075.1 Chloroceryle aenea | reverse complement strand
AGCCAGAGCAGGGTGCTCAGAGCCCCGGCCACCTCCCCTGCAATGGGGACAGGGATGGGGCAGCCACCACCTCTCGGGGCAGCCTGGGCCAGGCTCTCACCACCCTCAGCACCAACAATTTCTCCTCCTCTCTGCTCCGAATCCCCCTCTTAGTTTAAACCATCCTCCCTTGTCCTGTGCCAACAGATCCTGATCAAAAGATTGATACTGAAGTGTCTATCATTTTAATTACAATAGCTATAAAACCCAAGGATAAATGGTGGAGGCTGCAGGACAATCCCAAGGCCACCGTGGGATTCCAGCAGCAGGGACAGTGTATGTGGAACACCGGCTGCTGAGCACCACTGGGGGGGACCCAGCAGCACAGCCCACTCCTGACAGGGGTCCCCAGGTCCTCGTGTTTCACAGGATGGCCTCAGAGGGCACAAATTCTGTTTTAAAGAATGACATCCACGGGGCTCCCTCCCATTTCAAAGCCCCCTTTGCTCCTCCCGTTGTGCTCTGTGGGCAGAGGGGCCAGGGCAGCAGCCCACTGCCCCTGCCCAGACCCACGGTACTGGTCAGCTCCAGCCAGCTACTCAAACTGTTTACCTGAAGTGGTGTTTTTCAGATGAAAAACTGAAAATAGAAGTATCAAATAACAGGGCAAAGCATGGCATTTTGGCTGGATGGATGCTGGCTGGATGCTCAGGCCAGCCAGCAACAGCTGCTGTGGTGCTGCTGAGCAGGACCCAGCACTCACCACCAGCTCTGGACCCACGCTCACCCTCATGGACAAAGGTGACAGTGCTGGATTTGTCTTTGGGTCATCCTTTCCCTGCCTCCAGAGCAAGCAGGGAGGTGTTTGCTCTCTCAAACTCATTTCCAAACAATCTGAGAGGCTGGGAAGGCAGAGGACCCAGCAGGCAGAAGACCTGTGCTGCAGGACATTGGGTAGCTGGTGCCAAGCTCAGTGTGCAGCAGCTTCTGCACCCTGTCCCCCTCCTGACACCCCACTGACCAGTACCACCGATGCAGGGCTGGGCCAGGGATGGTCCCATGGCAAGCAAAGATGCTTCTGCAGGCTGGGGCATCTCTCACCCTGGCTTTCTCCTCTTCCCAAGCCACAGCTTGCTGCCAAGACCCGTGCCCAACCCAGCAGAGAGTCTCAGCTCCCAGGGAGCAGGTGAGGGTACCCAAAGCAGGGAAATCCCCACTGCATGAGAGCCCCAGCTTGGCTTAAGCACTTGGAGATGAGATTTCAACTCAAAATCTACAAAGCAGGACCCGTGAGGGAAGGGAGCAGGGAGGAGGAGCATGTCCCAGCCACACAGCATGCCCTCTGTGCTCGTCCCAACACCACTCCAGTGCTCTGCAGTTCTGTGCTCAAGGTCACCAGGGACTGACCATCAACAGTACCCGAGGGACAGTGTCAGGGCAGGTTCCCCCAAGGCCAGGACGTTACCTCCAGGAGTGTGGCTCGAATCNNNGAATCCTGTGCATGCCCCTCTGCAGCGCAAGCAAGGCACTCCTCTTCCCGACTGCAGCTGGCCCAGGGACATCTGGAAAAGAGCAGGACACCCGATTGGAAAGGCTTTAGCCTCAAAGGCTGAGGCCACAGTTCTAACACCATGGTTTGTCCTTCAGACACCTCCTTCTTCAGCCATGTCCTGTGTCACCTCAAACCTCCCAAGAGCCATCTGACCACTGTCCACCCAGACCCGCTGCTGCCAGTTTGTTTAGGGCTGCTTGGGATGAAGGATGACAATGGGGGGGGCACATCAAGCACCTCAGGCCTCATTAAAAGGTTATTTTGATCCAGCTCCTCCATCACCTATGAGTCTGTGCCAGTCAGAAGCTGCATGCAGCGAGATGTGGATTTACCAAGCAAATGTGCAGAATGCAGGGGGGTATGGTGGGAGGTGACAAGTATTGCAGGAAGCATCAGGGAGAAGTGACACTGCAGGACACAGTTGTTTTTACAGCAGCTCTCAGGCTCCTGTCTAAAAAGTGTTTAGGTCCTGGGAAGATGGAATTAAAAGGAGGTCAAGCCTCAGTCCCAGGACATGCACACCCAGCAGAAGCAACAGCAGCATCACAGGAGCTTTGCTCTGCCCCAGAAGACCTGACCCTGTGCAGTCAGATTAAATACAGGGTGGTCATCCACCTCCACAAAAAACTACCATCTTCAGTCCTCCAAAAGCATTAAAAAGTCAGTTTCCTGGGATTTTCTGGCCACTTTAGACCTCCCAGCCTGCATTTTCCAGTAGGTACTGGTCTGTCACCACCAGTGAGCTCTTTTAGGTGCTTGCTCCCTCCCATTCATCAAGTTTCCTTAGATCTTTAATCTTCAAGAAAGAAACTTGTTCCAGGCATTGCTTGTTCATGCACGTGTGCATCCAGAGCCCATTTGTTACACCTCTGGGTTGTCCTCACCCAGTCCCTCCTGCTCCCTCCAGGATCTCCCCATTCTGCTTCCAGCACCAGTTTCTGGGCTCCTCAAAGCTCCTGCACCAAGCTGGGGCACCCCGAGGTGAACAAGCCCTCCTGGCCCTGGGAA
The DNA here is from genome assembly GCA_013399075.1 of Chloroceryle aenea. Classification (NCBI taxonomy): domain Eukaryota; kingdom Metazoa; phylum Chordata; class Aves; order Coraciiformes; family Cerylidae; genus Chloroceryle; species Chloroceryle aenea. The sequence goes on along the minus strand of VWZY01008572.1, from coordinate 56,906 downwards.
TTCATGAAAATACTTCTCAAAAACGGTCTTAACATGCAAAGGCACTCCACCCTGCCTCTGATATCCAGAAACCAGGTCATCTTTGATTCTTCAGCTCTGCAGACGTGCAAGATTCCAGTGCAGACCACTTAATCCTGCCAGTGCTAGAACCATGGGCTAGACAACTACTGACGGGGCTGTGAATGGATGTTTACTGAAAACAACACCTGGATTAAATAAACCCCTCTGGAAAAGCTGGCTGTGGCAAGCAGCAGCACACGGATCCCCAAAGCCAACCTGATGCTTCACAGTCCAAGTGTCCGTGCAGGAATTTGCAGCCTTTTCAGGGTGACCTCTGCAGTGGTACCCAAACCCAACGTTCTGCTTCATTACTTCAGTTTTAACAAGATGCTCTCTTGGCAATTTGTTCTACTTGTCCAAATAGAATTTCTGCATCCTGTCCCATGTCCAAGTTTAACTGAGGTTAGCAGCTCGTTACTCTAAACCCCATGGAAGCACCTACTGAACCAGTACCCTCCAGAAGACCTTGTACTGGTGCTACCCCTCACCCCAGTTAGCTGGAGGATCTGCACCCAGGCTGCTGGGTCAGTTTTAGACACCAGCCCAGCTCCAAGCTCTGCCTCACAACGGCTGGAGCATGACCGTCCATCGCCAAGGGCAGGGTGACACCCTGACACCCAGCAGCGGGGAGAGCTGGGGTCAATGGGTGATGCCCCTCACCACCGTGGGCTGCGCAGCCACCTGACAGAAGGGTGGCAAACCCTGTGAGTGCTTCCAAGCCAAGGGACACCCGGTGGCCTGGGCCATCAGGACAGGGCCAGGCAGTGAGCACCTTCCCACCTGCTGAGCCAGCACCCTGGGAACAGCTTTGGACCTTCTGTTGTCTCCCCTCAGTTACACATTGACGCAGCACAAACACACACAGTAAGAGGGCCCCATTCAGTACAGCAAAGGCTGTAAGGCTCTTATCCTAAACTGCTGCTGTTCCACCCAACAAACCCCTTGGCACGGACCTGGGCTCCCTGCCCTTGGGTTACGCAGCGAGCGCCGCTCAGCCCTTTCCTGAGGACAGCACTAAACAGGTCCTAGCCCTGGTCTGTGGCCACATGCAGCTTCAGACACGTGGAGAAGATCCAGTCACCAGCACTCCCCTTCGTGCACGGCTCTAGCCAGGACCAGACCGCATGCCTCCGAGACCAGGAGCTCCAGATCTCCTTGGAAACTCATCTGGAAGTGTCTGTGGTGTGGCTCGGCGCTCCTCACCGTGAGTCTGAGGTGCTAGGAAAACACATGGGGAAAAACTAGGCAAAAATTGAGAGGGCTCTTCAAAGCAAGATGTGGTTCCTGAGATGGCCCAGGCTTCCCTGCTCTCAGAGGTGCCTAGCAGAAGAGGAAGGTGCTGGGATGGCAGCTGATCCCCCAAACTGCCTGCAGAGCAGCTCGGGTGGCCTGGGAAATCTCAGGGCCATCCCTGTGTCACGGGCAGGCCTCACCAGGACAGCAGGAGCAGCCTGGGCAAACAGCCCTGAGCTCCCTGCACACAGGGGCCACCAACTGCTGCATCACCTTCCCCTGAGAGCTCAGAGCCCTCTGGGCAGCATCTCCTCCCCATGGCTGGCAGCACAGCCACCTCTGTCTGGAGGACAGCACTGCTCCTCGTTCCTCCTCACGCCTTCAGAAGCAGGGGGAAGTTTGAGCCACTCTCCTTTCCCTGCTGTGCAGGGGCCAAACATAACAGGCACTGCTGCCTGGTCAGCAGAACTTCCTGCCCAGATATGGAGCTTCTCCTCACAGCTCTGCTCTGGCTCCTCAAATATGCATAATCGGAGATTTCTTCAAAAAAAAAAAGTAACACAAGACACTGCAAAAAAACCCCACCCAAACCAAAAAACAAACCACAAGCCAAGCCCAGTAAAATAATGCAAAATAAACACTCCCCAACTATCTCCGACCCCACCTATGCCCAAGCCCAGTTGGGAACAGCAGTGTTAACCCAGGAGATGCTCAAGATCAAGATCAAGAGTTGAGACATTTGTAATGCTTATAAAAAAGAAGGTCTGTGTCAACAGAGTGCTGGGAAGAGGCAAACTGTGCTCCCCGTGAGCAGATAGAGCCTGTGCCGAGCGCTCAGCGCTGGCGGCCGTGCCTGCAGCGTTCCTGCTGCTAAAGGCGAGCAAGGAAGTCAGCGCAGAGGAAATTCTTAGGTAGTGAAATGATAGGAAACTGAGGCCATTCTACCCACAAAAACATCCCTGAACAATCCCGGGAATATGCCAGTAATACCAAGGTTCACTTTTACTGGCCAAAGGCAGGGCCACCCTAGACCCTGGTTAAGTTCGCTTGGTGGTTGGAAAATAGAGAGCCTATGGTAACAAGTGAGGAGGAAAAACCCAAACATGGCTCCGGCTTGGTTTGCAGCTTGAGGACTCTTTTGGAAGGAAGCACTGAGCTTCCAAGGCAGCTCTGGGAAGATAGAACCCTGGTTAGCAGTCAGGGTCTGGCTCCACCAGCCTGCTCCATCTGCAGCTCAGCTGAGACTCCAGAAGGTTTTTCTGAGCATCATCACCCTCTGATCAGCACATTTTGGGCAGTCACCCTTTGACAAAGAGTCTGCAGAAGCTGGTCTGACAATTAAGATTGGTGTGAGGGGTCTGTCCTTAAGGGCACATGGAGAAAAAAACTGGTTTCACATCCACAGGACTTCAAAGTCCTTCCAAGAAGTGGAAGCTTCTTTCCATTCTCCTCTCTTTCAGTGCCTGAGAATTGGTACGTCCACCAAGAGGAGACTTCCTTATGCAAAGCCAAAGGTACAGAGTCAAGACAGACTTGATAAATTAGTTCTGACCTCCATCAGAAGCACTCTACATGACATGAGACCACAGCACAGGCTTGGTTAAGTGAGAAACAAGGTGGAACAGGGAAATGGAGCCAGCTCCAGCTGCTAAATCAGTCCCTGTAACAAAAGGATGATAAGGGAAGATCCTTATCTAATCAGGGATGCTTAGAACACACTCCCTTGGAAGACCTTTAGATCCCCTTTCTCCTGCATATCCTCAGGGACCTCAGTCTAATCACAAGAAGAGTTTGTAACAGTCATGCTGATGGGAAACAAACACCCCAAAAGCCAAGGTATGTCCCAGCAGGATCCTTTCAGCATTAGCAGGACACAGCCCACGTACCCCAGGAAAACACAGGGCAGCTGCAGCCAGAAGAGGCCAACCCTTTGGCCAGCAGCAGCACTAAGGGGGAGAGGATCTGCAGGGTCACGAGCCTGGCTGGTGGGTTCACCTGGATCTGCATCCTCAGGGGAGCCTGGCCCTGAAGTTTCAGCAAGCTTGGCCAACACAGCTTCTACTCAGAGACTGCTGAAGACTCAGCTTCCAAGAACAGATCCTCCTGCAAGAGTCAGCTTCACACAGCCACAGGACACCAGGCTGGACTCTGCTTGCTTGGACTCTGTGCTCGACACCAGCAAAGAGCATCCCAGAGAGGCTGAAAGGTGACCCTGTGAGAGCACCATCCCTCACAGGCACTGCTGCACGAGTCACCTGCTGCTCTCCAGCCTCTGCAAGGGCTCTTGGCACCGGCTGCCACAGCCACCGCTCCAGAAGGGCCGGCAGAATCGGGGCCTTCCAGCTTCTGCAGAGGTTTCTGGAGCCTGAAAGCACTTATTGCACAACACCTTATTTGGAGACTAAAAACAGCCCTGGAGACACGTAACTACCTCAAGTATGTTTTCTCCTCCTTTTTAGGGAGGCAAGAGGAAAAGCTCCTTTCCAAAAAGTTACTACAAGTTCACAACAGCCCTTCAGGTCCTCGTTTCACCTCTCCTCGGTCAGACCACTCCCCAGCAACTCCAGTACAAACCCTTCTGAAGACCCTCAGCTGATGCCCTACCCCACCAGATCACAGCCAGGCCAGAGGCAGGGACCACGGGAACACTTTGAGTGGTTCTCCTCCAGCTGCCAGGGATTCTGGAGATCAGCAGCTCTGACTGGAGACATCAACAGCTCCAGCTCTGAGAGTCCCCTGAGCAAAGGGAAAAGTCACACAAGGCTCCCATGGGTGGGACCAGTTCACCCAGTACAATTGCTGAGGACCTGAGGGCTACGGATGGATGGCAATTAATTTGTTGGCTTTATTTGAATACAACAGAGCTGAAGTTGCATAATAACAGGGAGCTGACTGGAGCACCCCAAGGGTCTGCAGTAACTGGGGGGTGTCAGCAGCCACCTCAAGCTGAGGAGGTGTCTGCAGCACAGCGAGGGGAAGCTCTGGAAAAGTACAGCCACCCGTGAAAGCTCAGCACTATTTCCACGGGCTGTGGGAGGAAAACCAGCCAAGCCCAACAGCAAAACATCAGCACATCCAAGGGGCTGTGCTTCAGTTGAAGGCGGGAGGAAAGCCAGGCCCAGCACATACAAAAAGCCTCTCGAGTTGCATTCTCCTCCCCATCGTGGGCCCAGCAGGGCAGATCTGCTGCAATTGTCTCCACACAACCATGTGGTGCAACCCAGTGTCCCTTCCCAGCCTTCGTGCTGTGCCCCAGGAAGGGTGAGGTGCTGAGCAGTCTGTGTGACCAGAGCTAGGGGCTTCTCAGCGGTCTCCTCCTGGAGACCCAGGAGCACATAACCACCAGGAAAGGCTTCTCTGGCACAGCCAGGGACACAGTGACACCGACCCCCCCAGCAGGGATGGACCAGCCCACCCGCTGCCAGATGACCTGGGGGTGGTCATCCAAAGCAGCCCCCCAGCTCTCTGGAGACCCTGGGGCACTGCCCTGGACATGTCCAAAGCTTCTTCCAGAGCACTTTGCCTGGGAGCAAGGCCAAGTGCTCAGCTCCATGACCTCCACGGATCAACAGGGCATCAGCAGCAGGGTGAGAGTCATCACAGCTCGGAGACCAAGCCTGGAGCATGCATGTTAGGAGACTGCTTCTCATACTTCTGGGTAAAAATTGTCCCCAAAAGACATCATGGAAGAGAAAAAGGTTCCAAGAAGGTCTTTTGTGGAGTCATTCCCCAGGATCCAATGCTGAGCATGGCCTGGGGGAAGTGCTGCACAAGAGGAGCAGCCGCTCAGCTGACACCGAGTGCTGGCACAGATGGGAGCAGCAGGTGACTTGTCCCCAGGTCTCTGCAGGTTCCAGTGTCTGAGACAACACTGCCCCAGGCTTCTGGTCAGGAGGACACAACCACCCCCTTAACTCACCTGCAATGTGCATTGAGATGACAACTGAAGGAACCCCACAAACAACCCCTGGGTGGGAACCCATGTTCCAGCTGGAGGACAGGGAGTTCAGCCTGGGTTTGTTTTGGCTCATCCTTTGGAGCAGATACTCCCCAAGTCCCACATGCAAGAGCACTCCCCAGGCCCTCACCCCAGACAGACATGGCCTGGAGCCTGCAGGCAAAGCTGCAGCATTTGGACCAACTGAAGCACAAGAACTCTTTGTTCTGGGGGTACTCCTGGGGATGGGGGCTTCTCCTTCCACTCTGACAGTGTCAGCACTAAGGATGCTGGTACCCCAGAGCAGAGGAGCCCCAGCAGCAGCACTGCCACTCCTGACACACCACCCTTGCCCAGCTATTCTACATGTGGAGTATTAGACACTGTTCTTCCCCCTCCTCCTTCCAAGGACCAGCAAACCTCCTCCTCGACATCCCTGACATCTGGTGAGGTCCAGCTTCAGAGTCAACTCATTACTAGCACAAAGACAACTCTCCACAACATACCCTGGACCAGCTGAAATCCAAGCAGGAGGGGGGTGGTTCTACCTTCAAGGGGAGACTTGGGGCTGGGCAAGCTTTTCTGGAGTCCAGAAGGGGCTCCCAACAGGGTCTGCAAGTAGAGAAGCTTGTGCAAGGACAAAACTGCTCTTAGAAGGCCATTTACCAGCACACACTTGCTACTAGACTGAGAACACCAAAGGATTGTCCCTTCCTGCTCATTTTCATAGACAGAAAACATCTATTGTAATCGTGACCTGAAAGCAATTTGTTTTGCTGCCAGGTTCTGAGCCAGCACAGTTATCCACATCCCTACTAGCATGGAGAAAAAAATCACTTACAAAAGATCTTTCATCTGTCCTTCTCCAGCTCTCTCTAGAGGATTTGTCACCAGTGCACACGGATTCAAGCCACCAGTGCACACGGATTCAAGCCACCAGTGCACACGGATTCAAGCCACCAGTNTTCCCACGAATTCATCCCACCAGTGCACAAGGATTCAAGCCACCAGTGCACACGGATTCAAGCCACCAGTGCACATGTTGGCACCACCCAGAATACCTCAAGCACTTATCAACAGGAAACTTTGCAGAGTAAGAAGTTTGCCTTTTATTTCCGTGACAAAGGCCAGGAAAAGGCACTGATACCAGAGAAAACTATTTCAATGGAGCTGCCAGATCTCAGCCTACGGGATGACAGAGACACAACAGAACCAGAGCCTCTGCAAATATCTCACTCTTCCAAGAGCACATAGTTGGCAGCGTTCCTTTCTCCACTAACAAAGTGTGAATTAACGATAACAGAAGGGCAAACTTTGAAAAAGAAGATGAATAGATTTTTCCACGGGCAAGAGAGCTTCAGACACTTGGTCTTCATTATACAACCAAACCAAGCTGCCACTGGGTGTATGGAATGGGAAGAACCCACAGCTGCTGCCCTGAGCTCCAGAGCGCTCGGGTAAGTGGTGTGCTGCAGCCACCAGCCACCTGCACCCAGCCAGCTTTGTCCTTCCCACCTCCAGCACGAGGAGATGGTGACTGATTCCCTCCTCTTATCTTCTCAGCTCCACTGCTCATGTTTTACAGCTGAGGAGACCAAGATCAAGCTGAAGAGATCGAGTGCAAGACACAAGCTGAAGGTGTCCCAGGGGCACAGAGGCATTGCACAGCAGAGCAAAGGGCAGGGGCATGCCCAGGGCACCCATCCCTCTCCCCCACCTCATCCTTTGGCCAGTGCAGCTCCAAGGTTTCCATAAGATCTGGCCACTACCAGAACCCTCTCCGGGATCTCAGGAGGCCCATCCAGCTGTGCACGAATGGCAACAAAGCATTGGGAATCAAATCTTTCAGAGGAAAGGTGCAGTAGATGAGCAGCCCTCTGAGGTTGAGGCATTAGATCTACAGCCCCAGAGGCAGGTGGGACATCTTCCCACCCTGGATGACCAGGGCTGGGACAGATGCCTCACACTAGGAGAGGTTCTGCTCAGTTCCTATATCCTGATGCTCTGGATGAAGACATGTGGCTGACAGGAGCCAGCTGGCCATCCTCCTGCAGACTCCACTGCAGCTGGCACTCGTGGATGCTTTTTGGTAGTCCAAGCAGACTTGGCAGCACACGTAAAGGAACACAGGGGAGAATTTATTGTTACCTGGGGCTTCATCATCATGATGCAAGCTGCCCCCTGATAGAGAGGGGGAATAAAGTGAGGTGTTGTGACAAGTAGTGCTTGGGGCAACCAGCCTCATGGGCAATGGGCCATGATGCTTTGGGCTAAGTTTGCTTTCCAATGTTCCTCTCATAAGAGGACACCAAATTTTTTATCCTGTGACAGCATTTCTTTGGGATGGAACCTATCTGGGATACTTCCTAAAAGCCAAACAGGGCAGAATTCAGCTGTTTTCTTTCTCAGCTCCCAGCAGACACCTACAGCTGCACCAGAAGTGCATAGCAATATTCACACAGCAGTTTGCACAACAGCCTCCTGGCTGCTCCACTGCTTCTCCTCACCAAGGCTTTAGCACTGCAGGCACAAGTTCCTTCCCTAGAAGGAACTTCCTTTTGCATGTCTGAGATAAGTCACAGCATCCCAGAATTCCGACACCTTGCTTGTCAGCCATCGAGCCACAGCTCTGGGCACTTCACCTTTTCAAGCACCTCAACTCCAAAGCACAGGCACCGACCTGCAGAGCAGTGCAAAACCAGCACACCCAGCAAGAGTCCCCACTGCAGAAGGGCAGAACTTCTCCAGAGCAGTTTAGGGGCTTTCAGAAAGCCAAGTGATGAAGTGAAAGAGTTCAGAGGAGGTGAGGTGGTGGCTGCAAGGAGCCAGGCTGGTGACCAGCATTAGGAAACTCTGCTCTCTTCCAAAAAGTGCAAAGAGCTGCCCTGAAATCTTCCCCTTCCCCTGAGCCCCACTTTAATGGAGCAGGAGCTTCAAGCTAGGACATCTGAATGCTTCTTTTCCTGAATGGCTGAAATACAATATTTCCTTTTTAAAAAACCAAAAATGCACAGCCCAAACAAATGCTCCAGACACCACCTCCCTGCAGGGAGAGGAGGGTTCTGTAACTTGTAAATTGTATTTTATGGGGCTCGACTTGCTCCGTGTCCAAGTCCCAGAATAAGCTCTTTAACCCATGTGCTGCTTTATGATTTCATATCTATAAATACTCGCTGGGAGCTCAGTGGGTTTCTGCATTAAGTCCAACCTCTCTTCCCCAGACAGCTGCAGCTGCTTCCTCCCTGGGGCTCCAGCACGAGGACGCTGCACTGGGGGCAGGGGCTCAGCCCCACCAGTACAAAAGAGGGGCACACGAGGTGCTAGAGCCACCTCCCCAGCCACCAGCCTCATGTCACCAGCACAGGGACTGAGACCCTTGGCCATCAAGAGGAGGCTCTACAGAGTAGGTACCAGCTTCTCAGGAGCTTCTGCTGGTGGTGACTACAACCAGAAATTGTGAACGCTGCAGGGAATAAATAACTTGTGGTGGTTTAATAATTAGAAGTGATGAGGTCCAGCTTTCAGCAGCAGAGGTGAAATCACTGGTGCAGCTCCTGACAGCACTGACACAGGCAAGCACCAGCACGGTTCAATGACCAAGGCGATGGCTTTCAGCCCTCCCACCCTGCACCTCCCACCCTTGCCATCTTCATCACCACATGCCCAGCTTGCTAAAGAAGGGGTTTGGACAGAAGTGGGATTTCACAGGCACGTCCTGCAGCAGACTGCTGGGTATTGGCACCGTTGTTTGGGAGTCAGTGTCTGCCCCCACACCACAACCCCCTGCCCAGGCATCCCCGTGCTGAGGGCAAGTGCAGCTGGGGTTCAGCCCAAGGGTCCCACACACCTTGCTCGAGGGGTAGAGCTTGTGAAAAGTTGAATAAAAAAAAGCAGAGTCCCCAAAGGTGCTCCTCAAGTTTAGCTCTAAAGTTTGGGATTTCACAAAAAGCAAGCTCCCAGTTCCTACCAGCATACCCATCCACGTCTGCAGAGGAGTCCTCCAGCATCCAGACACTTTGCTGCTGGACAAGGAAGGCTCTGGTCTCTCCCCAGGCCCCCAAGCCCCGGGGGCTGGTTTGTCTCAACAGCAGCAATGCTTTGTCCTGTCCCCCAGCCTGCTTTGGATGTCTGCAAAAAGCCACGGTGAAGAACCGAATAAAAAGCTAAAGAACCAAAATTTGTATGAACTGAGTAAACTTTACCTTGGCTTTGAGCAGCGCGTTCAGCTTCCTGGGTTGTTTTCCTCTCCTGACAAAAACGGACCCAAGTTAGTGAGAACAGAACCCAACTCCTGCTGCCGGCACGGTCCAGCTGAACCTGCTCCAGGGTGTCAGGGAATGCCAGCCATCCCTCTCCGGCTTCGGCCCCTTCCACCTCTCATTTAGAGCTCAAGCTAAACAAGCCCTTTGCCAAGCAGAACACCAGCCTGCTCGCCCTGCTTTCCTTTCCTCAGACAGAATCCCAGAATACGCTAGGCAAGACATCAACGATAATTAAACCCAACAGTGATTGAAAAAAAACAAATTTTCAGGGCCTTGTAACAAGCCCTAATTAGTTCCAGACTTGCCCTCAACGCTGCCAGGCCAAATGAAAAGCCGAGCGCACGGCGTGCCCAGGAAAGGGCCCTTCCCACAGCTCAGGAAATTAAACAGCCGCCCGCTGCAGCAACACCCTTTGTCCTCACACATTATCCACACAGGGCTTGGATTGTTTATTTTTTTCCCCTTGTTACGATGTCATTTCATATCCCTCTTGAAGGGCAAACTAGCTGGGGCTTCTACTTCTTTTCTACCACCCTGTGCAGTTGCAGTGACAGGAGATGGGCAGCTTGTCAGCATCCCACCTCCCTCACCCCTCGCAGGAGCATCACGGCCATGAGAAGACCTAGCAGGGGAGCTACACCCTTCCCTGCAGCCAGCTCGGGCCATTCCCTGCACAGATTCAAGTGATATTACAGATGACAACTCATCCTTTGCCCTCCCACCAAGCGTCCAGCCACGTGTCTTGGAAAGGCTCCGATGGTTTCTGCACTCAGGAGCCTCAGTAGCCCTGGGAGGTATTGCCCTGCAGCCTCAGTGCTCCATCCCCTGCTGCTGATGCTCCAGGAGCTCCTGGGAGATGGTTCTAGCACAGCGAGCAGCTTTGCTGGGGTGTATTTCTGCTCCACAGCACAGGCTTGCTGAGCCTTCCTTGTTGCCCACATCCAGCCCTGCTTCTCTGCTCCCTCCCCAAGGGACCCAGCCTGGAACTGCTGTCAGTTTGGGCCCACCGAGCCCTGGCAGCAGTGCTCTGGAGAAGGCAGGAATGTCTGACCACAGTCCAGCAAACAGAACACGACCCACAGCTGCTGCTGCCCACGATCAGTTTTCACTCAGTGCCTGGTNAGGGCACTGCAGGGTGGGCACAGCACAGTCCTGGCCACCTGCTGCCAAATACCAACACTCTGCAAGCAACATCCAGCTCTGNAGGGCACTGCAGGGTGGGCACAGCTGCCAAATACCAACACTTCCCCAGGGCACCCTGTGAGGAACATCCAGCTCTCCATGAAATCCAGCAAAGAGCTTTCCTTGGGATTCAGCAGTGGCACAGTTCAAAGGAAGGGGACAAAGGGAGCCACTCCTCAGAGACCAGCTGACCCTTCCCGTCCTGACACTCAGAGGGATCTCCAAGGCCAGCACCAGCAAGATCCATCTGACAGAAAGCCATAGCAAGGGTGCCATCCTCTGCAGGGAAGGTCCAGAGGTGCCCCTATGCTGTGACAGACCCATGGAAACTGGTCCCAGGGCACAGCACTGGGAACTGCCCGGCCAGGGCCATCTGGCATGGAGAGGTGGGATTCCAACAATGTGGAAACCGAGACGCGCTGACATGAAGCGTTTAACTCATCTCCTAATTAAGCAGTGACAAAGGTACAGCGAGTGAGGTCGGAAGAGCAGCTGCTCCCCAGCAGCCCATGCCATGGGTCTTTTATTTGCCAACTCCAATCCCTTCCATTCAGCTCCACCCCGAACCAGGAGGGCCCTTTGGCTATTCCGGGTCTTTTGCTCACCAAAGGACACGGAGGCAGAGCCCCAGGATTTCCTGGGGAAGCAAACCTGGGACAGATGGAGCACAAGAAACAAACAACTTCCAGAGGGTCTAGAAGGAGACAGGAAAACCCTTCAAAGAACACCAGCTCTGAGCGGCTGTGGTCAGTGCCTCCTGCAAGTTCACTTAGACAACAAACTGTGTTTTTTCCAGCAAAAGCTCTGCTGAAGCAGATTGTCTGGAAGCAAGAGCAACCCTGGGGCAGCACCGGCGTGCGCTGGGGTGGCCACAGCACCCAGCTGGATCTGCCCGGTTGAGATGGAGAAGTCCAAGTAATTCAGGGATTATTTTTGCCCGCTTTTACCCCATAGCATTTAATTTCTTTACCCTCACACAATATTCACGCACCGGGGCAACTCTTCTCTGCATCTGCTGCTTCATCTCCTCCCGCAAACCAGTATAACCAGACTGCTGGGGGAGATTCGCTCCAGAGGACTCTGGCAGGCTTCAAACAGGCAGCACAGGTAGAAGATAATAAACAAACAGGAGCAAACCGGTGCTGTCACACGTGGGATAGTGACGAGCTTGTCACTCAGACCCGCGGGGGCTCATTAATTCATTACATAATTAATTTCATTAAATATTTTGGATCCCAGAATCGTTTCGGTTGGCAGAGCCCTTCCAGCTCCTGGAGTCCAACCACCCCCAGCACTGCCAGGGCACCACTGACCCCTGGCCCTCAGCACCACAGCTCCACGGGGGGCTTGGAAACCCCTCCAGGGGTCACGGGGACTCCCCCCCTGCCCTGGGCAAGCACCTGGAGGGGGGGAAGATATTGTTCCTCGTACCCCCTGGAGCGCGCTCAGCCGCGGGCCCTGCGCAGGCTGCCGCGGGGCGGGAGAAGAGCGGAGA